>CM023481.1:296927103-297271244 GCA_013339685.2 Hyalomma asiaticum
CAAGCCGTTTATATCTGCTTCGTTCTCTTGGTTATGTACGCCTTCTCGTTCTTATTCTATTTTGCAGCAAATTTACGTTCGTCACGCCATACTTAACTAAATTAAAATACCTCCGCTCGCGATGAAGTGCAACCAGAATGCGTGCCTGAAACAGCCACGGAAGTGCGGACCATTGCGCTGCGGTGACAAATCCGCAAGCATAGCAGAAAATAAATAAAATCCCCGTATTTACAGTATATACAAATGCGTTCTCTGTGCGGTTAGTCGCTGAAGTATTATCTTGCAGTGACGTAGCATTTTATAGGAGCTAAATTAACGCAATGTTGGCAAGTAGCATGATGTCATAATTTACAAAGCAGTGTGCACAGAGCTGCTGAAGGAGGCGATGCATGCTTTAGCGCCGAGAGCAATGCTGATTTCGAATGGCAGATCCAAATCGAGTTTTTCTGCTCTGTAGAGAGCAATTACATTCCAATTGTAGATCGGGAGCGGGAATCCTGCTTTCCACTGGTAGATTGGGAGCAGCCGCGGATTCCTGATTGCTCCGTGGAGCAACCGCCGAAATCCGCCGAAATCGGCGGATGTGGCCGGAAGTCCGCATGACGTTACGTCATAGCCTTCCAGCGTGCGGTAGAGGTCCGAAACTCCTCACTACCGACGTTCCTACATTCGAATTTACTTTCATCAATTTTCCTTATAGAACGATTACCGAGGCGAAGTTAGGGCGCAAATGAGAGCTTGCGCGAAGGAATGTGCGAAGAACACGGGCTTCATACTAGCAGGCGGCGTCACGTGATTGTTCCGTAGCGTCAGCAAGCCAACCTCGTCTGATGCCGTCCCTCCGACTTTAGGGACGGCGTCTGTACGGGGCCTCTTGGATAGGATTAGGCCCACGCGGTTGCCGGACCTCTCGAGGTTGTTTGGTACGTGGTAACATGTAGTGGCGTCGGCCTCTCGGGGCCTGGAGTTCGCTTCAAATGCGTTGCCTAAACGAGCGGAGAAAGGCTCGGGTGCATGAATAAATGCATTGGCCTGACTCGTGTCGACAGAAATTCCATGGCATCCCTTGCACTTACTACTGCGGTTAGTGGGAACCATACCGCTTCTCCATTACGTGACCGGGGCCTATTTTTCTTAACTCCTCTCTTAAATTTTTATGACTAACTGTCCCGTGAACCCCTCTTCACTGTTCCTTCCTCCATGTTCCGACAGTGCGGCTGATATGGCTGAGGTACGATGCCCTCTCTCCTCACGCAACAACTGGTGAACCTTGCAGCGAGGCAGCAAATGTTTACACCGTTCTGCTCAGTCGAGTCTCGCACGTTGCGTCGCTTTGCAGCCAATGGGAATTAACGGACCGTCTTGCTGAAGCAGATGCCGACATTTTTGTTCAATGGCCATACGGCCAGGTTCTGACCAAACGTACGTGTGTCGACGGGGTGTGTAAAAAAAAAAAAAAATCACGTCAGCAATACTGAATCTGAAAGCGAAGCGCGTTGAGGAGCAAGGCGAGTGAAAATGTCGGCTTCTATCGCGTCAAAAAACGCAACTGGTCACGTGATTGTGATGTATTGCTCCACCTTCGCAGCGAATCACGCACGCGTGTGCGGGGGCCATTCTCGCTCCGATTAGTGGAACATCGTGCCCTTAACTGAACAAGGATGACAAGAAGACTGGTACAAGCACGCATTGTCAGGTTTATTGAGCGGCCGTGGTGCTCCCGAAGAACAACGAGCTTCCGAGGAGAGACAACGAAAGCAACAAGAAAGAACGCGTTCGAAACGCGGAGACGCGAAGAGCAAGCGACGAGACGACGGCGTCGACGTTTGCGGATCGTTTCGTCAGTGCCGAGGTTTCGGAGAAACGTCCTTTTTTTCGTACGCATAGGGGCGGGGGGAGGCTTAAAACGACAGTGCGACGCTTCTATATATGATGGGGTGAACCTTGCAGCGATACTTCCGTGCCGCACCACAAAGCCGACTTTCACAAGCGGAAGGGCTCCGAATTCTTTAGGAGGTATGCGGAAGATAAGCGTTTTCAATGAACGAAACGCCTTATACATACGTGAAGGAATATAGCTGTTATTACTTCACATTACCCGTGCGCTAATGGGTTTCTACGGCATATGTATACCTCCATGCTCCAGCGTAATTAGAAGATCGCTTAGTTTTCGCCATCGTTGATCGCAAATAAACGGTGAAACCACTGACGTGGGTTTCTCATTTACCCTGAAGTCGGGGTGGGGAATGGAGCGCGGGGGGGGGGGGGGGGGGGGGGGTTGGAAGTAGAACTAAGTGTGCACATTGTCAGAAGCACAGAAAATAATGCCGTCTTTAGCGTGTTCGAAGTTTCGATGTGCGTACTTGCCCATGGTTCGTTCCGGCAGTATACCAACACAAAATGCAGCTGGTATATGATGGCTAAGGTTATGGTACCTAGAATATTCTAGGCACCATGCTAAGGTATATATACACGACCCCGCAGGAGAGGTGGGAGCCCATGCTTGCGAACGAGCGCGTGTTTGTGTTCCTTTTCACGTCTCTCTCGGTTAGCGCTCCAAACCTTTGTTTAGTAAACCACGTAACTTGCAAAATAAGTAAGGAGCTTGTATTATTCCAGTGTGTTTTTAATGGGCTTATTTTTTTTTTAATAGCGCACGTTCATATCAGGGTTGGGTACTTTGACACTGAATTGTTGCGATGGCAGTACAGATTTAACCCGTTTCAACACGTTTAGCTTCGCTGCTGTTTGCACGCATGTGCTACAGAGCCTTTCGTACAGGGTTGGTCCTTCGCCCGTGAAGTTCTCGAATGTCTGCTCCCAGTTTGTTCAATGCTCGCCCCGTCGTTCTCTCGCGTCCGTCCCCTTGGACGCTCTCTACAGCGACAGATGAATGGGGCCCTCTGAATGTCCACCATTCGCCGACCCAGGGACGCCTCCGGGTGGCGGGAGGAGCGCTAGAGCAGACGACCGCGTTGGCGGCCCGAAGGAGCGACGACAAAGGGCTCCTTTCCCACGACTAGACCGGACAGTAGTGGCGGCGGTCACTGCGAAGGGCGGCCCAGCCAAGCCGCGGCAGCGACCCGTGGGCACAGAAATCAAGCTCGGCCCTCTTGCCCCGTCCTGGGAGCACCGTCTCGAGATGGCGCGGTCGCCCCCCTTCCCGCTGTTGGCTATACCCTGTCCACTGCCCCGGGGCCTCAGGATTTCCGGTGGGACAGATGTGGATAAGAGAGTCGCTATCGTGGGATAATCTGGCCGGTCCCAGGGCAACATCGCGCCGCGAACAGCGTCACGTACGAGGCATAAAACAGGAGACGTTAGAGGAGGGCGAGAACGCCTCGGCAATCGAAAGAGTATCGCCAGAATATTAATTCGTGCGGGGGCCATCGACCCGAGCATAACTGGAGGAAATGAAAACTGGATTCTCCCGCAGAGAGAAGGAGAGAGAACGACGAGATATCGTCTGGAGCAGCATCATGAAGGCGAGCAGCTGTGGCCTCTAAAACAGGCCCACCTGCCTTCCCCGCTGCAAATGATGCGGAGAGAAATAAGACGAGCATGGGAACCTTTCTTCCTCGTTCATTACTCTTTTTTTTTTCTGCAGTTCGATTCGTTTTTAAGTCGCAAGGATGTTCGTTGTCGGGCTTGTTTACAAGATGACAAGCAGCAAGGTACAGGCTTTCTCGGGCGTTATCGATGCATTTAAGGGCGTATAAGCCCACCACATATCAAGAATGCCCCTTATGCGAAGGCTGGTATCGGTAGACATTTACCTATAGGCTGCGAACATATACCACGGGCACAATAGATGTTTGTAGCAGATTTTGCCATCGACGCTATAGCATCCAACTCAACAGGACCTCCACATAAATGTGCCAGCGAAGTGTAATCGGAGCCAGACATTCCACCTGCACTTTTATAAATAAGTCTGGAGGTCTCTCATAAATCTCTCCTAATCATACCGTGGTTTTACGGCGCAAAATCCAAGAAATCTATTATTTGCCTATGCCTCAATGCGCATGACATACATGCATCACATGTGAATGACATGTAATGACATGACATGCATCTGGCATGTATGTTATATGGAATGTATGCCATAAATTGCACCTCGTTGTGCCCATTTTCTTAACATCATAGCACGGGTATGCATGACATGAGAGTATGTCATCACGTACTTCTTACATGACGTACCTCTTACATAGTTAATATTTATAAACTAGAAAGAATTCAAAACAAGGCAGTGAGATTTGTATTTAATCGCTGTGACAGAGTGTCATAGCGATTAAATCGGTATGATTGGTGTCACAATCATTGGTGTCACAAGCTGGCTCAAAACACGCTTCAGAGAGGGACCAAACTGCACGATTGATTTTCATGTTCAAAATTGTTAAAGGGCTAAAGGGCAACTAAACAGTTCTGTATCAGATTATGTGCATTTTCCATGAGGTTACGATGTCAGAGGGCGACATAGTCTTTCAATCACTCCACTGCAGCCGAAGAAAAGTGTTTTTGAGTATTCTTTCTTTCCTTGAACGATCACTGAATGGAACGCCCTAAACGCAGAAACACTCGAAGCAGATAATATAGAAGTATTTCCGTCTTTGCTTACCGCTTGACTGTGTGCTCATTCTCTTTATGTTGCCGGTGCTTTTTTTTTTTTTGGTCCTTTTTTTAGTCTTTTCTTTTTGTCATGCCTGTTACTCATGATGTTACTTTTGGAGTGTAATGCACTGTATATGACTATTCATACTGTCCTTTCTTTTGTAACGTAATCATTATAACTCGCTCTGCAATGACTCCGCTGGAGTCAGCAGTATTGTCAAATAAATAACTAAATCACCAGTTAACGTTGGTGAATTTTTATACCCGCCATTAGCATATGACAATCTACAGTCTTATGAGGTAATGTGTGCCTATGACTCACATCATTAACTGTTTTGCACTATAGGCTCTACAATGTGTGTGTACGTGTGTGAGTGGGGGAGGTTGTATGGAAGTCATTCCGCACCCCCCCCCCCCCCCCTCTTTTCTTTTTTCCTTATTGAGCTATTCACCAGACGACGACTGCAGCAGCGTTTGTGAGCGTATTAGTGTGTGTCTACTTGACTGTAATCAATTTTCTGCACGTTGCTCTAAACTCACGCATTCAGGTTATATTATCCTTAATTATACGCTAAAACTTTCATTGAACTGCACACCACATTTGTTGTGGTTGTTGTTTTCGTATAACTTGAACTAACACATGGGCGGAAAGGACAAACACGAAGTTCAGCAACTACTTGAAGCCGTGCGGTGATAAAGGTGACCTGGTACCTGGTGTTTATATCGCAACAAAACCGACGTTCACCGTCGCTTATCGTCAAGAATAGGTAAAAAATTATAAGAGCCTTATTTATTTCAATATAAATAACTCCATCTATAATGATCGAGTTGTTTCCGCCATGAGCACCATGAATCTTGCCTCATTTTCCGAACGAAATTACTTTAGCCAACTCTAAAACAAGCAAGGGCAAAGCGCCTCTCCCTGCCTGCTCTCGTCGACTCGCATTGCGAGCATTGGCGGAAGAACACTGTATATGTAAGCAAATGGGGCGCGATGGCTGAAACAAGGAAGTTATAAGAGCGTGCTCATGTAACGCCACTTCCAAGCTTCGTTGCGCCGTCCTTATACTCAACGAGAGCCTTGTACCGAATAACGCGGACGGTGAACCGGCCCGATCCAGATTCACGTGTTTCGGTTACTCAAGTGGCGGCCGGGCTCAAACAAATATGCGAAATGAAGCCGTGGACAGGAACGGGCTGTGGCGCGTATTCCATGGCGCTGCAGGGGAGCAGGAAGCTCGGCGTCGGCCTCGTTATCTCCGGGGCTGCCCGCAATTCCGCGCTCGCACTGCCGCCGGGTGTTCCGTGGCAATTCCCACGCTCCCGCATCACGCGCGGCGCCGGCCGTACACCTCGGCACCACCCGCATGCGCCGCGAGGACGCGGGCATCTTGCGAGCAGCTCCTCGGCCGTGTGAACTGCAAAAAAAGAAATTGCTTCAGACGGCACTCGTCGACGACGCCGCTAAAGGAGTTTAACCCTTTGCGTTGCGCGTTCGTCTGCAACTGCATTTGCATTTCTGTTGTTCGCGCGGTATCTGCGTCTTCCAACGCTCGGAGCCCGCTAACCTAAAGCCCTCTACTGTCTACGGGCACAGAACGAGACTTATCCTCTGGTTTTTATATATTTTCGCTTTAAGCAGTAGTATACAACATGTATGGAGGCAAATATGATTTCATAGCGAGCTCATAGTTTTGCTACCCTCGTAAATGAGGCCTGAGGCGTCTCTTATAGGATACGTCTTACGCCTCGGGAATCCAATCATGTATATATGACTGGATTCGTGACTTAGTATCCATATCTTGGACACGAATCATGATGTACACACTGTGTGGAGCTGCATCTCATATAGCTGAACATCAAATCACTCGAACGCTCCTATACAACCAAGTTGCCTTGCGTGACGAAACATTCCTTACGTCTCAGCTATATTGTGAGCGTTACGGTGGCGACCTTTACAGCGAAGTGTTTTGAATAACGAAGTATTTTGAAAGACCTGAGCACTTTGTATCCAAAGCTATCCACTGTATATGCAACAGGCTTACATGACGCAAATACCTGCATTTCGTTTCATTCGACTCTCGCTGTGAAGGGAGAACAAAACGAACATCGCGAGGGTACATGCTTCGGGCTTTTTGGTGTCCTGTCCACCTCTTGTGTCCGTCTTGCCTTCTGTCCCTCTTGCAAGTTATTACGCCAAGCAATAGCAAAAACGAAACTTCCCGTAAGGACTGTTATAGAGAGTGAGAGAGAGAGAGAGAGAGAGAGAGAGAGAGCTCTTTATTGAACAGCAGAGAATTTAGCCGGCGTTAAAATATCGCTGACATGCTACTCTGCGTGGGGAGGGAGTTTAGGGAGAGAAAGACGAGTAGAAAGAAGTACAAGATATAGTGAAAAAAAAAGAGAAAGAAAAATTGGGCTTTGTGTCTCTGACTGTGATGCCTAATTGCGTCCAATGATATTTCATGTTTGCGCCAACCCGCAGTGATGTGATAGGATGTGTTGCATGATGGGTGAGTGATGGTGACGACGGAGATAAAGTTAAAGTCTATCGAGTTGACCTATACTATTTAAATATGTAAATAAAAAGTCCATCGCACGCCTCTGTTGTGTGGGGCAAGCTAAGGGGCCTAAAACACACTGAGGTGATAAAGGGAGCTGCGTAAGTGATTGCATGCAATGTTCATAGAACGCCGCACGCTCATCATTGTACGCTCGACACTCAAACAAAGTATGCTCTACGGTTTCAGTAGAGCCACAGTTGCTGCAGTGTGGGCTTGTCTCCTGATGGAAGCGGTACCGTAAGTCGTTGGAATATGCGATGTTCAGCCGTAGTCGATGATACAATGTTTCCAGATGCCGAGGGATGTTGGAGTGTAGTTTTGATTTGAGATCTGGGTCCACTGAGTATAAGAAAGGGTGATGATGTGTCGGTAACTTCCATAGCCGGTTCCTTTCTTCGTAGGCGAATCGTTTAGCCATTTGGGAAGCATCAGATTTGGTGAAATAGATTCGCTTATAGTTTTGATATCGCAGGCCGTTACGTGCTGCTTCGTCGGCTTTTTCGTTGGGCAGAATGCCGCAGTGAGCTGGTATCCACTGAAATGTAATGCAGTGTCCAGCGGTAAAAGCCAGGTGATGTAAATAGGCAATGTCGGCAGAAACGGGTTGATGATTAGTGTTCTTCAGGTGGTTGTACAATGTTTGCAGCGCTCCTTTGGAGTCGGTAAAAATTGCCCATCGGCCGGGCTTTTGGCGCACAATATACAGGATAGCTTCCTTAATGCCGTGAAGTTCCGCTGTCATGGATGATGTTTTCCGCTGCAGCCGATAGGAACGCATTTCTCCTGTTGAAGGCACATAAAGGCCACAGGAAGAAGCCTCTCGAGTCGTTGAAGCATCAGTGTAAATATGCGTGTGATGGGGATATTTCTCGGCTAAGTAGAGGAGAGCGGCTTGTAACAGCGCGACCTGTGGCAGACGCCTCTTTGCTTCGTTTATGCCAGGTACAAACCGGATAATATTTAGTGGCGAAAGTGTCCAGGGAGGAAAGGTGGTAGGCAGTAGGCGCTGTGGCTGGTTAATAGAAGGGAGTTTCAGCGTTTGCACTGCTTCACCAAAGCGAGACTTACTATAGGTTATGTGGGCGCGATACAAAAGGTGTTTTTTCCCTTGCAGGGCATGTCGAAGATGTGTCCGCATGGTTTCTTGCGTGGCAAGGACCTCTAACGAGAGACAGCCCGCTTCCGCTACTGTTCCAGGGGCTGATGACCCTTGCGGGAGGCCCAAACAGATTCTCAGGCAGTTGTTTCGCGCAGCTTCCAGAGACTTCTTATTCGCTGGTGATAATTTGTGGAGTAGCGGTAGGCAATAGCGCAATGTGCCTTCAACGTAGGCTTTTTCAAGCAGAACCATTGAGCGGCAGTTGCAGCCCCATCTTGTTCCCGCCATAAACTTGAATACTTGAGATGCTGCAGCTATTCTTGCTCTTAGTTTCTTCACCTGAGGTGACCAAGAGAGATTTCGGTCTACCACAACTCCAAGGAATTGTTGAGAGCGCACATATGCCAGTGGCCGTCCGCCGAGAAGGAGCGGATATTTGGTCATTTTCTTTCTTGTAAAAGCCATGGCAGTACTCTTTTCTGGCGAAAGATGAAGACCCCGGAGAGCCAAATATTTCGACAGGTTTAGTAATGCCTTTTGAAGCCGTTGTTGGGTGATATAGCGCGAACTTGACGCGCTCCAGATGCATATGTCATCGGCGTAAATGGTGACGTGTACTCCTCGCGGCAGGTTCCTCGTGACATGTATCAAGGTAAGGTTGAACAAGAGCGGGCTAAGCACAACACCTTGGGGTACACCCTTCTCCACAGTATATAAGATAGCGTAGGGCCATGCGGAGTAGCCATAAATATTTTCCGCTCTTTTAAATAGTTGTCAATCCACTTGTATAGCCTACCTCCAAAGCCAAGACTGGCCATAGCTGTGAGAATGGCATGGTGAAAAACAGAATCAAAAGCTGCCTTGATGTCAAGGAAGACAGCTGTTGGGATGTGCCCAGCACGAAGGTGCTCTTCAAGGGAAGAGACGAGGACGATGACACTGTTATAAAGCTGACGCGGCAAAGTATGATGCATAAAGCGCTATAACTGAATTGACAAAAAATGAAAAAGAAGAACATGAAGATGTCATAATTGGATGGTGTTTGGTGGCTCAAGGGCCAAGTATGGACAAAGAACGCCAGGTCATAGTGTTAGTCAGACGGAACAAGCACAATGTATACCCAAGTATACCATATCCCTCCAGAAATTTGCATCATGATGCTGTGCACAACGTATATACATACGAAAATATGTTCACGGTATAGAAACGCTTTGAATAAATTGCTGTTCTCATGTAAAATTATGGTAATGACTATTATTTAGTTGTTGCTTCTTTGACGTTCCCTTTGTTTTACTAAACGTAAATGAAGTTTCTTGCAGTTTGTGCAAACGGACGCCTTAATGCAGCGCCTATTAATATGAGAAATACCAGATTATCTATATCATGCATGCTCTTCGGAACACAGAACGGATATAGTTGTATAAGTACACAGTTGATTTGGCTGCCTGAAAAGGGAGTGAGTGTTTTTCAGCAATGGCAAGAAAGAAAAAGAAAGCTGATCGCTAATCTTTCACCAGGTTACGTGGTGGCTGGACTCGTTCCACTGCGCGGGCGTCGCGACGCATCTTGGAAAATGCTCCAACAATAATAATGGCTATGGTTTTACGTGACGAAACCATGAAACGATTACGAGGTACGCCGTCGTGGAGCGTTCCTGAAGTTTTTGACTGCGTGGGGTTCTTGAGCATGCACTGGTAACGCTGATAACGCGCAGTATACGGCAAAAAATTTGACCGGTGCGGCCAGCAGCTAACCACTCTACTGCCGCAACGTCCATTCGCTTGACGCAGTAAAGCAGAGTTGTCACTCCAACTTTGTGTATGTCTTCCTTATTTCTAAAGTTTAATCTTTTTGCTTGTGTTTTACGAAGTAACGAACAAACCGAATCAGATCTCGGCTCCTCTCTCTCTTCACGCGCGCGCGCATTCGTGTGTGTGTGTGTGTGTGTGTGTGTGTGTGTGTGTGTGTGTGTGTGTGTGTGTGTGTGTGTGTGTGTGTGTGTGTGTGTGTGTGTGTGTCTGTTTGTCAGGAGCGGTGGCCACGTTTCGACATAGGGGCGAAATGCAAACACGTTCGTGTAGCCTACCTAGCTTCAGGCGCTCGTTAAGGAAACCAGGAAGTCAAAACCAAACCGTAATCCCATGTAATCCCATGCACTATGGCGCGCCAAATAGTCAAGCCGTGGTTTCGACACTTAAAACCTCGTCACTTAAATTATGACGCCTCTTTATGTTCAATGAGCAGAACGGAGAACGCCCGGAAGCGGCTGCCAAGAGGCCTCATCGGTGGCCCACCTTTACGCCGCCACATACGACCGCACCCTGTCCCATTTTCACCGCCATTGCAAAAGGGCCACCATGTTGCAACATTTTGATGCCGTCCCTTCATCGAGCAGCAGCGCCGCAACCTTGCGCGCCTGTCCTGTAAACCGCCAATTCTACCGACCCGTACAACGTGTCATCCGCGATATAGTATCTTGGTTAAACAATACATAATTACGAGGGAGGGGTGTTTAAATCACGGCTTGGTGGTCGAGGTCTGTTGGTGTAACTAGTGAAAGGAAATCGGTAAGCGAATGCGACTATATCGCTGTGTCAGTGCTCACTGACTCGGAACAACTACTAGCACCCTTTCGCGAGTCATTTTGTCCAGTTATTCGCGTGGCTATTGCTTGTTGGCAGTTCCTTTCTCGACACTCGACACCTTCCTCTCACAAATGCCATGCCACACTGACAGCACGCATGCCTTTCGTTACCTGGAGGTACCGGGCGTGGGACATACAGCAGTTAGTAAATGCGCGCAAGATAGGAGGCGGTTACCGTTGCGGGACAAAAATACGCCCCAAGAGCTATGTCTGCGTTGTTTTGCCACCACACTACATAGGTATCTTGTTTGCACAACCGCTGACACTGTTAACCAGTCTACGTTTCTGTCTAGAAGTCTGAAAGACTGAAATGTCAGCTGTCTCTCGCGCTGACTCACCTTGTTATAGGCAAGTGCTGTTTGAATGTCGTGTTTGAATGTGACCAGTGTTTCAAGCTTCAAACTTGACACATTCAAACGTGGCATATCAAGCTTGAATGTGTTTGTCCTCATCCACGACTCTCTTTCTCTTTTCTTCTTTACAGCATTTTACCACACGCAGATTGTGATAGGCAAGTGCAAAATTTGGACAAGCTATAATTGATTCGATTATGCTGGATTAACAGTTTAGAGTTACGTCGAGACATATACGCACTACATGCATGCAGTGACGTATAAGAATCTGGGTCCAAAACATTGCTTACTTATCCGAATTCAGATGTGCTCAGAGGTACAACGTGTGCACCTTAAACTAGATTCATAAAGAGCGTTAGAGTTGCCTCTCTTAGAATCTAATAATTTGGTATTCTTTGCGTGTGCTTGTGTGCGTTCTTAATCATGGTTCGTTCATGGTTCGACAAAATGTGCACTGTCACCCTAAACATGTCAGTGTGCTGCCTATTTACCACGGATATCTCACGAAGTCATTCGAAAACATTAATTAGTGTAACGCTACAAAACGAGCCGCGCCTAATTGGTGTAACAGGACAATGCAGCTTCGTTTTTATTTGATATTATGCTTTAGTAATACAATCGACGTGGTACAGCAATGGAGGCGACTTATCTAGACCGAATTCGTGTAAACCAACGTACGAACTTTCACCTTGGTAAAGTCAGTGCATGGAGGCGAGATAATGAGGCCAGTGCGCTGTGCGATATCAGTGCAACCCCAGGTGGTCGAAATTTCCGGAGACCTTCACTACGGCGTCTCTCATAATCAGAGCTAGTTTGGGACGTTAAAGCCCACAAATCAATCAATCAATCAAAGTTAGTGCATTATTGCTTCCCTGTAGGTAGTATTCGAAGTTTCAGAGCGCAAATGTTGCACCAACTGGCCCAACGCTCAAGCTTGCTGTATAGTAAGTGTAAGTAGTAAGTGCCATGGTAGTAAGGTTCTAGGCAGTTACTACCTGCAGTGACAACGTAGGTAGTTATGGTGTGACGAAAATTCGCTACTTCAAAGTTGTAAGTATAGCACTACCTTTTATTTAAGAGTGTACTTTAATTCCTCTGGAGACTCAAAATGTTGAGAGCATGCATGGAACTCAAAAGGTGCTGCGCCATATGTGATAGTGTCACTTACATGTATGTCTGCTTATTTTCCCCCTCTTGCCTTTCCCTTCCACCATATTAACACAAATTCTAATACAACCGCGGCCTCAAAGAGCTAATGTTGTTTTTATGAACAATGCCAAACTACGGGAAATAAAAAAGCGAGTTCTTTCGCGTGCTAAGAATTCAACGACCCTCATGGCGGAACGTCGTGTAAAAGTTTCGCTATACGTCTGCTTCCAGTGTATAGCATACTTTCTGTTTGCGTGACCGCCGCTTCACGTCCTCGGTCGTCCTTGTCGGTTACAACTCTCTCGGAGTCCAACACTGAGCAGGATCCAACAGACCGAGAGTATCGCGAGAAGACGCGGCTCGAGGAATCTGACGTGAGCCCGGCGTGTCCTGGGGTACAGCTCCCCTCGCGCAGCTTTATCGCGGGCGCAGCCGCGTGTAACGCCCGATAAATCTTGGTTAACTCGCGAGGTGGACGACCTGGCCAAGGGCTCGGAGCAGCGGCCGAGCTACGACCGGCAGCCAAGCAGAGCGGGAAAGGGCGGCGCAATTCCGAAACCGGTCCAAACGACGACATCGAGCTCAGCGGCGGCGCACAAGGTCCGCGCAGAGGAGGCAAGGTTCATTGCCGGGCCGTAAATCAGCTGGCCGGCCGCTTGCCTTGGGTTGTGCTGTTCCTCGACCACCCCCCCCCCCCCCCCCACCTTCTTCCTTCAGCTATACGTATAGACCTGCAGCGGGAGGCCACCGCGCGTGCGTTCCTGGCGTGCATACGCGCCCCCGTGTCCGCTGGCTGCGCCGGTGCACCGTCCAGCGCGCGCGCACGGCCCCAAATGAAACAGTTTAGCTCGGCTGGCTGGCCGCGGCTGTTTCGAGCGGGGAAGAGAGCGCGGCCGGCTAGGGCGAACGAAGCTGGGAGCGGCGCCTCCGAGCAACAACCGCGGCCGCAACGTGCGGCCAAACGACAACAAGAAAACACTGTAACATGGCCGCTCGGGTCGCACGGAATAATAGGAGAGCGAGGTATAGGGAGGGTGGGGGAGAGATAAAAGCGGCGAGACACCCCCTTCCCCGGAGGTCAGCGCTGCAGGACTGGCCAGTTCGCCACTCCATAAACGAGCGGCGGCCGAGAGGTTTCGCCGCGGCGCTTTAATTATGCTACTGGCCCTTTATTGTAAATCATAGCCTGACTTGACGATCTTTGCTTTCATTTCCGTACTTATACTGCGGGGAGTGCGTCCCCGCTCGCTACAACTGCAAGCACGCGCGCTTCGCTCGCACGAGGCGGAGCGAGAGAGGAGAAGGCCTCCCTTCGACTCCACAGCGCACGCAGTGCTAAACCCGCGGGCCGGAAGACGCTCGCGGCGCTGGATGCGTTGTGTGCACGAAACAAAGTGGTGTTGGGGAAGGACGTCACCTATCTGCCCTCTCTCCTATCTCATCGCCATTTTTTTTTCCTCCCCTTTGTTTCAACCTCCTGTGTTCTTTCTGGCGTTTTCCTTTAGTGTCTAGAAGTTTTTGCTTTCTGCGCCGGTGCTTTTGTTGCAAGGCGCACGGGCCCTCTCCGCGGCGCCGTACTCGATCCCGCAGCGACGCCTAAGCTGCGGGGTCGCTTATTATGCATTATCCGGTCGGAGAGGGTCTCATTAAGCCGTTATATACCGGGCCCGTCGTACAGTGGCTGAGCTTCGAAGCATGCAAGGAGTGGTGCCGAGGCGCACGGAAAGAAAGCGTGCGTTGTGCGGTTCGGGGCAAACTGAAGGAATGTAAATGGAACTCAACACTGTCGTGGGCTTCTTGGTTCGCGCGCAGGAAGCATGTCCGCGCGTTAATGGAAGGAGGGAAATTGTGTCGCGTAAAACCATCTCACTGCGTAGTTTCCGAGAACAATGGTTCATAAATATCGCAGTTTTGCTAGTTTTTCGTTTTTTTTTTTTCATTGCGCAAGAAAGTAATGACCTACAAAGGACTCTTCCACGCCTCATCCGAGATTCTCGCTTTCTCGAGGCAGAAAAAGTAGAAATGAGAGAGGAAAAGAAAAGCTTTAATTAGGGACAATATACAGTGCATGACCGAAGGTGAGAACGCTTGAAGGACTTTAGGACTCGCACGCTATATACATAGTGACTGTATAGGGATTTCATCAGTTTTTCTTCAGATGAGAAATTTTTAAAAAATTCCGAAAAAGATCATAAAAACATTAAGTCTAGAGTTCTAGAGGTAGACGTAATATAGGAGCATGAATTTAGTACAAAGAATAGTCGTTTAATCATCAGGGCGAAAAATGAAAACTGATCATGTGGAGGTATAGGTGCACACCGCTTTGTATATGCAGGTATGAGCCGTACATAATAAATAAATAAATAAATAAATAAATAAATAAATAAATAAATAAATAAATAGTCATGTGCGGCTCACACTTGCATTGAATATGATCAATCAGTGCCATGCGAAACAGACAGCGAGAAAAGTGCATTGCTACCCAAGCGATACTCCCTGTGATCTACGCTTTGATCGTTTTCGATTGCCTTTATTCAGAACAACCTATGGTAAGCAAACATTATCATATCAAATACCTTATCTACTCCACAAAAATAGCTATGTCCGTGAACTTTTGGAAGAACGTAATACTAAAAACAGTGTGAAGAAAAAAGTTAAGATGTACTTCCTTACTTGTAAGGAGCCATAATTGTATTATTTATTATAGATATTTCTTTTCTGTATTTCGTACTTTTGTATATTAGATGAAAGTTTCTTATTTTCTTTCTCTGCAAATGTATTTCTTTATGGTACTTAGTAATTCTGTCAGAAATTTCTCATGGTTTCAGTTTTTTATATATATATTTTTTATCTTGCTACTGTAAATTGGTGATGACTCTAATGCGTTATTTTAAAATGTATGTTTCGACATCTGTTATACTTTTTGAATTTCAATTATGTGTCCCCTCATTCTAAAGAAGAATGACATGTGTATCATTGTTCCACTTCATCTGAGCAAATGTATGGGTGGAGGGACCTTAGTCAGGCAGAGGTAATCTGCCTTTAGTCCCTTCAACCTAGGCAATCTTTGTTTTGTCTGAATAAACAGTGAATGAATGAAATGAAATGAAAAGATGGTGGGCAACTTGCACTAGCGGCGCGAAATCAGCAGAGCTGGTGCCCTTCCCCTTCTCCTTTCCCCATCGTCACCTTCACTTCCGTTTCCCACCTCCTTGCTGTACCGTACTATATGTGGGCATCCTAAGCTTTACCCTCTCCCCTCATCGTTTTCCCCTTCCTCACATCACTCTTTCTCACCCTTACCTCCCTTTCCCACCACCTTGTTATACTATACCGGTGGCCTTACCCTCCTCCTCCTCCTCCTGCTCACCCTCACTTCCCTTCCGCACCTCGATCCTTGCTGTACCACACTATACAGGGACATGCTATGTTCTGCCCTCTCCCCTCCTCATTTCCCTCTTCCTCCGCCTCCCATCCCGCTTTCCCATCCTCAATTTCCTTTCCCTAGCTTGCTATACTATACTATACTATACTATACTATACTACACAACACTATACTATGCGTTACCCTCGACCCCCGTTCTTTTCCTCTTCCTCAGCCTCACTTCCCTTTCCCACCTCCTTGCTGTAGCCGCGCCACGGAGGTCTAGGGGCTATGGTACTCGGCTTCTGATCCGTGGGTCGCGGAGCCGAATCCCGACCGCGGCGGCTGCATTTCGATAGAAGGGAAACGTTGAGGCCCGTGTGCTGGGCGATGTCGCTGCGCGTTCAAGGACACCGGGTGGTCGAAATTTGCGGATTCCTCCACTACGGCGTCTCTCATAATCAAATCGTTGTTTTGGGACTTGAAACCCCAGAAATCAGTCAAATCAAATCCTTACTGTGTGATAGTACACATGGATATGATTTGCTATTCACCCTTTACTTTACAGGGGCTTTTTTTTTCTGAAGCCACGTCAGCCGCTGACGTGGCTCTTTCTTGGAACATCCGCCTGTCACGCAGACGGCCCGAGTTCGATTCTTGGTGAAACTCATGCTAGCGTTCTTGCGATGTTAGCATGAAGGAATCGTAGAGAATGTTGCAGCCTAGCGGTAGCGTGCTTGCTTGACACCTGGGGGTCCAGGTTCGATACCTCCTACCGCTTGGTAGGACGCGTGTGGGTTTTCTGTGTACTTGTTATGTGTACGTTTCAATCGCAAGCTAACAAAAACAGTTTTCATTTCTTGATTTGCTCGTGTTCTGATGATCTGCTGAATAATTATTGCAGGTGGTCCTTGATTGACGTAAGCTCTATAACATTCAAGCACCTGTGGCGCATAGCCGCATACCACGGGCCGAGCACTACAGGTATGAGCAACGCGTGACAGCAGTATCGTTAATCATGACGCAAATAACGATTATACCATGTTAGTGATGCATATATTAGTCATTCATGTTCGTCATACATTTATACCCTACCATCCTAATGTTGGGGTGTACCAGGTGAATCAGACGACCAGGACAGCAAGCAGCCAGACGTAGGCGGATAGATAGATAGATAGATAGATAGATAGATAGATAGATAGATAGATAGATAGATAGATAGATAGATAGATAGATAGATAGATAGATAGATAGATAGATAGATACGGTCAAAGTGATTCAAGTTCGCCACGAAATTCTTCGCATTGAAAATAAACCCACACAAAGGCAAGTAACAGCCCACCTAGAGATGTAGTTTCATGAAATTTTGAGGGGCTTGAAAAATAAAAAAAGGGGGGGGGGGGGTGCTTTTCCATGTTTATTTTTTTTTCACAAAAATACGAAACACTACAATAAAGACGACTGCGCTCATAACTATGACGGTAATTGTTAATTATATAATTAATCGTTAGTTTATTGTTGTTGCTAACTATATATAAGTGTTACATTAGGGCATCATCAAATTCCCAGCAGAGCTTATTGGTAAAAATCTAGGCACTGTCGCATGAAAAGGCAATGATTTCATATAAAAGCGTAAGGACTGAGATTTGTATCAATGCGTGTCGAATTAATTTCCGCATGATGCGTTGAGGCCTCCCAACCAGCGAGGTTGTTGAGGCTTTCCGAACAACAGGAACACCGGGCCTGTTGCATAGCTTCGTGTGCACTTTTCCAAACTAGGCTCTGTTTCTTTCACTCGCCGCAGAAGAAGGGGACAATCTGCTGTACGCTAGCGGCGTGGAGGCTTAACGGTTGGATCAAGCTGTAGTAAAATCCAATATTCCTTCACTGTAGCTGGTGTACAGTATACTATAAATCTATAGTTGAGGCTAAGTTGTTTCCACGACGTAGATTTATCCAGTGCATGCTGCGAGGACTCCGAAACTCCGTTTTCTGTCAAATTTCTTTGCATGATTTATATTTGGCGACATTAAACAAATCTTCCGAGACATTCAGCGAGGTAAATAGAAGAGATAAGAAGATGGGGAAACTAAACTGTGCGCTCGCTTACAAGTTAAAGCATAAATCTCAAGATACGCCAAAAGGAGTTCCACAGTACCAGGAAAATTGAAAGATTGCATGGGGAGGCTCCGTTTTTTAAAATTTCATCTTTCCAAAAAGAAAACGACAAAAACCTGCTTTTTCCGAAATTTTTAAAAATTTTTTCAACCGCTTACATCTCTAGCCCATTACGAAAAGTCAGCTCACACTAAGCGAAGGTTGGTTTCTGTGCATATGACGTAACAACACTAAGGAAATGTTAACACTTTCATAGGAAATACACAATTTTATTTTGTAGTTAGCCAACCGTCTAAAAGAATGAAGCAAACTCATTAAATTTAGCATGCATAATTTATGGAGATAAGCCCATCTCGTTTCCAATCGTGGAATATTTTCCGGTTGGCAGTGACGGACTCGAAAATCCAGGGATCAGAATCATATACAAAAACCTAAAGCCAACTAAAACGGCATTGTTAAAGGGATTAACATATTGGCTTTCACACACAAACCATGTTACGTATCTGTGGTTTGATTCTGTGGCTTAGGTGCCTGCAGTGAAGTATATTCTACGCATGCGAAGTATTGGCGTCGCTACTGACTTTGGCCTGACTCCTATCCTTCCGGAGGCTGTCCGGAGCGACCGAATGGCCGCTATTTGTTTTAAGGAAAGTAAAAAGAATGGAAGCTCTCACATATACATACGAGTACAGAGAGAGAAAGAAAAGAAAGAAAGGTAGGGATGTTAAGCAGGTGCATGTCCTGTGTGCTACCCTGCTCGGGGGGGGGACAAGGGAATGGGGGACAAAAAGAAGGGTAGCAAAGAAAATGAATGTCACTCAGAAGGCCCACATTGACACAAATGTTTGTCCCTCGGGTCTGCAGAACTCGGTTGCTGGGTTTTGAGGTCGACAATGAAAGAGTTCTTGCAGGCACTCGTAACCAGCAATCCCAAGGCGACTTGCGAAATTTTGTGATGTAGGGTTGAAGTACCAGACATGGTGCCCTCTGACGTTTCGTCGGTACTTCGATGTAGCTCAAAATTACGTCAAGCTTAGCCGCTGAAGGGATGCAAGCACGGGACGCAGGGTGTCCAACAGCTGTAGCGCACTTGAGCTGACGGTGTTGTCATCGTACTTAAAGCCATGTAAATAGCATTTATCAGCGACTCCATTATGGTGACGACCAGCTTATCTTCCAATAGCGATTTGTCGCGAATCGATTCGAAGTTCTGTGATGCGGTGCCTTGAGAATCCGTGGATGAATGGCACAATAAGAATACATTCTGAGAATTAGCACTGACTCTCTCCACAGTCTCCTCGTCCCCGTCTTCCTTGTCTTCTACGCGGAGCCTTCTCGGCCTGGGAGGTAATGGAGGGAGAAAGGACGGTTGTGGCAAGCGTGGAGTCGATATTGTAGAATCCTTTAAAGAACGTCGTCTACGGGAGTGTTGACAGCGCTTTTTAATTTTGTTGGCTGCTTCTCGGCGAGACGAACGGTTTGTCACCATCTGCTTTTGTATGGCCATTTCTTCCCGAATCCGGAGTCACTCCTTCGAAAAGGCATCGTGAGGTCCAGAGCAGTTGGGGCACTTCATATGAGTAGCTCTGCGCTGACCAGTTGTGTTAACGTCGTGGCAGTGGGGACACGTTGAGTTTCGGTACACACTGCTTACATGTCCAATCTTCATACATCTCCAGCACTGAAGCGGCCTTGGTGTGAAGGGACGAACGATATGACGAAAATGACCCACCTTGACGTGCGGTGGAAGCGATCCGCTATATTGAAAATCACCTCCACACAACGCGACTTGCCAATACGAGAAACGCTCGTAATTACAGCACCATCTGTGAAGCCTGTCTTGGCTTCACAACTGTTGGCAGATCAGCGTTTGAAATTGTCACGCCAATGTCGTAGACAACGCCGATGGTAACGTCCTTGCCAGACGCGGGACAAAGGAACGGACTTGTATACCATCGGGATCGGTGACCTGCAGCAAGGTATTTAAAGCGGCCACATGCTCGCCATCTATAGCCAAGATGTTTCTACGGGCATTGACTCTCACATCTTTTACTTGACTCGGGATCAGCGCCTCAAGACACAAATACAACCTTTGGCCATTGGGGCGCCTGATGTTACTCGTGGCGAGTCGGCGCGAAAAGAATAGTGAATGCTTCAGGGCCTCGGCCTGCCCTTGCAGCGGACTTACTTGGACGAGATAACAATCTGAGGAGTCTCTTCACCGAGCTTGGAAATACACCATTCTTCTACCATGGAACTTCGTGTTACTTCCCCATACATACGAATATGTTGCACACATATGCACTCTGCTTCAAAAACGATCTACATGCTGCTTATGACCGTCACCTGGTGCGGGAAATGGTGGTTTTAGGTTGTGAAAGACGCTTATTTCTGCAACCCATGACCCCTGCCGACTACTAAACCAAGAGTGGGTGGCGGGCAGGGGTTCCTCTGGACTTTATTTCCTTCTCCATAAGAGAGCGTAAAGGAGAGGCCACCTGACGAATTGCGTTGTCGTTGCTACAGAAGTTATTTCTATTTCTTTCCCTATTGTTATGAGGAATATGAGTTAGTAAGGAACTTATTACATACTTAATTCAGTGTGCCACAACGCAAAAGAAGAACGCTATAGCCAAGTGAAAAGCGGATTTTCCAAAGATAGCGATAACTGACAAAGTGTAACAAGCCCAACCCGCGTCAGATGTTCCTTGGTAAGGCTTTCCTGCGTACAGTGCATTATACCGTATGTGGATTTGCGCTCTAGCTCTTTATTTTTTGTGACCTTAATGACAGTGTTACGGTATCGGGGCTGTTTTGAAGTAAGGGTTTTGATAGATCAGACGGGCTTTATCTGAGGCTTCTGGTAAGTGAAACAATATCCCTGTTGCGGCAAGCGAGATTAGCTCTAGCATATTTTCCACATTTTCCCCAACTGATGTGCTAGTTGTGTTACATTATATTACGTTATACTGTGTTATAGTACATCACATCACATTATATTATACTATATTGTATTATATTTATTATACGTAGCGATGTTTATTTACAAGAGAAGGTACATCTTGGCCTATAAAGGCAGGAGGGATAAAAGGACAAAAAAAGTAAAAATCACACAAGCATTCTGAAAAGAGATATCACACAGGAATATGAACGTGAGGCATGAAGAACTAATGGTTTCTAATTAACAAGTAATTCTTCATAATCACTGCGGTAGCGGGTTCCAGTCACCTATCATAGTGCGAAAAAAAAAAAGAAAATTGAAATTGTTAGTGTATAAACAATGGACAGCTCACCTTGCCGTTTCCCCATTACTTACATATGGATGCTATTTTCATTACCTCGGAATGTATTCGAATGGTCATTAACAAATTTAAAAATTCATCATCATGTGACGGTTGATGGCATAAATACTATATTCTTGAAGAAACACTGCTGAATACTTGTTTATTGTCCTGTCATGCATTTTTTCAGTCTCTGCAGCATTCTAGTCTTCCAGAAGACTGGCTGGTGGGGAAGGTAGTGCCAGTTCACAAGTCGGGGGTAACACACAATCCATCAAATTTTCGTCCGATTTAACTAACATCTGTCCCGTGCAAAGTACTTCAACATATTATTTTTACTCACCTTGTTAATTTCCTTGAGTCAAACCAGTTTTTCACACGCTCCCAACATGGCTTCCGCAAGAACTTTTTTCTTGTGAAACGCAGATTTTCGTCTTTACTAACGACCTACACTTCTTAATCGATGCTGGATTTACCATAGAATGTATATTTTTGATTATTCTAAGGCATTTGACAAGGTTAGTCATCAGCTGCTGCTTCTTACGCTGAAACAATTAAATCTAGATCCAAACGTGCTTAACTGGATTCGAGCCTTTCTTTCTAAACGAACAGTTTGTTTCTGCTAACAATGTTAACTCGCCTGTCCAGCCAGTGCTCTCAGTTGCTCCCCAGGGCTCTGTGTTGGGACCCTTACTGTTCTTAATTTTCATGAACGACTTAACAACTCACGTCTCATCAAAGGTATGTCTATTCGCAGATGACTGCGTAATTTGTAGGAAAATAGCTAACAAAGACGACGTTACCTTGCTTCAGACTGATTTGGATAACATATTTATACCTGCTGTCGTTTGTGGAACATGGACCTGAACACTTCAAAATGCAAATCAATGCGTGTGTGCCGCACCTCACTTGCATGTCCATACTATCACCTTAAAAATATTCACCTCGAGGCTGATTCATTTTATACGTATCTAGGTTTTCATATTTCCAATAATCTGTCATGGAACCATCATGTAGAGTGCATCATCGCCAAAGCTAACCATTCACCCGGGTATTTTCGAAGGAACTTTTACATGCACCTTCATCCCTTAAAATTGGGACGTTAAACGCCACAAATCAATCAGTCAATCATCCCTTAAAAAGCTTCTTTGCACTACCTACATTCGACCATAACTTGAATATGCATCATCCATCTGGGATCCTGGTGGCGCTAGACTAACACACGAGCTCAAAGCAGTCCAGAATCGTTCAATTCGCTTAATCTTATTCAATTATAACCGCACTACCAGTGTTACCCTAACGAAGACCAACCGCAGCCTTCTTGAACTCGCCATTCGACGAAACAGAGCCCGGCTCAGCCTGTTCCATAAACTTTATTATCACAACAATAACCTTCGTGAGCAATTTGTTAAACCCTCCTCATTCATATCACATAGAAGTGATCCCCTACAAAACGTTCATGTTCCTTGTTGCAGAACCGTATCCAACTCGCATGCATTAATACCAAGAACCACACCCAAATGAAATCGGCTGCCACAATCAGCTACCGCAATCATCGACACATCTGGGAGGAATGGAAGAGCCTGCTGCGCTCGACGGACCCGGTTAGGCAGAAGGTCGCCACCGACAGGGCTGCCCACATCATGGAGCTCCACGAACTCATGAACGTGTAGTATACAGTGGGGTCGTGCGGGAACCCAAGTGTCGCTTGGTCATTAAAGTTTTTTCTGTCGCTCTCACGCTGTTTTTTTTTTTTTTTGCTAAATATGTTTTGACTGTCTTTGATCCCGCTTCTTAACTTGTATGTAGTGTCTTCTTATTCTCTGGTTTCTTTTCCCTTGATCTTTTTCTTGTTTTAGTTCTTCAACACGAATCACATGCATCATCCCGATCGCTACATTCTTTTTTTGGTGCCATATTTGATACGTCATATATTTGCATATTTCTTTAGATTCTTAAAGTTTTGTTCTATCTTTTTGTATTAAGTGTTATTTCCGATTTTGATATATAACATGCCCCTCCCCTCTGTAATGTGCAAACAGTGAAGGTACAGTGAATAAAAGCAAATAAAAATGTATACTTGCTTGACAGGCCAGGGAGCTAAGATTAAGCGTGGTGGTGTGCTCGGTAATTCGTGCACTTAATTAACGGACGTATGGGTGAATTGGCGAAGAGAATTCGTCGCTTTTAAAAATAAAAAGGAGGTTTAAGCCTTAGAATCTTCCCCTGACGTTGCTACGACACATATCCAGGTGCCGTGAGGCTTTCGCGGAGTCGTACAGGCGACTTGGCATCACGGAACATTGAAGAAAAAAAAAAAATCCTGCCGATACCACGCATTGTTGGAATCGGCGTCACGCGAAGCAGTCCGCGAGGAAATTCCCTGTGGCGCATTGTCTGGCATTCAGCACCGTGACGACTGAATGGTAGCTCAAAACTGCCACCATTTGAATGGGCAACAAGTAAGTTGGCTAAAAGAGCGCTGAAATCGACTACTTGCAGCCACGTAGGCTTCTGTCCCGAACGATCGACTGCACCCATTTTCACAACTGCTTGGTGTTTGCAGGCTGCACCGTCAAATGGTCGTGCATTGAGCACAAAAGTAGCAGTGTCTGCTGATCAGAGCAGGTGCTTATCAGAACCACTGGAACACCACACAACAAAGCAAAGCAGAAGCTCCTTAGGTCACGCTTCAAAGTGGGACTGGGGCTGGTCATGCGGTAAATACTGTGGAACGCCGTTACGTTTTTGGTGTTAAGTAGTTAACAACCCTAGGTGCGTTGAATTTATTTCAGCAAGATATTTTATTGAGTGGCTTGTCCGCAAGCTTCTGGCTGTTGTATTGTGATGCCCCCTTACGTGCATTCCCATGCAGTTTCTCAGAGGGTATACACGTATATGCGGTTCCCAGTGACGTATATTTTCAAGACTGTGTTTGCTCTTGTATTCTGACAGCTTGATTACTGCTGGCTCAAGACGTTAAATTTGTTCGAATATATAAGCGAGACTTGACACACTTCACGTTTGATAGGGCGATGGAGTTCCAAAATTGCTACCCTAAGTTGAAGTGCTACTTTGTGCGAGCACTGCTCGTCGGGTGAGGATATTATCATAATCTAAAGAGAAGCACTCGCCTTACGGCAATAAAAAAGAAGCACACGCTTTCAATAAATCAGCCGATGGTATTATCGCACACCGTTAAAAAGTTGTAAAATGTTAGTAACTGCAGCATTTACTGCCCTAGTGTCAACTTTACTGCGTGTTGCTGACGTTATATATCAGAGGTTGTAAACGTTCTCGTTAATACTGAGTATGCCAGTGTTAGTAAGCGTTACTACTACCGCGCGTCGACACAGACGCGAGGCTTGTGGCGCGGAAAGGAAGGGAGTGTATCCAGGTCAGTCTATTGGCCTCGAGGTCGAACACAGTCGGCGCCTAGCTTGTGAGTGTACGAAGCTCCCAAGTGTGGATAGCTCCTTGCGTCGTCTGCTAGCCACTGCGCTTTTACATGCGCGCGTACGTCGCACATATGTACTCCAATATTTTTGCTCTCTGAGCCGGTGCATGCAGTGTTGAATACTTTCATGTATTCTTAACCAAGCATAACAGTATTGGTTATAGTATTACTTGGCTCAGCGCTGCAGTCTTTGCCTTTCTTCAAATCACTGAGCGCCTGTGTCGTGAGCGTGCTATGTCGTCGCCGCACCTCTGGTTCGGTACAGTTATTTCAGTTTGGCTGCTGCTGTGCATTTCAAGTATACACGGCAAAGTGAATTTAGCGTTCTTCTGAATAAGTTAAGCGGGAAGCGCGTAAACGCAGTGCTGCAGCGACATCGTCTCGCGATATGTGATCGTGAGCATGACGGAAAAATACAGACGTTTTTCGCTTGCAGAACACTTTTTTTTATGTGCATTAAAAAAATGAACCTTTTCTTGTCACGGTCACGCAAATAATCATGCGAAGAAAGCGATGCTTTGGAATATTGAAACGTTTGCTTAATATAGGCGTGTGTCAGATACCATGATATCGTACGCAAGTAGCGTATACAGTTACGTAGCTTGACTAAGTGATCCACTTAACTGCCTCGCGTTTCATGAAACATGACATGCAAGCATATAAACGCAACTGTGCGTGTAAGTGATGCAGCGGAGTGCACTAGCTGCTACTTCAGCTCATTGCGCGGTAACAGTCCTTTTTTGTTGTAGCCAATAGTGAAAAATGAGCGAAAACACAATACTAAACTCTTTCAGTCGCGTAACAGCGATGCCAACATTGTAGACAGAAAAGAAATTCAGTACGGCGAAAGAAAAATAGACGACGAGGAAGTCAAACCGCCGAGGAAGTCAAACTGTGGGGCTGGGTGATGTCAGTGTCCCGCTGAATGGCGTATCACGCTTCCTTCACGTGCAATAAAAACGTTCTGCGTGCTTCCTGCACTGACGTGCGATTGATCAAGGTCGCATGTATTACAGTTTAGCTGAAATCAATGCTTTTATTTAGTTGACGGCTGCCTCAAACCGCTAACAACAGAGCGCCGCTGTGTACATTTCAATGCGCCCCGGCGAACGCCTATCCACACTAACGCGGTGACGGTTCTGCCACCTACATGTTGATCTCGAGGCCAGTAGAGTAGCATGTCATCAGGGGGTGAATGACGATGTGAAGGAGGGGGAGGCGGGTTTCAAATATGTCAGCACATGATTTTATTTCGCGCGATATATTTTCCAGGGATGTTGTAAGTTGGGCCATCTGCACATTGTGTGATATGGTGTACTAGATAATTAAATTGAAATTAGTGTGCGTGCGAGATTATTTATGGCTCACAGACATTGGAAGAGGACTTCTCTAAGCTCCAGCAACAGCGTACGCACCGCGATATCAAAATTTGTTTGTTTCAAAGTTCGCGTTTACTACAAATTACGAAGCTGGCATTAGATATTTTAGAAAGATGTGCTGAGAAATTCTATCCAATCCCAGTAAATTTGTTTGCACTTTTCCTTATCTTTTATTTTTTTTGGGACAGTCTTACCACTTTGCGCTCTTTAAAAATATATAAACAAGTAACGACCACATCAATTTATATATCGGACTATTACTAACGTTTCTGCAGCCTATATACTAAAATGGAGGCAAAGTCAGTAAATTCTCTTGTAGTACATCTACTGGCCAGAGTATGCTATGCTGCAATTGCTATAGTCGTATGCAAAATTTTACAAACTCTAGATTTCCCGATTATGCTGTGATAACAGTTTTGTCCTGCGCACACGCATATATATATATATATATATATATATATATATATATATATATATATATATATATATATATATATATATATGCGTGTGTATATATATATATGCGTATATATATATATATATATATATATATAAACAAGGTTCTACAACATGTGCGATCCAAAAGTAGGGCCATAAATATCCTTCTCCTTTATGGTTGTCAGCTGAATATATGTCATCATGCTGTGCATTGCCGTGAATGCGGAACCATTCATTTTGCCATGCCCTTGCCACTACAGCTAAAGGCATCAGCTCTCCGTCTTGTACAAGCTTTACAAATTACGCTTATTTTTGTTTTGTTTGCACATGTGTGTGCGAACATGCAATTGGGCGCACGCTTTAAGAGAGACATATTGAAATACAAAAGAAGAGGAGCGAAGCACGCCGGTAACATCTCAAGCGCTAAATAACAAGCTCGCAAATGCAAGCTGACAAGTTCTCTCGCCCCCTCGGCGGCGGGGGTCGAGTCCCCCCTCCCGGCTTTACCGGCCGCGTGCGATCGCGATATCGGCGGGGAGTGTGCGTCTTCGTACGAAACGGCGCGGGAGATGATGCAAACAAACGTCTACATACAC
Source organism: Hyalomma asiaticum (assembly GCA_013339685.2). Taxonomy (NCBI): domain Eukaryota; kingdom Metazoa; phylum Arthropoda; class Arachnida; order Ixodida; family Ixodidae; genus Hyalomma; species Hyalomma asiaticum. Next base: position 296,954,154 of record CM023481.1, read on the forward strand.
CACCTCAACGAAGCGTTCCACGTGTATAGGCGTCTTTTTCTACACAATATTCTTGAGGCCACAATTGCGGTTTCGAGAAAAGGTTGTTCCCCGCCTCTAGGAACGCTGTAATGGGGGCCACCACCTCGCTTTCCGAAACAGTCGAACTGCGTCGTGTATGTTCATACGTCGCATACAGCATCATTTGCCCCACGTTCTCAGCGGACGCTCCCGGGACACCGGGGTGTTGCGGTATAAGTTTCGAACACGAATCGCGACCAGCCGAGTTACACGCCTCTCCTCACGGACGGGGCATGAGAGACCAGCTATCCATAGAAAAGTTTGGAATTTATTTAAGTGGTGCTCGTCATAACGCAATAACTCGAAGGACTGTGTAGCGGAAGGATGGCAACCGGCGCCTTTACAGGCGCACGAATTCCCTTTTGAGGAATGTTAAACAATTTCATTTAATAACGCCACGCAGACACCTATATAGCTGGCCGCATATGAACGACACAATGTGAATCGGCAAAAGAAAAAAGAAAAAAAAAGAAACAAATAAAGAAGGTAAAAGAAAAGAACAAAAGGACGCACAGGTTACCGAAATGTGGCTGATATGAAGATTCATAAAAATCCAATGAACTGATCGACAATAACCAACAAATATCGCACTCATTCGTGCGTGCCATGAGAGCAGTCCTAAATATACATCCCCACAAGCACGTCTTCTACGATGATCAGCTCTTTCTTCAACGACTGGAAGAAGCCATTTAGTACAAGGCACATACAGAGGTTAGAGACAACTGGTGTAATCACTGGGGGCTCAGCTTTTCTCGCACTGCTTTTGCACTGAAATAAGATAAAAGAACAGCGAAGGTGTACAGTCACGTCGTTAATAAGCGTAGTGTGTCCATATTATTTTATATAGCAAAGGGAACAGAGGGGAAAAGGAGTTAATTAAGGAAGACCCGATTCAGTTTCAACAAGTCGTCTCAATTTCCAAAGCTGTTATCTGTCGAAAAAGAAAGAGAGCATACACGGTTTTGTGAAGCCTGCATATACACATATACAGTGGGGGGAACTGGTCTTAACGTTCTAGCGCTGGACACACACACACACACACACACACACACACACACACACACACACACACACATATATATATATATATGCACACACAAACAACTTTAACGGTATTGTGTGCAAGGGTTTCGTTGGACAGGCAAGTTCGGTTATGGCTCCGTTATATGATTCAGTTTCTTAATTGTTACTAGGGAGAGAGAGAGAGAGACGCTGACGGAAAAGCAACAAGTCGGACGGGCAGATAGCTCCCTTTGGAAACAGGATTCACCAGGACCAGGCAAGTCTGAAGGCCAGGTTCCGAAGTGCTGTAGCGCGCGCGCGCACACACACACACACACACACACACACACACACACACACACACACACACACACACACACACACACACACACACACACACACACACACACACAAATATTGGTGTCATAACCAGGATAAAATGCCAAGATAAGAAGACATTGAACACCCAGAAGCATAAAGCCTCCCTCTTCCTTAACTTTCCGCGCGGACTAAGCGTAATTGAAATACGGTCTTGTCTTCGTGTTAACCAAAGCAAGAAAGAAGGCCCGCCGTGACCGCCGCGAAATTGAAGGTGGAAGCGGTTCTCGCTCAAGTGGGCGGGCCCCTAACTACAGGGCCTGGAAAGTGATTCTCCGCTGGGCGGGACAAAAGAGCGGCGGCGCTGTATAGCGCGCGGGGCATTGAGGATACCTTCTCACCTGCATTTCCTTCTCCTCTGCGAAATAGAAAACAGTGTGCACATAACTTGTCCGCCTTTGTTTTGTGTGTTGGTTTCCTCTTGAAAAGAAAGGGAAAAAAAAGCGAATTGTGTCAGAGCCATCGTCTTCTCACTTAAGGCCCTCATGCGGAGGACTCGATTCAATGACTACGTATGCGAATTCGAGAGCCGTGTGTGCACAAACGACGCAACAAAGGTGGCATGAGATACTGACTCGAACAAAAATTACGAGAAGGTATACTGTCTGTCCAAAAGTTTATGATTCTGTCTCTCACTCGCTCCCGTATGGCCACCTTGCACTCCCGTATGCTCACCTTGCAAGCAAGAGAGATGAGATCGACTCCGTCTTTGCGCTGTATTGTACAGGACATTCGGCTATGCGTACGTGTTTGCGCGTGTGTTGCGAAGTGGAAGGGGGGTGGGGGGTGGGGGGAGAGGTTTGCATTCCATGGCAAAGCATAGCTCGAATGCATCGTGTTGGTTGTTTGCGTGGTGTGGATGGTGCGGGGGCGTTTATCATCTGCCGGAAGCTATCTTTTTGACACGCTTCTTTTCGAATTTTTTTTTGTATACCGATCAACTGACTACGACTGCTTCCCAAATAATTAGTTCTTTATTGCTCCGTTTGTGTTAAACAATCGCAAACAAGGTGTTATTTTTCCAACGGCACTAGTGTTTATGATGCCGTAATAGGCATGCTGAGACACGTTGTTTATACTGACAGGCTAAAAGTCACCGCACTCATATCTGAGTACGCTCGACTATGGGTGTGACTCGTCGAGTTGATTTTGCTTGCCCTTATACTAGATGAGCTTGGAGAGTCTCACTCTAAGCTGAGGTTCTTGTACTTCTGAAACGTACTTGAACTTGTCTCGCATCCATTACTACTATTAACTTTAAGCAAATTAATCATCGACCCTAACATTTTGGCCTGGACTGAAAGCTTTCTTTTTCTCTCTCTCTCTATCAGAACGCCATTCGTAACGGCTAATAACTAATTCCTCTTCCGTGTCAGTTAGGTCCGGCGTGCCGCAATGTTCTTGTCTTGGCCCGCTTTTATTTTCAACCTATGTTAACGACCTGGATAATGTAGTTCAATCACCTATCAGGTTATACGCCGATGATTGCATAATTTATCGCGTAATATCAACAAATACTGATCCTGCAGATCCTCAAACTGACCTTAACGCTACAACCAAGTGGTTCAACGCACGGCAAATGAATTTGAACGTTAAAAAATGTAAAATAATTAGAATCCCCCGATATTCGGCTACGTGTAACATCCATATACAGCTATGTACTATACAAAGTAGATTCATATAAGTATCTTTGTGTTCACATAACCTTTAACCTTTCTTGGCAAAACCATATTAACTGCATCGTTAATAATGCTAATCACACGTTAGGTTGCTTACGCCGTAACTTTTCAAACAGACCGCCATCTCCTAAAATTAACATCCTACAAAACTTTTCTAAGATCTAAGCTTGAATATGTGGGCTTTACAGAATGCTACTAAATAATTTCTTATTAACCAGTTAGAGTCAGTGCACAACCGCAGTGCGCGTTTTATATTATCTAATCATTCCCGCTTCTCCAGTGTATCGTCTATGAAACATACTCTGCATATTCCTCATCTTTCTTTCAGTTGTAAAGCATCTCTCTTACCATTATTTTATAAGATTTGCCAATATTCACAACTGATGAATGAACTTATTAGTGGGGCTTCGTATTTGTCTGGTCGTACTAAACACCGTCATAAAGTTGAAGTTCCTTTTTGTCGTACTAACTTGTTTTCAGATTCTTTCATACCGAATACATCCAAAGAATGGAACCACCTTCCCACCTCCATCGCCACCGCTCCAAGTGCTTCTGCATTCAAATCCGCTGTTGAAGATCATTGTTTTCTTAGCTGTCGTTCCCTTCTGTAATGCCTTTTAGCATTGAAGGTAAATAAATAAATAAATAAATAAATAAATAAATAAATAAATAAATAAATAAATAAATAAATAAATAAATACTTGATGGATGAGTCAGATTGAGCTGTTCGTGTTTTGCTGACCTGTGTTTGGAACCAACCTGTCACGCTTCATATTGAAATCCCCCCGCCGCCCAATACTGCTGCTCTCTTTCGACGGCCGAGCCAGAGACCTACCTATCGGTGAGCTGGGCAACATCAGTTGAGCAAGCATGGTGAGTGTAAGAGTAATAGGTGCATAGAAAAATCGCCACCTTCGATTGATTCCGTGCCTTATCATGACACTCCAGAGACCAGAGTTACACTTCTGGATCGGCATATCTAATGCAAGGGTTGCCTTCGATTTATGCTATTCCTTATTGATCGTCCAGTGAACGATCATCAGAGTCACTCACCTATACGGCTGGCCGATCACAGCGTCACTATGGTGGCACTGTGATCGGTCACCTATACGTGAGCGCCTCTCGTGAAACGTTGTCCTTCACCATACACGTCGCTGCTCACAAAGAGATCGACGATAGCACATTCTCCTTGCGCCACCTGTGTCTTACTAGGTCACAGTTCTTGAGGAGGGTCCGGCACTTCGTGTATCTGTCGTTCACTCTTCATATTGCTTTATTTACTTTTTTTAAATGTACCGCGAGTAACTTCAACACTATAAAGTCAACACTACCCTGAAGTAAATGCATACTGTGCGAGATTAACACCTATAGTGATTACCGTTAGGCGAGTTTATTTTCGCGGCCGTGACAAGAATGTGAAAATATGGCAAAACGCTATAGGCGTTCATATTGTTGCAGTTTCATAATTTTCTGAGCATGACGCTGACAACGAATCGTCTCCGGTAAGAAGGCGCTGCATATACGTTCATTTACGGCAATGCCTCAGTAGAAAAATAAAATGAACGAAGGAGCTTCAGCGCACCTAGTGCCTTGTTACCTTTCAACAAAAAGGGTTTGAAAAGATACGATGAATAATCGCTCACTTATAGTGACTTCTTATGGGCAGTTTTTTATCAAATGGCTGCCACAGTCGTCGGTTCTTCTTCATAGCTCCTCATTATTATTACGCAGCTCAAAGCTGCCGTTAGTCCGTATAGAGGATAAAAGCACAAGAAGGGTAAATCTAGACGATCCCACAGTGGCTTCCGTCGTCGATCCTCGGTGCGGAAGAATATAGCTGTGCTCTTACCTCGATACCCTTATATGAAGAATGCAACTGTTCCATTTTTCTATCGGTGTTGATTAAAAGTACTTCATCACGTGTCGGTGTGCACTGAATATTTCTTCCTTTTTTCTGGTTTAGTCTGTTTTTCATGTCTCTGTATTTCGGTGTGTATACGTAGGGAATGACAGGCTCAAACAGGAAAAGCGAGGCATGTTGGTTCAACAGAGATACAGTCTTTTATAGAATAACAACCCTTTTCGCGGAGAGAAAAAAAAATTACAGCATATCCACGGAGTGAATGATGGTGAGTGGGCTCACCATCATTCACCGGCATTTCCCACCGGCATTTCATCTCCCACCGGCATTTCATTACAAGTCAAGATCCAGTTCCTATATATATACATATATATGGGTTGCCGGTGAACGCTTCTCCAACGCGAGCAGTCGGTATTTCTCAATCAAGAAACTCGCTAGGAGACGCTGCCTGCGTCAACGTTGTCTCTCGCGGGTGAAGGCGCGTTCTCCTTCTTTGCGAGCTGGTACAGCGTTCCTCTAAGAAAGAGCGTTTCCATAGCCAACGCGCGCCTTTCGCTCTCTCTCTGTCTCTCTCCCTCTCACTCAAGACAGCAGAGGCACGCGCCGGGAGGCAGCGCCGGGAGAGAGAGAGAGAGAGAGAGAGAGAGGGGCACGCGCCGAGGCGAACGCCGAGGGCGAGCGCGTGCCAGGAGGCACGCGGGTTACGCCTGACGACTGACGCCTGACGCGTGACAAGGTTAGACTAAGAGGAGCTTCGCCCCTAAAAAAAATCACCGCCCCTTCCACTCTATGAAGACGGTAGAACAGCGAATCCGTTACACAGAGACGCTCGTCCCAAAGAAGCCCTCCCTCTTCTTTAACATGGGAATGATTTCTTGGTGAATCTCAGTGACTTTTGACCGTATCTATCTATCTATCTATCTATCTATCTATCTATCTATCTATCTATCTATCTATCTATCTATCTATCTATCTATCTATCTATCTATCTATCTATCTATCTATCTATCTCGTTCACTTGGTACACGCCGAAATTGGCACTTTAGGGCATGAATATTTGATGAACGTGAAGGGTTGATCTTGACATCATGTACATCGCGATTGACGATAGTACGACCACATGGGACTCATGCCCGCTAGGGGACTGAGGGTATGCGCCCCAGCTGATTGAATGTTAACGTTATAGCCGATGTGAATCAAGGACCAACAAAAACAGAGACCGAAAATTGGATGAGAACACTCTACGCTTTGATTAAAGAAGAGGAAGAAACGCCGTTCCTACTCACGTGTGATTTAAATGTGGACATACACTGACAGACATGGCGTAATGGCCGAAGGCAACCTACCACGCGGGTGTGGATAGGAATCGAACCCGGGTTCCCGCGGTGCTAAACAAGCCCGCTGTACCACTAGTATACTCTATAGGCAGCTGGAACGCAGCTGTGTGTGTTAACCGCTCATATAGCAATGCGATAAACAATACATATGTGTTGCTATCACTGAGCAGGCTGTTGTCCAGCTTTGCAGGGCACCGTAGAAATACTCCAACGAACGAAGCTTATGATGAGCTCGCCGTAGCGTATACATCTCTTCGGCGAAATAGACGCCAGTGCACCAACGTGCATAGATACCAGCAGTGCGACACTGTGCACCACAGCGCTGCCGCCGAGCCAGGTAAGCTGCAAGTTACGTACACAAGTGCTAAATTTGCACAAAGACGTTGATGCTACACGTAACACTTTGCTTAATTCCAAACAAGCAGACAATTTACTTGCTGACTGCTTCGCATGACGTCAGATCCCACAATGCATCGGACCTGCCGGATTTTTTCTTTCTTTCCTTTAAGGCTTGTTTAGCATGCCTGACCTACTACCCTACATAATGAAGCATGTGCACTTCAGATTAATGCTGCTGTAGTTGATTAACGTCCGCTTCAATAGAGCCACTCATGCGCTACTATTTATTTATTTATTAATTTATTTATTTATTTATGTTGCCTTCCTTTCTTTCTTTCTTTCTTTCTTTCTTTCTTTCCTTCTTTCTTTCTTTCTTTCTTTCTTTCTTTCTTTCTTGCCTGTGGCTCATACCTGAATAATCCTGTCTCATAACCGCGTATCCAATGCTGTGCGAAACTACCTCAAACTAACTTTTTATTTCATCCTGGTGGTTATATGACCCTTTTCTGCACTAAACATTTTGGCAGATATCACACCTGCCTAATACCACTCTAAATATGATGTTTTGTACTGTATTTTATTTTTTTTTATATAAGGAAGCAATTCCTTGGTTTTCGTAACAAGCCTCATGCGGAGTTTTAATCGAGGGTGGCCAACAAGAAACATAACGTTGCTATGCTAGCTAGCGCCATAGAAAACGAAACCAGTTCCTCTCACATCAAAAGGCAAACTGAACGTCCTTGCGATACAAATATATTTATTTCATTTTTCACACTTAAGAAAAAGGTAGCATTTATATAACCTTGGGATAGTTAATACTTGGGATAGTAATCGCAGGCAGTAACTGCCAATTGTGTCAAGTTGGTAGCTTTACTTTCGTGAGACTTACTACTAAGAGCTATTAAATACAGGGGAGCAGTAACACAAAATGAGTAACTTTACTACCACGACATTTGCTGCGCGACCGTGACTGCGCGACACTATTTTGCAAAATTACAAATCTCATACGAAAACATTGACTGATAGTCATGAAAAATAGCAAGGTCTCGAAAAGAAGCACTATAAAAATTCTGTATACTGCGAACGGTTGACTGTTGGCATAGGCAGGCAGGTACATGAAAAGGTCTACCTTCGCTAGGTATCTTGCGTGTAATTCGAAAATCCATACAATGAGCAAGTTTAGGACAGGTTATAATACCGTGAACTAGTTTAAAGAGAAATGGCAGATAAGCACGATTTTGACGGCAGTGAAGTGATAGCAGTGCCTATCACTATAATCCAACAGTGCTGGTACAAAATCCAGAGCCCTTTCCAACAAAGCGATGAAGATATATATTCTCAGGATTTCTTTCTGGACTCGCTCGATGGTTTTGCGGTCGGATTTAGAAATTCTATTCCAGGTCACAGAAACACATCCAAGTTGCGGGAGACAAGCTGAGGTGTAAAATTTGTGGACAGGCTTTGGAGCGTTGAATTCTCTCGAAAGCATGCAAAGATAGCCGAGAGAGAAAGGACCACATATAGCAACGCGCTTAGTGGCAGCAGACAAGTGTAATGCTCTATCAAAGAGAACACCTAGGTCATTGCTATCGTATACATTACATAACGCTACAGGATTAACAGAGTAGAAAATGATACGCTATACGCTTTCAGTCAGTCTTGCGAGAGAATGTCGTGGCTATGGTCATATCCGATTTTAATGAGAAGTAGTTGTTCTTACACCGCTCTGAAAAAGGAAACAAATTTGACGGCAGACTCCGACAGTATAATAATAATAATAATAATAATAATAATAATAATAATAATAATAATAATAATAATAATAATAATAATAATAATAATAATAATAATAATCGCAAGTTCTTCTAGACCCGTCTACCCTACCTTCGCATCGCTTTTAGCACCTGATATACGGTGCACCCCCCTCGCTTTGCTCGCCACAAATCTCACGTCCGTGTACATTTATGTGTACACAATACACATAGTAATGGTTACTAACCTGTAACGTATTCAAGTAACCCTGACACACTGACAACATTTACTACTTATGAGATATTTCAGCAGTAGCAAAACGTTAGCGAAATGTAGTAAGGTTGACATGAAGGTAGTGCACGATGTAGCTTCGAGTTTTTTTACAACTCTTTTTATAAAGAGTTTGATAAGGTTAAAGACTGGAACAACCTGCAACCTGGGGTTCTAGATAGCACCGTTCTGATATCATTCGCTCGTGCGTTTTCAGCTGTCATCTTACTGACCTTTTTACTTGGATGTATTAGTGTTCTTTGTTTTGATCCACGCTTAAAGTGACTAACCGAGTCTCCTGAGTGTGTCCCGTCCCATACTGGTGAGGTTGAGTCGCCCGATCTAGCTTACCTTGTGTGCTTCTTGCAGCTCTTCCCACGTATAATGTGTAAGTGCCAGCAATTTCTCGGAACATGCAAAACGTTAGGCGGCGCTGGTTTAAGAAAGAGCTCAAAATGAATTGGAGAAAGGAACACACGGCTCTGAGGCCAGCAAGCGGCATGGAGAAAGTGAGGAGCCGTTTGAGCACGTTTCTAAAGCTCCCCAAAATCAAGATACGGTTGAGCTTCTTACTTTCTAGTCCAACAGATTCAGGGACCAAGATTTTCTAGACTTCGAGTTAAATATGTCAGTCTTGGCTCGATGTTCTCCGAAGGTGGCGTGCCCGAGATGTTCAAGGATTTTAATGGTATATCACGGGTCACACATGCTACAACGACGGCTTCTGCGAAGGGATCAGTTTCTGTTACCACCTAGTATCAAAAGAAGAGCAGCACGTAGATGTCTCGTTGTGGCTTGACTAGGTTGGCAGTCAGAAAACTCACCGTGTGAAGCTGAAGCCATGTTCAAGGCGCACGTAATTTTTCTGCAACAAATGCTCAGTCTACGTGTGCGTTGACAAAGCACAAAAATATAGTTCATTTGAAAATTTTCACGCTTCCCGAGAGCTCACAGTGTGCAATGCGTGATCTGCAATTTTTAACTCCTCATTCCTGGGTGCAATAAACGTGGCAGTAATAAAATTCCTATAAAGCATACATGTACTTATGTAAGTCCTTTTCATGTGTTGCGTTGAAGAAGCAAATGCTATAGAAGCATAAGTTTCAGTTGTACAATCCACACACAGTGCCGTTGAAAATAAAGGGTTAAATAACTAAATAAATAAGTAGCGCGCGTGCCAGCGATGGCGACCGCGCGAAGTCCACAGTTGTTACACGAGCGACAAACCCCCCACCCCTTCTTCCCCTTGCAACATATCGCGGCTGTTGATGCTCGTTAAAGGGCAAGTTCGGCGATTTTTCAATGTCCACTGATCGCAATAAAATTTTCAGTATATATTCTTCTCGGTACTGTACTAATATATGCCAAGTCAGGCGGATGTAGGTCATTTATTTTTCCTGTAAATGAATTTTAAAGTTTTTTAACGGATTCTCACGCGGGCCACCCTGTGTTTTCACGTCATCACCTACGCGCTGCCTACCCGAGCCAGCGGGCCTTCAAAAGCAAGACGGCGAAACTTCAGCGCTCAAATCGTAGGTGTCAAGATCAGAAAAGCTAGCATAACTCAATATATCGCCGCACGACCTCGCCAGTGGCATTTCTTCGGCGCCAGTTCCATATTTCTGGTGACGGGAAAGTTGTGACGTCACCGCACACGCTCCTCGAAGCATCTTACCCGTTTCGGTTTCGGTTTGAAGACGACTTTCAGTTGCTTATTTAAAATTATTGGTGCGTTTCTGAGCAAACTGAACCACCCTGGCGGTTACAGGACTATCGGTACAATTGGAAAACATTATCAGAACATGGTGAAAAAACCGCCGGAGTTGCCCTTTAAAGACGGGCTAGCCGTTTCTCCTCCGCTTCGACACAAGCCTCCTAAGCGGTGTGATGTTATCGCATGCGCGCTCCGAGCGACGGAGATGGGCCGTGCTCGTTTGATCTCTGCTTCAGCGGCGTTCGTCCCTCCGCTCGCGTGCTTTTACCCGCGTGTAGAAGATACAATGCGCGGGGGGGGGGGGGGGTATTATTAATTTGGACTTTATGCGGGACATCATGGCGACGGCGACGGCGACAGCAAAAACCCGTCGAGACTGTCGATATAATTGCTATCGCAGTAATAAATAAATAAAAATGGAATGGCATCATAAACATTACAGCTGAAATCGGGACACTATTTCACTTCGTAGTGCATGTCTACGGAAGAATGCGTCCCCGCCTCGCTGTGTAGTGCGTGTCTCTTTTGTCTGCGGCTTCACGACTATTAAAGTGCAAACATGCGACTTACTCCGAGTTAAGGGTCACAGGCGTTCAAGTTGCAGCTGTCCAAACGCTGCTAGACGTAATTAGTGGGCTGTGCACATAGATCGGAATGTACAGGATAAACGAAACCACGAAGTGATCTAGTATTACCTCGCAGGCAGATATATTAACCGCGTAGCTGTTTAAGTTTTTCGTTGTGCTGCCCATCACGAACAGAAAATTATCATCATCATGAAATATGGGCGCGTCCACTTTTTCTATGAAGTGCACGGCATTTGCGTGCGCACTTCTCTGGCGCACATAGTCTCACCGCTACTTCAAGAAAAGGCGGAGGCGTTTCACAGCATACTACAGCCTTGTGCTGTAGAGCAAGGGGATGGGAAAGAACATTTATGGTGAGGAGGAGGGGACACAGTAAAGCATGGCATAGCCTTGTATAGTGCAGTATAGCAAGGAGATGGGAAAGGAAACTGAGGGTGGGGAGCAGGGGACGAGTAAAGCATAGCACAGCCTTGTATAATATGGTGTAGCACGAAGACAAGAAAGGGAGGTGAGGGTGAGAAAGAGGGAAAAAAGATGGTATAGCATAGCGTAGTCTTGTATAGTGTAGTATAGCAAGGAGATGGGAAAGGAAACTGAGGGGGGGAGCAGGGGAAGAGTAAAGCATAGCACAGCCTTGTATAGTATGGTGTAGCACGAAGACAAGAAAGGGAGGTGAGGGTGAGAAAGAGGGAAAAAAGATGGTATATCATAGCGTAGTATTGTACAGTATGGTGTAGCAAGGAGTGGGAAAGGAAAGTGAGGGTGAGGAGGAGGAAAAGGAGGACAGCAAAGCATAGGATAGCCTTGTGTAGCACAGTATAGCAAGGGCGTGGGAAGGGGAAGTGAGGGTGAGGAGGAGTGTAAGTAGCAGGAGGGGAGAGGGTGAAGCATAGTATACAGTATGTTATACAGTATAAGCATAGTATACAGCATGTTATACAGTACAGTATAACAAGGGGAGGGAAAGGGACGTGAGGGTGAGGAGGAAGGGAACTCCACTAGCTATGCTGTAACCTGAATCTTCGCACCACCAGTGCGTAGCTGCACGAATTCTTTACAAGGACGTCTCGAGCTACCACGGCACTGTATTTTTTGGATAGAGGTAGGTAGGTTTGTGAGAACAAAACATGAGAAGGGGCTGGGGGGGGGGGGGGTGAATAAATAAGTGATACGGAACAAAATGGAGTTTGTGTACTGCAGCTACTAAGTGCAGTTTAAGTAAAGCCTCGTCTTCAAGAAGTACAGACTCCCTGGAGACCCCCCAGTCGACCTTTCCGCCAACGTGACGACAGGTGAGCTCTTGTCGATTGTTATGGAGAAGGCGGCTATGTCTCTGGACGACCTCTTAAAAAGGCGGTCCGTGATGAATAATTTTCAAGTCTCCCTCCTCGACCGCCTTGTGCTGTCATAACTGCAGAACTCAGCGTCACCGGGGCCATCTTACAGTGCAGATCTCTCCGCTGTGCTTCATGCACTTCGGACTCAACAAGAGCAAGCTTCCAAGCAAAATAAAATTATTCAGGCTCTCGTCTCGGCTCTGAGCCTCAAAGCAAGCTGCCCTACAGAACTTGTGCAGCCTGAACTTTTTTGACGGCTCGTCGGGGAATCCAGAAGCTTGGATTGCATTCTTCGAACACGCCTGAAGGCAAAACGGATGGAACACTGATGAAAGAAGAATGAACCATATGCGCCCGTTTCTGAAAGGTATTGCCAGGAAATGGTACGCCCTGCGCATCTTGGAACATCAGTGTGACGCGTGGAGCTCATGGAAGGAGAACTTCGTCTTGTCATTCCGTAGAAGCCCCTCTTGAACGATGGGGCCAGGCTATATTCCAAGGTCTGGGGCAGTTCTTGAGTATTTCTTTGAAAAATGTCGACTGCTTCAAGTTGCAGAGCCGGAACTTTCACTGAAATCTGTTATAATGCTGATAATGCATGGGCTACCTCGGGAGTTGCAGCGATCAGTTCAAGTTGCAGCACCAAAAACACTGGAGGTTTTGCTACAGTCACTTGAAGACGTATCCTGCCATTGGGAGGAAAGAACGCCAAGGACGCAGAGCACGTTCAAGGGACAAAAGCATCGATGCACAGTTTCATGTCCGGTTACCAAGGTCTTCGCAAAAGCAAAGTCATCAGAGATCACTGCATCTCGTGGAAATGTCGTCCGAGGAATGCATTTTGCCTACAGTACGAAAACAAATAATAAATGAGGGCTCGCAGTGTGACTCTACGAAGAAGAACGAGACTGTTTCTCTAATTTCGACAAGTTTGTTACAAACAGAGCTTGAGATTAATGGCAAACGTACACGAACACTCATAGGCAGTGGACCTTCTGTATCCATTCTCAAGAAAACCAAAGCTAACCCGTAAGACGTATTCGGAGGGAGGACGGTTCAAGCGCGAGGATATGACGGAAGCAAGAAGCAGTATTGTGAGTGGATACGCCTACAAGTGGAATACCAGTCAAAAATTGTTGAAGTGTTTGCACTAGTTTTAGACTCCGTGGACTACGACTTTCTCCATTTTCGTCCGGGCATGACGTTCTTGAGAATGAATATTTGTTCGGATGATACCGGTGTCATTTGATCAAGAGGCGGAAAAAAACTGTAGCTAAGTAGCACCGACTTATGGGCGAGTGGGTTTTTCATATTTTCGACGAACAAGCACACACACAAACAGGCGGACAGAGGGAGGAGACACCACAAGCGCTTACAATCATCATCATCATCTCATTTAAGGTCCACTGCAGGACGAAGGCCTCTCCCAACGATTTCCAATCCACCCTATGCTGAGCGAGTTGGTTCCACTTTATGCCCGCAGACTTTTTAATTTCATCGCTCCATCTAACCTTTTGCCTTGAAACAGCGATAGAAGTCGGGGGTAAAGCAACAAAGCAAGTAACAAGTAAGTTGTCCCTACCTACTAAAGACTTAATTAAAAAAAATCCAACAAATGAAAGTGACTTCGTCAAAAGATAGAATAGAATTCGCAGAACTATCAAAACTGATCTGTAAAGCCAGGCAGAGATGTAAGAAACTAATGATTGATTTGTGGGGTTTAACGTCCCAAAACCAGTTCTGATTATGAGAGACGCCGTAGTGGAGGGCTCCGGAAATTTCGACCACCTGGGGTTCTTTAACGTGCACTGACATCGCACAGCACACGGGCCTCAACATTTCGCCTCCATCGAAATGCAGCCGCCGCGGCCGGGATTCGATCCCGCGACCCTCGGATCTGCAGCCGAGTACCTTAGCCACTAGACCACCGTGGCGGGGTGATGTAAGAAACTAACATGAGAGAAATAGAGAAAGCAGTAGAGAAAGGCACCAGCATTAAATCGGTCAAAAAGAAACTGCACTTAGGACAAAACAAAATGCATGCGCTAAAAGATAAACAAGGTAACGTTATCAACAATTTCAACGAAATAGTAAAGGTAGCAAAAGATTTCTAATCTGAACTGTACATCTCTCAGACGGACCATACAGCCTTGATAGAAATAGAATCAGAGGAAGACACTGAAATTCCATGTATAACCACCGACGAAGTAAAAGAAGCTATCACAGGCATGTCCCGTGGTAAAGCAGCCGGAGAAGATGGCTTAACAGCCGACTTGGTCAAAGACGGAGGAGACATTATATTTGAAAAACTTACATTGCTCTTCACGAGGCGTATCAAGACATCAAGTGTACCGCATAGTTGGAAAAATGCTAATACAATCATAATCCTAAAGAAAGGTGGCATAAAGAAGTTAAAGAATTACAGAACAATTAGCCTACTCCCAGTAATATACAAACTATTTACGAAAGTAATTTCTGTTAGGATAAGAGAAGCACTCGACTTTAACCAACCAACAGAACAACCAACCAACGTGAAATGGAAAGAAAAATGATAGGTGCAACGCTAAAAGATAAGAAACGAGCGGAATGGATCAGGGAACAGACAAGAGTAGCTGATATTATTATATCAATTAAAAGAAAGAAGTGGACCTGAGCAGGACATGCCATGAAGAGGAAAGATAATAGATGGACAGCAAGAGCGACGGAATGGATACCAAGAGAGGGAAAACGCAACAGAGGCTCACTTTCAACTGACGTTTAATGGAAAAAAGCTGCATGATATAGACATTTCATTCGACTTCACAAGATAAAATGCCGACATCAGTTGATCATGCTCAGAAAACTCGTTTCTTTTGATAACAACAGAAGGTTCGCTGACGCACGACGTACCCGCCTTCCTAATCAGATCAGCTTCATTTATCTCCCTGACATCTTGGCTTCTATGCTTAGCTGATACTTTGCACATTTCAAATAACGGTTAACATGGCTTGCCATTGTTTTTTCCTCACTCATTGCAATGTATAGATGAATTCCCATCACGGTAATTCCCCACATTTCTCCTGTGTTCTAGAAGTCTTTAATTTAGACGCCTACCCGTCAGGCCGATGTATTTACAGCCGAATGATAAGGGTATGTCGTATACCACATTGGACACACATGTCGCAAATGGGTCACGATGCTAACAGGGCGAGGTTTTCTTGTTTTTCGTAAGGGATTAGTCATTCGTAATGTATAGGAAATCGTTGCAACTTCAGGGTGCTGTTTTCCGCCCCCGAGAAACTAGAGAAACTGTGCCGTATGACTAATCCATTACGAAGAGCGTACTCTCACATCTCCACCTTTCATTTTGTCGTTGCTTATCGCTCACGCTAACAGCTATAGCTATTAACATTGAGCTCCGGTCCAGTGTGCATGTTTCTCCGTTGGAACTTATAACCACACAATCAATGAAATATTTAACCTTTTACCGACGATTTTTTTCCCATCGAAATCGAGCCTTGTTGTGTCAACGCGAAACCATGCCGCATTCCTAGTTGCGCCAACCGATGGATACCCTCCCTGCCTTCAGAGGGCGCGCGCGCGCGAAAAGACTCCGAACTGTGGTGTGTATATTTGGAGCGCGAACGGGAGCGGATGCACAGACTAAACACGCATGGTCCGACCTCGATGTGCGGCTCAGGAAAGGCTATATCGAGAAGGGCCGAGCGGCAAAATGCGAAACACGAGCGGTGTCTTCCCACGATAACCGCGCGCCCGCGCAGTCGCATGATAACGCGCCGCGCGCGCGCGCTCGTGGCGTCCCCGAGCGGTCACGCGCGTTAAACAGCGCGTGCGCCATAAAGTGCTCGTCCGAGCAGCAATGCGTGAAGCATAGGAGAGCTCGAGTAGCAGTTCTTGAGAGAGATCGGGTTGCTGACGAAAAGAAGGCGTCCTTCCGACAGTTGCGATTCGGCTCGTCTTCTGAAAAGCGGCGCGTTACACTATTGAGATCGGAATGAGAGAGAGAGAGAGAGAAAAAAGAGAGAGAACTGCCAAATCTAAAGCGCGAACCCCGTCTTCCTTACTTGTCCCTGATTTTCTGCCCCCCTCCCCCCCCCCCCCAATGTAAGAAAAAAAATAAAGCGGGAAAATACAAATTGCGGAAGGAGTCGTCTCAAATGGCCTTTATCACTGAACAACCGGTTACAGATAATGTATTCAGGCTCTTAAGAGTGGGAAGGATTAAGAGTGGGGGATCCACTGCGACAGTCTCAACAACATGTGGTCTGTGGCACGTTGTTGGAATTGCAGCAAAGTTTTGAATACACTTAACCGAGAACGTGTCAGAGTATATGGCTGCAGAGTAACGTATGGCAGAAGTCACAGATGTTCGATAAACTGGCAAGAGAACTAGAAGTCGACATTGGCACTCGACCTCAACAATTTGTCAAAAGGTTATAGGAGATACTGCTCGTGAGAAGAAAACTTAAGGAATAAAAAAATAAAAACGGTTGGACAGCATATTGACGGGCATTATCTGCCTATGACAGCAGTTTGTCGAAAGCCATGAAAGTGCACAATAAGCGTGTTTACCGGTGCACTAGAGAGCGTGCTGGACAGAAGCTCGGAGGTCTACAACGAAGCCTGAGAAGAAGAGATAACGCCACATAGATGCACAAAAATATGTTCGGCGAAACATTTGGGCAGTGTATACGTACTATTTTTTTTTGTCCTTGACCTTGTGGGTTATAGGTAATAATTGCACTTGTTACACTGGATACCAAGCTCCCCCTTTAATGAACGCATTTGTTAACTTTAGGTCATCGCAACCTTTCTGTGGATTTCTTTTTATTGATGTAGTAGAAATTATTCTCTTTAGAAAATTAACGCCCCATGAAACATAACTAATGCATTCTACAGCGATAATTTTAGTCCAATACATTTTACGGCACGGTCAGTAAGCAGACACATAAAGATTCTTTCAAGCGTTTGAGGTTGCTGCGGTACTGGTACCAATACAGAAAAAAAGAAGATATGTTTCGAGATAAATTCCGTTAAACTGTATCAACAGCTCTATTAAAAAGTGAAATTCAAAAAAGAAGGAAAGTTAGGTGACTCATCTAACAGGCACCATCCACGTGCTCTTGTCATGACAGTAAAGTTTTCTTTTACTGATCAAATTTATTTACAGGCGTCCTTGCGGCTATGCAGCCTTATCATCGAACTTCGCAACAGATGCAACACATTGAAACCTTATCACCGAAATTTGGAACAAATTCAACACATACCACAGAAAATGCTATCATTAAATATTCAATGTTTCAAGGACAGTCAACACATGAACGCGTTGTATTTACGCTTTTAAGGTGTGATTTGTTCCCACTGTAAATAGCACAAACAAGCAAGCGTTACCATTTCTCCGTCTATTTGAGTTGCTGAAACCACGTGCCTGTTCTATACGCTTCGCTGGGCCATGCTACTATTATTTGTTATACATGAAGGGCCAGCGCAAACCGAGTGCTGCAGAAGCGACAGTTATGAAAAGTCTTTGACCATAGTCTTCTCACCGTGCTCTTCTGTATAGTCCGAGCGAGAAAGAAATTATCCTGATTCGCGACACCACGGCGAACAAGAAGAGCACCTGTAAAAATTGAGCTAGTTTTTTTAACATTGCTATAGGCGCCATAGGTCGGTGCAATCACTCATGAGTGCACTCATTCACACTCACTCGCACTCATTTATAGACGTGAGTGCGAGTGCGAGTGAGTGCAAGTGAGCGTGAGCGGAGGTGAGTGCGAGTGCGAGTGAGTGCCAGTGAGCGTGAGCGGAGGTGAGTGCGAGTGCGAGTGAGTGCCAGTGAGTGTGAATGGAGGTGAGTGTGAGCGCAACTGAGTGGCAGTGAGTGTGAGTGGAGGTTAGTGCGAGTGCGAGTGAGTGCCAGTGAGCGTGAATGGAAGTTAGTGCGAGCGGGAGTGAGCGGCAGCGGGTGCGAGGGGAGGTGAGTGCGAGCGCAACTGAGTGCCAGTGAGTGGAAGTGGAGGTTAGTGCGAGTGCGAGTGAGTGCCAGTGAGCGTGAGTGGAAGTGAATGCCAGTGAGTGTGAGTGAAGGTGAGTGCGAGCGCAACTGAGTGGCAGCGAGTGTGAGTGGAAGTGCGAGCGGGAGTGAGTGGCAGTGAGTGTAAGTGGAAGTGGGTGAGAGTGCGAGTGAGTGCCAGTGAGTGTAAGTGGACGCTAGTGCGAGTGAGTGCCAGTGAGCGTGAGTGGAAGTGAGTGCGAGTTAGTGGTGAGTGTGAGTGGGAGTAAGTGCGAGCGGGAGTGAGTTCCATTGAGTGTGAGTGGAGGTGAGTGGGAGTGCGAGTGAGTGCCAGTGAGCATGAGTGGAGGTGAGTGCGAGCGCGAGTGAGTGGCAGTGAGTGTTAGTGGAGGTGAGTGCGAGCGGGAGTGAGTGGCAGTGAGTGTGAGTGGGCGTGAGTGCGAGCGCAACTGCGCGGCAGTGAGTGTGAGTGGAGGTTAGTGCGAGTGAATGCCAGTGAGTGTGAGTGGGAGTAAGTGCGAGCGGAAGTGAGTGCCAGTGAACGTGAGTGGAGGTGAGTGCGAGTGCAAGTGAGTGCCAGTGAGTGGGAGTAAGTGCGAGCGGGAGTGAGTGGCAGTGAGTGTAAGTGGAAGTGGGTGAGAGTGCGAGTGAGTGCCAGTGAGTGTAAGTGGAGGTGAGTGCGAGTGCGAGTGAGTGCCAGTGAGCGTGAATGGAAGTGAGTGCGAGTGAGTGTCAGTGAGTGTGAGTGGAGGTGAGTGCAAGTGAGTGCCAGTCAGTGTGA
Organism: Hyalomma asiaticum; assembly: GCA_013339685.2. NCBI lineage: Eukaryota > Metazoa > Arthropoda > Arachnida > Ixodida > Ixodidae > Hyalomma > Hyalomma asiaticum. The sequence goes on from CM023481.1 coordinate 296,973,264, forward strand.
CAGGGATTAAATGCGAGCGTGAGTGAGTGGCAGTGAGTGTGAATGGAGGTGAGTGCGAGTGTGAGTGAGCGGGACTAAGAGCGAGCGGGAGTGCCAGTGAGTATGGGTGGAGGTGAGTGCGAGCTGAGTGAGTGCCAGTGAGTGTGAGTGGAGGTGAGTGCGAGTGCGAGTGAGTGCTGTTGAGTGTAAGTGGAGGTGAGTGCGAGTGCGAGTGAGTGCCAGTGAGCGTGAGTGGAAGTAAGTGCGAGTGAGTGCCCGTGTGTATGAGTGGAGGTGAGTGCAAGTGAGTGCCAGTGAGTGTGAGTGGCGGTGAGTGTGAGCGCGAGTGGGTGCCAGTGAGTGTGAGTGGATGTGAGTGCCAGTGAGAGTGAGTGGAAGTGAGTGCGAGTGAGTGCAAGTGAGTGTGAGTGGAGGTCAGTGCGAGTACGAGTGAGTGCCAGTGATTGTGAGTGGGATTAAGTGAGCGTGAGTCAGTGTCAATGAGCGTGAGTGGAGGTGAGTGCAAGTGCGAGTGAGTGGGAGTAAGAGCGAGCGTGAGTTAGTGGCTGTGAGTGTGAGTGGAGATGAGTGCGAGTGAGAATGAGAGGAGGTGAGTGCTAGTGCAAGTGAGTGCCAGTGAGGGTGAGTGCGAGGGAAAGTCAGTGTCAGTGAGCTTGAGTGGAGGTGAACGCGAGTGCGAGTGAGTGCAAGTGTTTTAACCCACTCAGCTCTCTTCTTGTCCCTTAAGGTTATACCTACCATTTTCCGTTCCATAGCTCGCTGCGTCGTCCTCAATTTAAGCTGAACCCTCTTAGTTAGCTTCCAAGTTTCTGCTCTGTTGGTGAGTACCGGTGAGATGCAGCTATTATACACTTTCCTCATCAGAGACAATGGTAAGCTACCATCCATTATCTGGCAATGCTTGCCAAATGCACTCCACCCCATTCTATTCCTCCCAATTACCTCAGCTTCATGATTCGGATCAGGGGTCACTACCTGGCTTAAGTAGACATATTCACTTACTACTTCCAATGCCTCGCTAGCTATTTCAAATCGCTGTGCTCGCCCAAGGCTATTGAACATTGCTTTGGTTTTCTGCATATTAATTTTCAGGCCCACTGTTACTTTGCCTATTTAGGTCAGTAATCATACTTTGTAATTCATCTCCCGAGTTACTTAGCAAGGCAATGTCATCAGAAAATCTGAGGTTACTGAGGTACTCACCATTAACCCTTGCAACCACCTGTTCCCAATCCAGTGTTCAAATACCTCTTTTAAACATGCTGTGAATAACAGTGGAGAGATTGTGTTCCCTTTTCTTACGCTCTTCCTTAAAGGTATTTTGCTGCTCTCCTCATGGAGGACTATGGCGGCTGTGGAGCCGTTGTAGATGTCTTCCAGTAGTCTTACGTAATGCTAGTCTACGCCCTGATTCCGGAATGCCTGCATGAGTGCTGAGGTATCGACCGAGTCAAATGCTTTCTCGTAATCTATGAAGGCTATATATAGGGGTTGATTATACTCCGCGCATTTCTCTATCGCCTGATTGATAGTGTGAATATGGTCTACTGTTGAGTAGCCTTTACGAAACCCTGCTTGTTCATTAGGTTGACTGAAATCTAAGGTGGCACAAATTCTGTTAGCGATTACCTTGGTAAATACCTTGTAGACGACTGACAGTAAGCTAACCGGCCTGCAATTTTTCAAGTCCTTTGGGTCACCTTTCTTATGGATTAAGATGATGTCCGCATTCTTCCAAGAGTCCAATATGCTCGCATTCATTCGGCATTGTGTATACAGGCTTGCCAGTTTTTTCAGTATGATCTGCCCACCATCATTTAACAGATCTGCTGTTATCTGATCCTCACCGGGTGCCTTTCCCGCTTGCATCTCTTTCAAAGCTTTCATTACTTCCTCTGCCAGTACTGGTGGAATGTCAGCCTCTTCTGAACTGCTTCCCCGTTCACTATTCTGGTTATCGCGGCTACTGTAGAGCTCTCTGAAAAACTCCTCGGCTATTATCATTATCTCATCTCTATTCGTGACCGCATTGCCTTGCCTGTCTCGTAATGCATACATCTGATTTTTGTCTATGCCTACACGTCTCTTCACCGCTTTCAGGCTCCTTCCGTTCTTTAGAGCATGCTCAATCCGCTCCATGTTATACTTTTGTGTGTCGGCTCTCTTACGCTTATTGATTAACTTCGAAAGCTCCGTTAGTTCTATTCTGTCAGTTGCATTAGATACTATCATGCCTTGCCGTTTTCTAATCAAGTCTTTCGTCTCCTGGGAAAGTTTGCTAGTAATCTGTCTACCGATCTTACCTCCTACTTCTATTGCACACTCCGTGATAATCCATGTGAGATTATCGCTAGCTTCCTGAATGCAAATGTCTGCTTCCTCGGTAAGAGCTGAATATCTCTTCCGCAGCGCTACCCCGAATTCTTCGACTTTCCGTCTGACTGTTAGTTCATTGATCGACGTTTTTCGTACTAGCTTATTGCGGTCCCTCCTCAAGTATAGCCCGATTCGAGATCTTACCATCCTGTGGTCACTGCACCTAACCTTGTCCAGCACTTCTACATCCTGCACGACACCCGGGTCATCGCATAGTACGAAGTCTATTTCATTTTTATGCTCGCCATTCGGGCTCTCCACGTTCACTTACGATTCTCTCGTTTACAAAGAACGTATTCATGATGCGCAGATTGTTCCGCTCTTGCAAACTCTACTAAGTCCCCTCTGTCATTCCTACAACCCCCGCCATAGTTCCCGACTGCCTTGTCTCCAGCCTGCTTCTTGCCTACCTTGGCATCGAAATTTCCCATCACAATAGTGTACTGCGTCTTTACTTTAGTCATTGCCGATTCCATATCTTCATAGAATCGTCCAACTAGCTGGTCGTCATGGCTGGATATAGGTGCATAGCCCTGTACCACCTTCAATTTGTACCTCTCATTAAGCTTAATTACACAACCTGCTACCATCTCGTTAATACTATAGTATTCCTCTATGTTGCCAGCAATGTCCTTGTTGACCAGAAATCCCACTCCTAGTCCTCTTTCGTCCTGTAGGCCACGATAACATAGGACGTGCCCATTTTTCAGCACTGTAAAGGCTTCCCCCGTCCTCCTAACCTCACTGAGCCCTATAACGTCCCATTTAATGCCCGCTCATTCTTCAAACAGTACCTCTAAACTCTCCCCGCTAGATAAAGTTCTTGCGTTAAACGTTGCCAGTGTCAGATTCCAATGGCGGCCTGTCGGGATCCAGAGGTTTTTAGCACCCTCTGCTGCGTCACAGGTGTGACCGCCGCTGTGGTCAAGAGCTTCGCAGCCGCTGGGGACTGAGGGCCGAAGGTTAATTGGCGTAATCATAGGAGGTTGTGGCCGTTACTGCACCAGGGTGGCCAATCCTGCTCTGGTGAGGGAGTGCCTTATCGGCTATGGTCGCCGGGATCCGGCCGGACCCCAAGCCTGCTTATGCAATTCGATCAACACGCGGATTTTTTTAATCCGGTGGAGAATTGCCCGTAACCTGGATTCGAACCACGGTCCTTCTGCACGCGAGGCGGATGCTCTACGCCACCGCTGCGGTCGGGCCATATAGGAAGCCTTTTTTTGTTGTTTCATTGTAACTCATTAGCCTCTCCTTGTCTGTGTCAGCCCCAATGCTGATCAGTAACGGTAAATTAAATCGGATCTGCTGTATGAAGTGATACGTCTTATTTTTCATTTCATTTGACTTCTTTATAACGAAATATGTAAAATGCTGAGTGTGTCCCCCAAGTGAAGAAAAAAGAGTGGTCCCAGTGTAAAACTGCCTGGTACACCTCCTGTTAGTTCAAGTATAAAAACAACTTTGCCATATGTAGTGCGGAAGAAAATACAGATTACTGGGAATATTATGACTGTACTTCAAAACAATACTAACAGCGAGCTTTAGTTTTTTTTTTATATATATATATATATATATATATATATATATATATATATATATATATATATATATATATATATATATATATATCAGTCATGGTGGTGAATAGGCCGAAGGCGTGAAGACAGAGATTAGTAGTAGACCCTCGGAATAGGCAATAAAAATGTGGAAAGCATTTAGTTAACGTTTCAGCTGGAGACCGGCCTATATATATATATATATATATATATATATATATATATATATATATATATATATATATATATATATATATATATATATATATATATATATAAGATTTTTAATGTGCCGCTTGATCTCCATGGCTACTTGTAGACGTGCGAAATGTAAGAAATCGGTTATAAATGAGATATGTGCATAGTAATAGCATTAGCAGTGAAATTTAGGTAATAAAGTCTCTGCAAGTTCATTAACAAAACGAATTTAACGATTGTTTATGCTAAGGTGGCGATGGTATGTACACACCGTATACGTCAGCGTCGCCACGGAAGTGGTGACGCTAAAGAGAGAAAGAGACTAGTTATTTAGGAATAAAACAAAAGAAATGCAGCCATTAAAGACTGTGAGAGATCGACATACTTATGCCCGTGCAAGTGTACCGCATCAGCAAAGGAATGTGTACACCAGGAAGCACACGTAAGTCGGTTTCTGACAGAGAGCTTCGCACTTGAAGGAAAATTAATTGCCCCTGACGCCCATAACATCCGAGTGACAGTGACATTTGCTGTAATTACATGTCTGCCTTTCACCTGCTTGTTTCTGGATATTTCGTCGTTCAGGCAACATTGTTGTTACTCAACAAAGAATATGACAAAAGAAGGCGCATTTACACCGATGGATCGGTCTCTGCCGCCAGCTCTATAGAGCTGGCGGCACCACGCCGGTCCATATATGGACCGGCGTGGTTGTCATCCCGAACTGCTAAGTGACCACCAAGTTTATAATATTCCACAAAACGACAGAACTTGCCGCCTTGCGTGCTGCTTGCTAACGTCTTGGAAGCCCAACATGTACAGCGGGTGATTTTTCTGCGACTACAAGGCGTCCCTGAAGAGTCTATAATCGGCTTTGCGACGGAGAGTGCATGAATATAGTCTGCGAGACCAGAGAATTACTTCACCAAGCTCTGTCCAGTGAACATGACAGCCAACCCAATGGTTGCCGGGACATTGTGCATTGTTGGTAACGACATCGCTGATGAGCCCGCCCGGTCAGGCCATGAGGGCTCTATGACAGTTCCGATACCCTTGTCGAGAACAGACGCTGCAAAGGGCCTCCGTTCACTTGCTGACACATTGTGGCAAACTTTGTGGAGCAACCCGAACATCTGAAACTCTATCGAACTTATCCCGCTGTGACGTAGTTTTACTCTGCTGCTTGCGGCTAGATGTGGCTTTTACTCATATCGCAAAGGAATGTCAGACACTTCCATATACGTCTACTGCAACTGCGATGAGACGCTTAAGACGCATTTTGTGTTTGTGCTCGTTTTGCGAACGAATGCGATGTTCTTCCCAATGTCTTAAATCGACTCTACCAGAGGCTTTTTCGGAGGAAAAGATTTTCGGACCATGGCCCTACGCATCGCATGCAGGCTAGCAAAGCAAGCGGGACATTACTTCAGTTTTTACACTCGAGTAGGTTGAGCGACCGCTTACAGGCTTACAATGGACAGACACGCGTGACACCCTCCGACAGTCGCGCCATCATCCGAATGAATGAATGAATGAATGAATGAATGAATGAATGAATGAATGAATGAATGAATGGACTTTATTGCGCACATATCTTGTACAGAGTACACACAAATCGAATGGTCCAATAGTCAAAGGCTAGTACGCGTCCTATTTGAAGATATGCATAACGGAAACTGTGGTAATTGTCTCTTTCCTCTTTCTCTCTTTTAATCCCTTCCGCTCAGAGTAGGGTAGCAAACAGGATGCGCGCCTGGTTGACTTCCCTGACTTTCTCTTCTGCTGCTCCTTCTTCATCCATCAGCAACAATGCAGTGTGGCGCTGTCTTTTAAAAGCGGTTATCAGTTATCCAACGAGATTTTATCGAAACACTAGTTATTGTTTGGTTCTTGTGGCTGATGGCGATGTCGGCATAGTGAGGTATCGGCGCCAATAAATGCACTACGCAGGCAACGATACCACGGAGCGAAAAAACAACGAAGAAAAAAAAAGAAGAATGTCATAAAATTTGGCCATAAAGGAGACCAACCTTCTGACGTGTACATTTCAGCGCACTGAACAGGACTTGCAGGGTCCTTTCTTTAACCCTCCAGGTGTAATGTGTGACAAAGCAGCGGCAACTCGCTACACGCTTGCTTTTACCATGCTGCAGTCGACGACCGCGCTTTTCCTGGTCGCTCGACAGCTAGAAACAACTACGACGTGCTCCAAGACGTCGATGCGCACCCACTCCATGGGCAGCCATCGCAGCGTCCGGTACGTTTTACAGCCGTAAACGAACGAGGCGGTATTTTTTTCGCGAAGGGGACCAGGAAGTGAAACATATTATACGATATCCGAGAGTGCAAAGGGAAGGACAGCTAAGACTAACGAGTTTACGCGTCTTCTTTTTCTTTTCCTCTAAGCTATTTCGCGACAGCGGGGTTCCTGCCGTTAAAGAAAGAAAGAAATGGAACCGTCGCCTGGAAGCGATCGGGCAAGTCTCGGACGTTGCCTGATCTACAGACGCCACCGCGAGCACCATTTCGAAGACCCGTACCAGAGGAGACATCGGAGTGAGTTCATCTCTCGACTCCCTTCCTCTCTCGACTGGTGCGTGCGGGCCGAGACAAAGTGCTCTATTCGCGGGCGCACCACCGCGCGGTTTCCTCCGCCAGAGTCGCATATATATGGTCGCCACTCCGGTAAGAAAGAGAGAAGGGGGAGAATGCTCACTTTTTCGGGGCTGTCTCGGCCTCAGCCTCAGATTAGGGCTCATTTATACGGCGCCGCCGCCCGCCGCTGGTGTCCGTCGTGCGAGCGGGTCAACGAACCTCGGAGCCCCAAAGCGCCGCGGCCAGCCTCGCGACCCGGCCTCGCTCGGCCAGCTCCCCTTGAAATTGGCCGCCTTCTCTTAATTCCTTCTCCGGGCCGCCAGCGACAGAAAACTGTCCCCCTTCTCGCCCTTTAATCTCCCTCGCCTCGTTAAATGTGGGCTAGCGGTCGGCGGGCAGTAAAAGCGTAAAACCCACCCTCGGAATGCGTGGTCGCCGACCGTGTCCTCCTATATGGCCGGGCTGGCCGTCCCGAGGAAGGACCTGGATTAGGGCTCGAAACACTCGGAATGGCGCCTTGGCCAGAAAGTTTCGGATGGACCCGCCATTTCCGGTGTCCTTCCGGATGCATTTTTCTTTCCCTTTTTCGCGCATGAAGAAACGAAAGGGACCAGAGACGCAGCGCACAGCGGCTCGGCAGCAATCGGTTACTGAAGAGGTGCGCGGCTGGCAAGTATATGGCTCGCGCGCACTTGCACGTTAGCCTCGTTTTCGCAGCCTGACTGCACTAGCCAAGGTCCCTTTTTCCCTCGTTTTCTTTTTCTTCTTGCTCTTCTCGGAGAGAAGAGAGGGATTTTTTTTTTCCGTGGGAGAGTGCAGGAAGTGACAGCCAGAGAGACGGTTCCTTTCCATACGATGAGGGCAATAATGAGGGAGGAGACACGTCGATGATCAAGGGATTTACATACGTTGACCAGACGCGTGACCATTGCATGTAAAAGCAATAACAGATGAAGTCGTTAACCATCTGGCTTAAAACGTGATGAATCAACGCTAGAAGGCATTGCTATAATAACTGCCAGCGTGTGACAGACCCCCCCGAAGAGATAAGTGCAGGTGGTAGCCTTGTCTAGTCACTCAAAAGAAACACACATGTGTATGGCCGGTGAATGATTAAAGGGCTATGTTAGCCATCGAATAAACCAGCACCCTAAGAATGCTTTTTTTTTTTTTTCAAGCAGCTAACTACTTCCCACCGCAGTTCGAAGCTCTGCGGTAAACGCGAGGTAGGTCTCCTATGGCTCAACTTCGCAGAAGTCGTGACATCTAGCTGTTGAAAGAACCCATAAAAGTGCAGCACATGTTTAAGTTGTCAGAGAGTTTTCAGTATAGGTATACATACGCTGAAGCCTCCAGGCATTTAGCATGACATTATGTAGGTCAGAATTAGTGACCACAGACTAGTAAGGGCCAAGATAACCCTCAATATAAAGCAGACAAGGACAAAGTTAATCACACGGCAGCAGGCCAACCTCGATGTTGTCAGGGTGAAAACAGAAGAATTTAGAATTGCACTTAAGAACAGGTATGAGGCTCTAGGACAGGAGGAAAATGGGAATATAGAGAAGAACGAAAAGATTAATAAGCTGATCACCGAAAAAGCAATCGAACAGTGTTGTACGGAACGTCGTTCCAAGGAACAGCGTCCCTGGAACGAGTTCCTTTTGGGAGGAAAGAAGGAACGCCATCGTTCCATTTAGGATTGGTGGAACTGTAATGGGAGCGCGTTACATTTACGAAATAATGGTAAAGGGAACGACGTTCCTTCTGTAAACGTTCCACAGGCGTTCCACATATTAGACCAGCCAGCAACTGCCGAGGTCGAGCCTCGAGTCGCCGCTTTCCTGTTAGCAGTCTCCCTTACCCAAAAGGAAACCACACGCGAAACGCCATTCATTTACTCTCCCTCGTCGAGGCTTCGACGAGGGCGAAGCTTCTCGTTCGTCAATGCAGGCACACCACATAATTGTATCCCCGTGCTCCGTTGCGGTGGCCGCACCCTTTGGCTGGAGAAAAAGATTCCAGCTGTCAACCAGCAAGCCGAACCCCAGCCAACTGCGAAATTCCATTCACGTTAAGCTGGACAAATATAGGATGCGTTAGAGCAGAATATCTGTTTTGCAGTGCTATCCAGAATTCTCCGACGTTCCGTCTTACTGTTAGTTCGTTGATCTGTTTCTTTCGTACTAGCCTATTGCGGTCCCTCCTCAAGTCTAGCCCAATTCGAGATCTCACCATCCTGGGGTCACGGCACCTCACCCTGCCCAGCACTTCCACATCCTGCACGACGCCAGGGTCATCGCATAGGATGAAGTCTATTTCATTTTTATGCTCGCCATTCGGGCTTCTGAACGTCCACTTCCAATTCTCCCGTTCACGAAAGAAGGTATTCATGATTCGCAGATTATTTCGCTCTGCGAACTCTACTAATAAGTCCCCTCTGTCATCCCTACAACCCACGCCATAGTTCTCGACTGCCTTGTCTCCAGCCTGCTTCTAGCCTTCGCATTGAAGTCTCCCATAACAATCGTGTATAGCGTCGTTACTTTAGCCATTGCCGATTCCACATCTCCACAGAGAAGTTCAACCAGCTGGTCGTCTTAGCTGGATGTAGGTGCTTAGCGTTGTAGCACCTTCGATTTGTACCTATTATTAAGCCTAATTACAAAACCGGTCACCCTCTCTTTAATGGTATAATTTTCCTCTATGTAAATTCTCAACTATTATATGGGAATGTAAATCGACAGGTCTACTTATAGCTTTTAGTACTAAATGCATGCTTTCTACTCACGCACATTGGTGAATGTGAGTGACTTTATTTTTGCACATCTCAAGCGCACGATTCTGACTGCACATTAGAAGACCGATTATGTGTTTGTTGCACTTGTAATAGAGTCAAAGTCGCAGGGAACATGACGGGAGTACGTTCGGTGCTCCCTGAAAATATGTCTGGAACTGTTTCCTTTCATACTTTTTATCTCCAAATAATCTGCTGTCGGTGAGGTTCGAGTTCGCGCAATATGCGTAGCTCGATGTTAATTTTAAAGTGTTTCTGTCACTTCATTTCGCCTCACAATTATGCGACACTAATTTCCACAATTATCCGACACTATTTTTAGTTATAAAAGTCAAATGTAACGTAAATGTAACGACACGTTCCAATTTTGGAAATGTAACTGGAACGCGTTCCTTTCTGATTAAAGGAACTTGTAACGGGAACTCGTTACAAAATCGGGAAGGAAGGCGGAACGTGCTTTCGTTCCTGTTTTGGGGGACCGTGTACAACACTGCAATCGAAGTAGGGGGAAAAGCACTGAGACAAGATGTCAATAAGCTCTCTGAATCTACAAAAAATTTAATCAAACGCCAACAGATGAGAATAACTAACTCAAGCGATAAGATAGAATTTGCCGAGCTGTCTAAGCTCATAAATAAAAGTCAGGGACATACGTAACCATAACGTGAAAGAAATAGAAGCAGCCGTAAGAAAAGGAGTCAGCATCAAAACAACTAAAAGGAAACTTTGTGCGGGTAAGAACATAATGCATGCAGTGAAAGATAGGCAGGGCAACATCGTTACTAACTTCAGTGATATAGCCAAGGTGGCCGAGGACTTCTATTCTGAACTATACATCTCAAATAACGTCTCCCCACCATGAGTGTATTAAATGTCGATCAGGACACCGAAATCCCATGCGTCACTGCAGACGAAGTTATAAAAGCAATCCAGGGCATGTCCCGCGGGAAAGCGGCTGGAGAAGACGGCATTACAAAATTAACACATCACATATCTTGATTCCATCTACAGGTTACGCAACCAGAATCCGACATTCACAAACAATTAAGCCTTTGATGCAAATAGTCAATTCCTTTAAATATTCTTTCTTTCCTCGTACGATAAACGGTTGGAATAACCTGTCTAACGAGGGTGTAATCCAAAAATCTTTGGTATCGTTTGAAGAGTATTTGACTTGAAGTGTTCTGTAGCCCGCTCTGATTGCTTTGCCATTGTTCGTTGTTCTTTTTGCCCAAATGTACGTTGTGCGTGTTTATGTTTATGTACCACCCTGCTATGGTCCAAGTTACACCGCAGTATTTATAAATAAAATAAAAAAAAATAAAAAACAGAGATACCAGCAGTTCTGGAGGCATCATGCCGTCAAGGAATATGCGATAGCTACGTAAACACATAGCCAATATCTATAAGGATTCTACAGCCACCCTATTCCTCTTTAAGAAAAGCAGGAAAATCCCAATACAGAAAGGTGTCAGACAAGGAGACACAATTTCTCCAATGCTATTACAGCATGTTTGGAAGAAATCTTCAAAAGCTTAGACTGGGACGAGAGAGGGCTAAGGATTAATGGCGAATATCTGATTAACTTACGATTTGCAGACGACATAGTACTCTTTAGCAATGATGGCGACGAACTGCAAAAGATGATTGAAGACTTAAGCCGAGAAAGCTCTAAAGTAGGATTAAGGATGAACATGCAGAAAACAAAGATAATGCTAAGTGGCATGGCGAAAAAACGTCTATTCACGATCGAAAACCAGACATTAGAAGTCGTAGAAGAATACCTATATCTAGGACAGCTACTGACAGAAGAACCCGCCCATATAAAAGAAATCCACCGTAGAATAAACATGGGATGACGCGCATACGGGAGACATTCCCAACTCATGAAAGTAAATCTACCACTATCACTCAAGCGGAAACTACATAACTACTGCATTTTGCCAGTACTGACATACGGGGCAGAAACTTGGAGAATTACGAAGAAGCTCGAGAGGAAGTTAAGAACCGCGCAGCGGGCGACGGAACGAAAAATGATAGGCATTGCATTAAGAGACAGGAAGACAGCCGAGTGGGTCAGAGAACAGACGGGAGTCGCCGACATAATAACCGACTTTAAGAAGAAAAAATGGACGTGGGCAGGCCACGTGATGAGAAGGATAGATAACCGATGGACAGTTAGAACGACGGAATGGATACCAAGAGAGGGCAAGCGTAGCCGCAGACGACAGAGAGTAAGACGGGGGGACGAAATCATGAAATTCGCAGGCGTCAAATGGAATCAGCTCGCGCAGGACAGGCAAGGATAGAGAGGATTGGATGAGGCCTTCGTCCTGAAGTGGACATATGATGATGATGATGATGATGATGATGATGATCTGTAGCATATAGTTGTTTATTGCTGTGCATGCCTTTTATTCCTGGAACGGTCGTAGATCAGACGGAGGAACAGACATGACAGAATTGCTTGAGCACAGCCACCTGAGCTTCACCTTTAAAGAGTGCAGCACTATCACCATTGGGCCCCCTTTGCATTGCCTTCTCTTAGAGCATTCATTAAAATTAGTGACCTCTATTAATTGCTGCAATTGCTTGAATTTTTTCGCTACACAATTATGTTTTCTCGTACATTGAAATTACAGTCCGAGTTATCATGTGCTTATTCTTTAGTCAAGTCGTAGTTTAAAAATTTTCTCACGGATTTTACTTCGAGAAATTGAATTGTTCCCTAACACACCCGTGCCATGGCGCAAGGCTTGCGTGGTCGGGTACTTCGGGAAACACGGCGGCATAGCTCGAGGTGTATATTCCGGCCGTGGACGGCTACGCCGATACCAGATTTTCTGCGACATTAGATCCTTAACGCTATCGCGTTATAATGTAATTACATTACATTACATTACCGATCACTTTTCTAGTATTTTTAAGTGCAATTCGTTCACATTTGAAATTATATATGTGGCCGGACTTTACATCACATTACTTTGAAAATTAATAAAGTTGCTTCGTAATTAGTTCAAGAGAAGCGTACCATTCGTGCACTAACTCGTGTGCTTTTGTTGTTGTTGTTGTTGTTGTTGTTGTTGTTGTTGTTGTTGTTGTTGTTGTTGTTGTTGTTGTTGTTGTTGCAGTACATATACATTCAAAACTCCTAGATCTTTCTTGCATCGCAGATGCAGATGGGAGCTGTATATGAGTACCTTCGTTTAAAGGACGGTGTGTTCCTCGCCGCATTTATTCAAGTTGCTCCGCTGGCGCAGGTGAAGGCGTGTTCAACGTCATGAACAGTTTCTTAATTTTGGGTATATACGCTTCGAAAACAGCCAGCTCAGCTATGTCGCTGTTCCTTCAACGCGTCCGTGTTACGTGTTTGGGCGGTTATACTCACGAAGCTATGCATCACGAGCTAGCGTGTAAGCAATCGTTACTGAAGTTCTTATCTAGTTCTTCAGGCTGTCCGTCCATGGATGACCGTACCCTTCCGCCCGATTACTGTGATTGCCACCTCAAATTGCAAAGCCTGGTCGTTAGCGTTTTGCACCCACAAAAAAAAGCACTACCGTCTGATTTAGAAGCTTAATTGGGAAGCTTTAGACCAACATCTACTCATGGGACGAGGATGCATAAGCTGCTTCATCAGCACTCTGTTGTGTGGCTTCCGGGTTTTCGTTCTAAGTGTTAGTGCCGTTCTGCCTACAAAGTTCTGTATCACCAACTATAGACTGGGAGAAATCATTACTGGAGTTCGCCAGTCGATGGCGTAGCGGGTCCGGACTTCGTAACTTCATAAAAGTAGTCATCTGTGTCTGTAACAGCTTCGTCGTCCACGTAATTAATTTCGATTGATTATTACCGGGAGTAACTAATCTTTTCTGACTCAACTTGATCCTCTAAATCATGTGCAACCATTACACGAACCTTTCCCGCCTTTTTTGTAGGGGCCTTATTATTTTTTAATGATTTCGAGGTTCTTTTGTTTTCGTCCAGGGTTACTAAGACAGACCTACGAATGACGCACATAGCTGGCTCCATAAAAATGACTTCGTGAAAGCTCTTGCACATACTTTAGAGGCCGTGCAGTAGGGTTTTTTTGTTTTTTTTTTTGTGGTAGTCGAGCATTTTATCAAAACTATAAGCGAATCTATTTCACCAAATCTGATGCTTTCCAAATGGCTAAACGATTCGCTTACGAAGAAAGGAACCGGCTATGGAAGTTACCGACACATCATCACCCTTTCTTATACTCAGTCGACCCAGATATCAAATAAAAACTACAACCCAACATTCCTCGACATCTGGAAACTTTGTATCATCGACGACGGCTGAACATTGCATATTCGAACGACTTACGATACCGCTTCCATCAGGAGACAAGCCCACACTGCAGCAACTGTGGCTCTACTGAAACCGTAGAGCGTATTTTGTTCGAGTGCCGAGCGTACAATGATGAGCGTGCGGCGTTCTATGAACATTGCATGCAGTCAATTACACAGCTCCCTTTATCACCTCAGTGTGTTTTAGGCTATCTAGCTTGTCCCACACAACAGAGACGTGCGATGGACTTTCCGTTTACATATTTAAATAGTATAGGTCAACTCGACAGACTTTATCTCCGTCGTCACCATCACTCACCCATCATGCGACACATCCTATCACATCACTGCGGGTTGGTGCAAACATGAAATATCATTGGACACAATTAGGCATCATAGTCAGAAACACAAACCCCAACTTCTATTTTTCTTTTTTTTCACTGTATCTTGCACTTCTTTCTACTCGTCTTTCTCTCCCCAAACTCCCTCCTCGCGCAGAGTAGCATGTCAGCGATATTTCAAAGCCGGCTAAATTCTCTGCCTTTCAATAAAGAGCTCTCTCTCTCTCTCTCTCTCTCTCTCTCTCTCTCTCTCTCTCTCTCTCTCTCTCTCTCTCATTTTTAGTGACAGGTATCCCGACGAAGTAATCTTCCAGTTGAACAAATGACTCGAAGTCGTTCTCTCTCTCTTTTCAGTTTTATGTCTCTGCGTGAAGCTGTCATTCGTTACTCAAATGTACAACCACTCCTGCCATTGCCCTTACGGGAAGCAGTCCTATAAACAAAATAAATAAAAAGTAAAACTGACTTGAAGCGCATGTGGCAGACACAGCCTTCTATGGGATTCATCGTCTTACGGTATACCGTAAGAAAAATAAAGAAAAAGAAAACGACAGGGTGTAGCGGCATAATAGCAGTGCTAGCCTATGGACGCAAAGTTTGAGGATAAAGAACATATATGGACATTGCCGCAAGGTATGGAACGGAAAGTGTTATAGGCGCAGGGTTGAGAGGCAGGAAGATGGCAGCGTGAATCAGATCGGACGCGGGTCATAATCCATTTCAAATTAATATGAAAGTGCGTATATGTCACAGCAGGACACTTCATGCGCGGAACCAGCGGTTCGTATACGTCCAGGGTATGAATCCGTTAGTGCACCCCCGGTATTTTTTTCGGGCAGCGTCCGGCCTTCCCGCAAACAAGCCAGCCATTTGCACGCAGTCAGCGCTCCCGTGCGAAGTCGCGAGCGGGCACGACTTTGCCGCGGGGCCGACCTCGTTGCCTTTCTCACCATTGTGCAGAGAAGTCTTTATCGCTCCGCCTCTATTCCGTAAACGGGTCCCGCGTTTACTACTTGCCTCAACGCCGCGCTCTCCGCCTACAGTCACGCGCACGAAACAAAGGGGGTCATGCCAATTTCGTCCGTGCAGCAGCGCTTGCCGGCAAATAATGCCCGCTGTCTGTCCTCCCAATTCCCCTCCGCCATCTTTTATTCTTCGTTCACGTTCTGCGTCAGTAAAAGTGTGCAACGTTGTACAAGGGATGAGCGCCCTAAGGACATCAGCAGTCAGTCTGCGTGCTCGTGACTGGCCGCGTTATTGGCATGCCCGCGTGAAATAGTCAATAGTGAAGGGCGGCGGCATCAAAGCTTTCGCCAATGGCGCACCTATCTTACTAAAAGAGATCGCGCGATACTGACGCCTGCATGGTGGGCTAACGCGGTTGCGTAACCGAAATTTCGTTTTGGAACCGTTGCGAACCTTACCTTATTCGGAGTCGTTAATGCAGAGTTACTATATAGCGATATATGTAACTCCCTTCAGTTGACGTTGCCGTACAATTTACACAAGATTTCAGAACGCCTTCTTGTATAACCGCGATATCGGGCTACGCCGCCTCCGGGCTGGAGGCTGCGGTAGCTTACACAGCGCTGCACTTTTTTTTGTTCTTTTTCTTGACACCGTATGTACGCGTTTCAGGCCAAGGATGGCGCGACCACTGGCACGTGTACTTATAACTTATCCTCTCTACACTCGACGGCTGAACGACGCTCCCATTGTAACTGCGATGCAAAAAAAAAAAAAAAATGCGCCGAAATTTTGCACGCACCACTCGCGCTACATTTTAAGCTCCGTTGGCCAGAAACACTGGCACATTATTTGTCGTCACGTGAGAGGAGCTTAAGTGGCCGCGACACCGGAGTCTGGCTGCCCCACTCAGTCGTGCGTGCACTGCAGTCGCAAGCAACGTAGCCACGCGAGCGTTGCAGCTGGAACCAAGTCTCCTCGAAGGCCGAGAGAAGGCGCTATTCTTCAGTGGCACCTCAGTGTTGCAAATGAGAAGCAGGATGCTGATAGCGCACGGGGCTCAGTGTTTGCTCCAGGCGTCGTTAAGCAATGCACAGGAGTATCACACGCAATCTGCACGCGTATCACACGTTCCCTAAGCACTGTATCCTCGCAGCCTTCACTATTGTCTCAACGGCTGTTTTTCCCTAGTCAACGGAGCGTAACATATTGAGTTGTATCTTTCACATAAATATTTCAAAACGGGTACTTCTTTTCATCCACCTCCTTGTCTTTTTTTTTTTCTTTTTTTTCCATCGCAGATTTCTCTCTGTCTCTCTCTCTTTAAGTGGACATCGGTACTCGCAAAAATTCCGCCAAGAATTTTTTTAAAGGACATTAGTGCATCTTGTGCTTTTGTTGACGAGAAATTATAAAAGTATTTTTTGACTAACGCTGGAACTATTATACAGATAATTCGTTTACTGGCCAACAGTTTTCTCTTACAGGAGTTCCAGATGTGGTAATTAGCTAGAGAAATTAAATCCTGCGTACATTAACGCCGTCGTTCGCATCGTATCGGTCGCCTGTTTTAGTAATTTCTTCGTCGCCTTTCTTCCATCAGAATCCACCTTGTAAGCCCCCGCCCACGTAAGTCCTGTGGCTGCATTTCTTTATTCCTTCTATTTTCTTCTCTGCTCCTCAGAGGGTTCGGCGTCTTGCTTTATTTCCATTGGCAGTCTAAAGAGATGACACATGAAGCTAATAACGAACGATACCTCAAATCTGCGGCGTAAAAACGTTTTCTTGTTTTCGTTCTCTCTTTTTTTTTTTTTTTTGCTTTTCTTTCATTCCAAGTGTTCCCCATTGTGCCTTTGAGTGGTTTTGATTTGCGCTATCTGTACACCTGTTCATCTTGACCTTATTGCTAATGTTCAGCCTGTTTGCACCGACCTTGTTTCCCACCCTCCTGCGTTACAACTACAAGATCGTCCGAAACACGGCACAGCCTCAACTTTCAACACTCCACCGTCAAAATGTACAGCCATCGCATTCTGCCGGCTCTTATTTCGGCCAGCAAAATCTATATAGAGGTCGTCAATGAAGTTTGAGAAGTTGAGCGCCTAGAAATGAGGGATGAAAAAACGTCAAACGTTACGTGGAACGTAACATTATGGGATGTTACGTCAAACGTAACATTAGGAGATAGGAATACATCGGTTCGAATCAAGCAGTAAACGGGGTAGTGATAATTTGTTTCAAGTTAACAGAAAGATTGGCATGGGCAGAATACGTAATGCGTAAAGTAGAAGACTAGTATTATATTAGGTTTGAAAAGTGGGCGCCAAGAATAGGGAAGGGCAGTTAGGGATGACAAAAAGATGAAAAAAAAGGAAAGAAGGAAGGTGAAATGGGGAAATAGGGAAGTTTTCAGGCACGAGACGGTGACTGTTGGCGCAAAAGAGCAGTAGTTGGAGACCACTGCAAAATGTATACATCCTGTACAGTAGGCGTAAGTATAATGATGATAGTCGCCATCATCATCATCATCGCAATAATAATGATAATAATCCCACCACCATTATCGTCACCCGCCGCATACGGACCAGAATAAGAAGAAAGACCACATACGCCACGTTACGCCAGCTGGTGTATGCGGAGTGATGCATGTGTATGTAGTACGTAATGCCAATACTCCGCGCAGCCAACATGACGAAATACATCTCAAACAGATGGACTAGTTGCGGAATAATGCAGTTACTGTGATGCTAGACCATCGAGGAGGTGCGTGTCACTGGTTCGAACTTTCACATTATTTCGTGTCCGAATTGTCCCATATACGCAGTACGCAAAACCTCAAGTGACGTCACCGAGCGTAAATAACGCGGTATATATCACCAGGCGCGCTTGACGGTATACAGAAGGCCCCGAAATTAAGGGCTGCCTGCAGATCCTCTCGCAATATCGCGCATAGGCGAGCGCCGACCGCCGCAGGCGTGCCCTTACACCACTTAAGGCATCCATCCACATCCAGAGAGGGAGAGGGATTTCGGGACTGGAGGTTGCGGCACCAGCGCGCTCTGTGCGGTGAATGAACGGCATGGGGAGTATACGCGCGATGGCCGCCTTATGAATACCCCTGCACACTGCAGGCGGCGATGAAAAAAAAAAAAAAAGTTAAGGCCATATAGGAAACAAAGAGCCGCAAATGACGTTGGGCCTTGCCGAGGTCCGCGCACCCGTCTCCGGTCCCGGGTACGAGCCTTCCTTCTTCCCTCCCCTTCTCCGACTCCTTTCTTTCTTTCTTTTTTTTTTTCGCCACCGGAGCAGGAAGCCCCTAAACAAACGCCCATAAAAGACCGAGAACAACAAGAATGGCGAAAGGGATGTCGGGAGAGGGTGTGCAGAGAAAGGCCCGATGGGGTTGGAGGATAGGGTTGATGTGAAAAAATTGCGACCGGTCAGACAAAAGGAGCGCTCAGATCCCGATGGGGAAACGCTTGCGCACCTAAAGGCGCAGATGCATCCAAAGACAACTCCGGACTGCCAATGACACCCCTAGGGGGTCAATGACATGGGCCTTTCTGCAGAACACTTCCTCCTCGCTCAAAATACCCCCTTTCCTCTTCACCTTCGTCTGTATTTTATCTGTTTCTAAATGCTTTACAGCCGGCTTTCTTTCTTCCAGGCATTGAATACAACCGCGTCCTGCGACCGAACGTTGCATTCACCGGTCGCGATCACTCACCCCGCTTAACCGAAGTAACGAACTTGAAGGCGTTTCGTATACTCCCTGCTCTATAATCGTGAAGCTAGTGAAAAAAAAAGAAAGAAAAAAGGATTTGATAAGAAACGTTACGTGAAAATCGGCCGTAAAAAACTTGCCGCCACTAATTTCACTTTCTGCAATATTTATTCAGCTAACAATGAAGAGAGAAAATGGTTACTTTTGCTCCCCATCCCTTCCATTAAGTTTAATGCGATTGTAAAGTCGCGTTTGTAATTAATCGACTGCATTATCACGAATAACTGAATTCACTAAATTTGTGATTGCCCATCTTTAAAGCTGTGAAGATAGGCTTCCTAGGTTGTGTATGATCTCAAAGTTAAGTGACAAAAGCAACAAGTTCGCAAATCTTAAGCGACACATCTGTGCGCGCCAGACGGGCAGTCTCTTTCTTCCGACTGCAGCACACTCACCATGCAAGAGAGTCATTTAGCTTGCGTCGCACGCATGGTGAAGATTTATTTATTTATTTATTTATTTATTATTCATTCATTCATTCATTCATTCATTCATTCATTCATTCATTCATTCATTCATTCATTCACTTGTTTGTTTATTTATTTCTGACAGCAGAAGCACCTCTCTCTCTCTCTCTCTCTCTCTCTCTCTCTCTCTCTATCTATCTATCTCTCTCCTTTGATGATGGAGAAGGCAATCCCCACCTTTCCAGAGAAGAGTCAGTCGTGTGCTGAGCTCACATTTTATTTGTTTATCGGCAATTCGAGAACGCGGGTTCAGCTTATGACAGCATTTTCATGGAAGGAGAGAGAGAGAGAGCGTGCGAATGGCAGACACCCGTGTACTTAGATTTAAGCAGGCGTAAATAATGACAGGTGCTCAAAATTTACAGATTTCTCCCATTGCGACGTGCCTCATAATCATCTTTTATCGTGGTCTACACTCGAAAAACCAAACATTTTACTTAAATTTGATTTATTGGCCCCTACTTAGAATCTTCCCAAACAACAAGCTCTGCCCAGCCCGATTTCGCGCTTGTGCGTAAAGGCACTATCCAGATAACGCTGCAATACCTCTATGAGGGCCCGTATGCCCGTTAACAGTAAACTTAGTTAATATGTAATTATAGATACACGTATATCTGTGCCTCATGTTTTTTTTTTTTTTTTGCGCTATGTGTGTGTCTTCTTGGTGTGCATACAGCTCAATCACTGATCAACTTCTTCAAAAATGTCATCATTTGAGGCCTTAATCTATAGGCTTATAGATATACACGTTCTCTATATAATACGCCACTCGTCTCGCTCTGCGCAGAACTCGCGCCTTGATTCTTGAGACCCGGGCCACGGAATATGGAAGCGTCTTCACCGGAGCGCGGATGTGTCGCGCGCCCAGCGAAGTCCGCAAGAGGTACACGGTGCACGTCATTGTCTCTAGCTAGGGTGTTACAGGATGGCGTCATCCTTAACAAAGCCCTTCCACTCGCAGGTGACAGCAGGGGTAAGAGCTACCCCAGCCCTTTACCCTCACAAGTAATCTTCCACGACCCTCTTTAAAATGCGATCCGCAAAATCACGTTCACGATCACGGCAGAAGGACTGCAAGGGATGTAGTGAAATATGCAGCGTCAGAAATACGCATACCCTGGCATATGAAAATGTGAAGTGGCCGTGGAAGGTGATATCTTCCAGTCTTCACGCGCGCACATAAATACGTCAAGTGCTTTGCAGGAGATCGGTGGCGCCATCCCCACATGCAGCCAGGCTGCATGAAGCACATGCACGTTCAAGAGAGAGAGAGAGCACAGACTGGTCTGTGGTTCATACAGTGTATTCCAGGTGGCGACTCCGCGCGATCCCGCGGTCATGAACAAAACTCACGGGGACACTGCCCACCACATTGCAAATGGCGCGGAAGAACATCGTCAGCAAGTCATGCCAGCCGCCCAGTCTCAAAGGTCGGCCCCAAGGGAAGCCCGCAGGGCTGAGAGCCGCCCGATCGAGAACTCTAGCGTCTGCTCACACAGCCATTTGAATACCTAATTAAACACTAGATAAAGCTGCGTTACGATATGAGCATTAAGTGAGTGGTACAAAATGACACGAGGTCGATTACCGCAACCGAAGGCGGCTATGATAATCAGCACTGCCTCCTACGGTGCTCGGTGGCTCCAACCTGCGCTCCACGCCTTGTTCTGCCGCAGAGTGGTCTGCAGGAGCACTGCAAAAGCGGTCAAGCCCGGAGTGGCCACTGGCATGGCCCGTCTGGGACCCGGAAGGATGTTGCCACGAAGAAACGGTGCCTTCTTTGTATGGAAGGAGTGAAATGGCGTCCGTCGGCCCTGCTCTTGATGCTGCTTGCCGCTGCTGAGAAGAAGGGGGACATCGCCACTTAGCCGTAATCACGACGCCATCCATTTGGAGCTGCGTCCAAGACAGCGAAGGGGGCATGATTAGGCACGTGGGCCAGGCGGCCGATCCCCTTTCGTGGCCCGCAGCAAGGTGATGCGGCCGAGGAAGGCGCCAGCCGGACGCTTATCATTAATCCGGCGCTCCCTGCTCGCCCTAATGGATCAAGCGCCCCGAGCTCTGTCAACGGCCGACCCCGCGCCGAGCGAGCCAAGGTCGCCCCTCCTCGGGGCCACTCCTTGGACGAGCATCTTGACCGAGTCCTCTTCGTCTGCTTTTCCTCGACGGATCGCCACAAGCTGCACTGCTTCGAGGAGCCCCACCGTACAGTTTCCTGCAAAATTTGCTAGTGATGCGACCGTTCAGGTACCGGACGAGATGCTGGCAGTATCACTAATTTGTCTAATCTTTATGCAAGGAAAATGCGTGCAAACACGGACACAAGAGTAGAGCGGAAGACAATACTCTTGTGTCCGTGTTTGCACACCTTGTCTTTGCATGATGAACATTTACCAACTCGCTAAGGTTTGTATTTAATCTTCATGCTTGTGAATCCAAGTGTCCTTTGAAATGCCATTTATCACGCTGTACTCGCAAGTTTCGAGGCACACAGATTTTTTAGGGTTCGCGCCGTCTTGCCGCAAAGGATGAACTCGCCGCCGGTTCAAGTCGAAAATCCGTTTATTCGTAAGAACTCAGAAGAACACTGCGCAAAGCTAAAGAACAGAAATACTCGCGGGCGCACTCACTACCGCTAGCCTTCGCCGCGCCGGGCACACACCGCCCACCTGGCGCACACAAACCGAGCACACTCTTCGCGCCTGTCCACCGCCGACTGTGCCGGACGCACTTCAGCTGCCGCCTTTACATCAAGCAAGTGTCCAACGCGCATCGCCAGTGCACAGAACGTGTTGAGCCGAGACAAGCATGGCGATGGGCGTAGTTCACACAATTTCTAAAGATGGACTGTGAAAACACTAGCACGAGAGTTCCTTCCACAAAAGTTTGCATATGCTGCTCGGTTGTGTTTGCCAGTGGCGAACAAGCTTGCCAGTCGCGAAATAAAACGACTTTAAACTGCAGTATAACAATGCCGTGTATGTATCCAGGCGCGGTTATCAAGAACGCGAGATCATTTATTGATATTGAAGACGTGAGACCCTAGTGGATACTTCCTTAGCCTTGTTCTGCAGCTTGATGTGAACATTATCCTTAACAAGAATAATGAATGACAGACGCGGGGTGAGATAGAGACGAAATGGAGAAAGACGATAGGTTCTTAATTAAAGAAAACCAAGACACCCAAGTGCGTTTAGCGTATATACACGCACTAAGCTGCTAGCAACAACTATAAAGCGCGCATTTCCTTGCACATGAGCTTGTGCGGTTTGCAAATATATATATATATATATATATATATATATATATATATATATATATATATATATATATATATATATATATATATATATATATATATATATATATATATATATGATTGTCTTAATTCGTATTACACCCTCTCCCGGCCCCTTTTCATCCGCGGCTTCCATGACAAGGCGCACCTACACCTACGTTCGGGGTACCAGTGATTTAGTTAGTCGCACTATGATGGAAACTGCATCTTCTGGATCATTTCGCCGCATGAGCTCGCGTTCTGACGCGTCAGCTTACTCGCACGTAGTCGCGTCTAATATGGGACTCCGAGCACATCGCTTCATTATTGCACTCTATCGCTGGAACCGTTTTACTGAACGGGAATTTGTGGGGCGAGTGCTTGAAAGGAAGAAATTCTAAACACGTACAAGCAACCCTTAAGTTGCCAACGACGAGAGAGATAAATACCCCGGTTAGCTGTGCAATACAGAAAGCTCTGAATTCGGCTCACGTGACTAAAGATAAAGCCGTATTAAAGAGGCAGCCTCGTCTGCAGTGGTACCAATGTCGCATTCGAAATTTAAAGGGGAAAAAAAAAAGCTTGCATAAGTAATGGCAGCAGGTTTGTTCCACCTGGAGGGTTGCTCGACCTCCGTTCCACTTCATCTGCAAAAAGTGTCCAGCGCTCTCCGTTTTTGCTGCGCGCTGCCTGAATGGGCAATACGCAGTGCTGCAAGACGTATTCACAGCGCACAGCTTCTCGCACTTACGGCCTTAGGGCTCAAGGTCTTGCTGCGGCTGAAATGAGGCCGCGCCGCCTGCTCATGGCTGCAATGACGTCACTGCGTCAGCCTTCGCCGCATATGCTATGCGCGCACTGGGTAACCGTCGCTGTCGTCCTCCGTGAGCAGACTGTCTGCGGATCGCACCACCTCGTCGAGCACAGCGGCGAGAACCAGAATATTATCGACGAAAAAGAAATCGGCACGCCAAATAGCTCGGCGACTGTTCACCAAACGTTAGTAAAAGAAGCAATTAAAAAAGCAGCACGACATGCACGGTGACTGCGATTTTTCGTTAGCGATACGAAACATACCTGCAGCTCTGTGAAATTTACGCTTACACCTGTGGACGCATAAAAAAAAATGGAAAAAGAACGCGGTTGCAGGACTGGGCGTTTCATCAATTAACAGTTTAATTGTGACCAATTTCATTGATCTCAAGCAACCCGTTGAGGTCACAGCGGGGAAGTCGACTACCCCGAAGCTTTTCTTTCTCAACGGCATATATAGAACTTCGATAACTGTTAAAGCTAACTTCAGTGCTGCCACAGAGACTGTGCCTGTTATTGCCTCAGGACAAAATCCACAAATTTACTCCAAACACCGAGCCAGAAATGCAGCGCCATGCAAAGGTCACTTCAGTACGGCTGGCTTGACCGCTAATAAGTGAAATAACTATCTTCTGTACACTAAAAGACATCGGCAAGCTTCTGCTAGCGTGACCTTTGATTGTCACTGGTCCCGATTGGTACACGCGTGCTACATACGGCCATTAGATGGCGCGACTGATACGGTGTAGTTTATGTCGTGGTTTCGTTTCGGATATATATATATATATATAATTTTGTTTAGCTTTTGCTGCTTCGTACATAAGCATGAATATACGTACTCATCAATGATCTAGTTGATTAAATGTTTCCGATTGATAGGCTTAGCTTTTCGAGTGACAGATCGGTCGAGATACAAACGTTTACAAAGCGACCAGTCAAGTCCTTGCAGTTGTCGTTCTTTGTTTGTCTTCGGTTAGTTTTACAGCGAGGCTGCATGTGTCTCTTTGCGCTATACCGATACCGTTATAAATCTTTGCTCAGTGCCAAGCGATCAAAAACTTCAAGAACTTCGTGTATTAGACTTACTAAAAAACAAAATGCACTACAGTTCGCTTACATCACCAATAACGCAGCGTTAAAAAATCTGCATGAGCAAGTTAAATATGAGGTGCTATACAATTACAAGTAGCTTAACTTGCAAACCCCAAAACCTTGGTAACGCGCTAAAGAACCTGGCATCTTTCAAACGCAAACTACGTCATGCATCACCCGACATAAAGTTATAACAGCTCACGAAGCTTTCGTCAGACCAAAATTAGAATATGCAGGCCTACACTGCTGCCCGCATCAATAACATCTAAGGGAAAAAAAAATAGAAAGGGTGCAAAACCCATCCTTGAAGTATATTTAGTCGATCCATTCTCGTTTTTCGAGCGTATATCTGCCCTTCGTGATGTGACAAAGCCAACGAAACTTGCTCATCGCAAAGAAGTGTCCCAATTAAAGTTAATTTGTCAGCTCTACCATGGTCATTTCAATATACCACTTGAACGTTACCTAAATGAGTCGTCCATGCACCTTAACCGTACACACCGCAACAAAACTGTTAGGCAACCATTTATAGCAACCTTAACGAGAATCAATATTCCGTGTTACCACATGCTGTTTCATTATGGAACAAGTTACCCGGAGAAGAAGCTAATTCTCATATAATGTACAGATGACGGCCCATACTGTAAATAGCCTTTCTTTTGATTTTTAAAATTGATATTATACTGCACCGTAAGAAAGAAATCGCTTACTTTACATGGGGGTTTTCGCCCAATGTACGTTGCTTTTTTCTGTATATAGCGTATTGTCCGTGCATGTCATATTTCTGTTTCTTTTTTTAGTTGCGAACCATATTTATTTCCTTAATGATCATGCTGTATATTGTTGCTTGAAATTGTTGCATACGGAATAATCCCCTATTACGACTGTTCATGTCACGGATTTTCTATTTATTGCTTCCTTGCAATATGTTTGCGGTATTTGCAAATAAATAAATGAATAATATATAAGCCCTGTAGCGCTCGCAAATGTTTCACAAGTTCGTCGAAGTATTTACACGAAGTACAAGTTCGTCGAAGTAGTGAAGGGCTTCGGAAATTTTTGACCACCTCGGGCTCTTCAACGTGCTCTGACATTGCACAGAACACGGGTCCCAACATTTCGCCTCAATCGAAATGCAGCCACCGCGGCCGGGATTCGATCCAACGACCCTCGGATCAGCAGCCGAGTACCATAGCCGCTAGACCACCGTATAGCGGGGCAACAGCGCATGTCTTGAAGCATGAATGGGTCAAGAGCTAAGTGCAAGTGCGAAATGCTGGAGACGCTGCCGCACAAATCCTGACCTGAAGCAATGATATTTAAGGCAGTATATACTTCTTTTTAGGCTATAGCTGGTGAAACATAGCTATAAATGGACGGAGAAAACAGGGACACACACAGATGAAGAAGTCGGTACGAGCACTTTTTTTCTGTATAGTGAAACAGATGATGGTTCTCAGTTACTGCAATAACTACGCTCTATACCGAGGCACCTTCTCCTGAAACGTGATACAGCTATATCTATTTTCCTAGACGTGAACGGCCTCTGACGTCCCCCTCGTTATCCGGTTCTTCCTATTTTTACAATAATTTCTTTATCTGAGAAGCGTTTCTCATGCGCATGAATTACAACTGCGCGCTCGTCCCATCTTCTTCACCTGGGTACGTCCTAATTTGTACCTCTCATTTTTTACCGATGCTGTCAATTGGATCTGTAAATATATCTAGCAATAGGACCTCTGTAATTATATCTAGCAGCACGTTTGGAAGACACTTCAGCTCGATAGTGATGCTGGAGTGAAACCGAAGATGAATGTTGTAGATGATGACTTTATTATTCGTACGATGACGTATAATACACACTATATATATATATATATATATATATATATATATATATATATATATATATATATATATATATATATATATATATATGTGTGTGTGTGTGTGTGTGTGTGTGTGTGTGTGTGTGTGTGTGTGTGTGTGTGTGTGTGTGTGTGTCGGAGAAATTCAGACAGATTTTCGTGTTCCGGCCTGCAAAGTAACTTGAAGTTTCTTCCACCAGGATTTAGTGGTTCATCTCAAAATCACTGCATCGTTAAACAATTTTATGACCATGCATAGTTTGCCAGTGGGGATAATTGTGGAAATTTTCAGTCATTCTCAGATACTCTATATACATACATTCATTTATTACAGGCGAGTGCACGAGCGTTTTTCGTTCTGCCTCATTGTAAATGTGGCTGTCAGTATAATCAGTCGACCGCGTCTTCAGCAGCGGAAGAACACAGCCTCCTAACCACTTCAGAGTCTGCAGAATGTAGGCGGCTTCAGATGCCCACACACTCTTAGCACGGTAACCTTTAGTTTATTTTATAGGTACACAAACATGTGAAAATATGCTCCTATACTAAAGGTTAAAACACTTTAACCTTTATAAAGGAGCATATTTTCACATTTTTGTGTACCTCTAAAATAAACTAAAGGTCACCGTGTTTAGAGTGTATGCATGAGTGTACGCATACCCGCATGCCACAAATGTGCCAGTCACTCAGACACGCAAACATTCGACGCGGAATTTTGCGGAAATTGCACCTAAGTTAAAACGAATGTTCCAAAAACACAGAATCTAATCCCGATCACTCTAGGAGAGGTTGTCTGCTTCGTCAGCGAACGGTGCAATGATATGGACCTCATTATAGTAACCCTCGTCGACCTGTGCTCCGTGCAGCCATTTCCTTTTTCTGACAACCCATGCACATACGTATACGTCTGCTGCGGGCACAGCTTGGCCATGCACCCCCGAATCTCCAAGCGCATCAAGTATCGATTGTCCTACACCGCGTTACCTATACAATGAACTCGATGGTCACTTCTTTCCTGCTCGCAGTATATATAGACCAAGGACAGTGCAAATTAACTATTTGATATATTCCTTTTTTTCTTCTTTCCCTGTTTCGTCAATATTTCGAGCCATGTTCTACCTCGAGCGTTGTCATCAGAATCGGCTCAATAATGCGAAAGTTCTCATAGCAATCGAAGCAGGATGGTCACCTCATTATGCGGACCCAAGTCGACAACGCTGTCCTCCCCCTTCCTCCTTCCTTCTCCTCTTAGATGGCGTTCCTCTTTGAAATCTATTCGAATTGAACGCTTACACAGTGGTCATTCTATAATCACGCCGATACTATCATTTTTATTAGGTTCCTTACATGCAGCGTGTATGTACGGAACCGAAGGAAAGTGCACAGAAGCTAGTCGGCTTAGGAGACTGGCATGTAAACTTCAAACGGGCACTCTCAAGGTTCAGGAAAGGTGACAAAATGGTTGGGTTTCCAACCGTTCCTAAGTCTCCCGTGTGGTTGTGTGAATATCAGAACTTGCCGTCCTTCTCCGCCACGACGACTCGACACAGTGGTTCTCTCAGATCCCGCATGACTCTGATGACCATCCGAGTGCGGAAATCGCAGCAATGCAGCTTGCCTTTCATGCATCGTGAAGGACTCGTCAAGATGCTCATCTGTACGGAGGGACGCCTCTACTTGAGGATGGAAGCGCATGTATTAAAGACTTCCACCGCATAGGTTATGGGTTTCCCCGGCAGAACATATATGGCACAGAAAGTGTGCCGTACTTGTTGCGGACGTCGTATATAACGATGCGCCACCCGCCGTGGCAGGTGTGTAACTATGGTGTTGCGTTGGTAAGTATGCGAGGGGTTGGTGTGGGCACCTGAGAACGACGGCACCTCTTCTACGGAGGTAGAATTAAAGAAGGCAGAAAAGCCGCTATTATGCAGGACCTTCAATATGCACAGCAACTGGCCGTGGCTACCCACGTGGCGTTTTGCAACCCATGAGAAGGAAAGCGACATGTGCCCTCACATACCATATATGCTGTCCCGAAGATTGTGAAAAGCCTCTCTTTTTTTTTTTGTTCGCACAATAGCTCGAGTTAATTGCATGCACGTTGTAAGCAGCACGGTGTCTGTAATTCTGTAAGCAGCAACGGTTTATATATATAGCGTGATAAGCAAAAGACACACACACACACGCACACACACGCACACACACACACACACGCACACACACACACGCACACACACACACACACACACAGAGGCCACCAATTTCATTGCTTGCTCTTAACCTATATACACATGGCCATGCATAGGGCCGTTTAGCCGGCGCCGTTAACATCTGTGTGCTTTGCCTCTCAGGCTATGGCTTCATATGCACTTGATACGATGGGTTTCTTGAATGCCCATATGTGAGTACCGCGCCTGAAATAAAAAGGCAGTAAAAAAAAACGACATTAACCGCAGCACTTACATACCCTCATATAAACTTTGCTACGTTTCGCTGTAACTTTTAGTACCACATAAACGTACGAGAGACAGTAAACGTTGTCATTACTATCCAGTTTGTCAGGTATAGTATACCCCTACTGGCCGCAGTGTATTTTGCTGTAATTGCGATATTCCTGTGCATAATTTAGACAAACTATAATTTTCTTTATGTTGAAATAACACCTTCACTTGTGCTATACGTTGTGGCACCCGTATATATGCAAGCAGTTGGGCATAACAGTCTGGGTCCTAAACACTGATTACTTATCTAAATTCATGGCTTCTCGCCGGTACACTGCGTGCTGCTCCAAAGTGTAGGGCCATCAATAAACCTTGATATTCTGTGTGCGCGTTGTCTGTTCTCGTTTATGGTTTGTATACATGTCTTTGCAGGGTGTTTCAGTTAACTTGCGCCAAGCCTTACAAATATTCACGGGACGCGTTATGCGAGGATACAACCCCCTTAGTATTGTTTGCTGTCGTCTTTGTCGGATTTCAAGCATAAAAGTATATTTGTGACAGTACGAGCTTCCGTATGTACCGTTGCACCGCTCCACACTCGGCGAATTAAAAATACGTCAACCGCACTGTCCCACATTCTCCATGACACCACCACTTTCTCTTTTTTTTTTCTTTGTTTACTTCGGCGCGGCTACCGACAGCAAAAGCACACAGCGCAGATTAAGCAGAGTGCGACTTAAAAATGCTGTTGTCTAATGTGAAGGTAAAGACGACTATAACTCAACGCCCTATGTGAACTTCAGCGAAAGAACCATGGGCCGAATTCACAAAGCTTTTTCTCCGTGAGTGGTCATTGCATAGGCTTCGCTAATAGTATGCCGGACTGTATGCTTGGCTAAAAAAATCTCTCACTAGCCATTCCAGTGTAAGATATGTTTTGCAAATGTGGTCCCAGACTTTCTAACCTGAATTAAGGCATCCACACATTTCGCACAACGCAAACCTGCAAATCTTAGGAGACGCAGACTCTGTTTTTATTTTCGTTTTGAAAATACCTGAAAATTGTGAAAGCTCAGACGGTTGAAGCTTGACAAATGTACGGCCACAGCATACGGCGATCATAAAAACTTATAGGTTCTTCTGGACAGCTATGAGATAGGAAACGCCAGTCCACGTAGAATTTCAGAGGGTACACTACCCCAGTGCGTACCTTCAGAACACTACGTGTTCTAGAGCTCGCGGTTGAGGGAGAGAGAGGAGGGGCAAGAGGAAGAGGAAAAATAGAGGTGCCCTTCAATCCTTTGTGCTTCCATGGTCTCCGGAACCTGACGTTCCCCGCTGCGCATAAGCTCTAGCTTGCAAACAATCGAGGATAAAGTAATTCAAATGCAGGAGACGTTATGCAACGCGCACATAAGCGAGTGCCACCGCATCTGATGCTCGGCCCCTAACACCCCCCCACTGCTTTTTTTTCCCCTTGCCTTCATTTCTTACCCCGTTTCAGCGGCAGAGCTACGTTATTACTCCGTGATGCGCACAGAGCACGCTGTCAGGAACAGCACTGGGGTGCACCGACGCACAATCGGTGTGAGAGACCCAAGGGTCTTCAAAAAACTACCCAGAGTAGGGCGAAAAAAACAAAAACAAAACAGAAGCAATGTTGCGCACCACTCTCCCGTGTATGATTTACACAAGGAACACACGCAAGAAACGATACAAACAAGTCCCTCGGCTCTGGCAACGTGTATGCAGCGAGCCTTCCCCCTTGCTACGCGACCCCCCCCCCCCGCCCCCCGGAAGAGATAAAGGCTTCCAAGGACCCCATTCCTCCTCTCACATCATAGAAGGTTCGCTGAGGGTTTGTGAGCCCCAAGGAGGCGGAGTAGGTTGCCTCAATGCGGCCGCTTTCTCGAGCCCTCGGGAAACTGCGAAAGGGATCGTGCGACGACGTCTTATGTGGCTGAGCTTGGTCGAAGAGAAGGTGAGGGGGTCGCAGGACGGCACTGGTGGGACGCAAGAGGATGTGCTCCCCCCCTCGCCCGCCCCCCACTTCTTCCCTTTTGTACTCGTTCCCCCCTCGAGGCAGAAGACGGGGGCAGGTGGTGGTGATGCAACATGCCGTTGACGTGGTGCTGCAGCACCGCGCCCGAGATCCCAACCCTTTCCCAGCCGGGGATCGGCTGACATCCCCTTCTCGGGAAGGAGCGCGATAAAAGCAAGAAGGAAACACGGAACACGGACGGAAAAGCAGGTAAGTGTAAACACCGCGCGCTGTCTTGAAAAGAAGAGCGGCGTTGCGCGGGTCGAAGAGACGACGCGACAATGGAGGCCGATCTGCTTTCTCCTTCGAGACGCCTAGACCTTAACCTTGGTCCGAACCCTCCTATGTAACGGCTTTTTGGGCGTCTAAGAGCTCCCCCCCCCCCCTCCCTCATTCTTCTTATATTTTAAAATTTTCTTTTCCTTATCTTTCCTTGCTCGGTTCAATGCAAAAGTGTAAAAATGATTGGTCCTCAAAGAATGAAAAGCAGAAAGGTGAAACTGCCACAGCAACAGTACGAGAGCTTGCGTATATGGGGTGTTCTTCCACACCATATCACCAGGACAAACAAAAAAAAAAAAAGGAAAAGGAGAGAAAATTATCACTGTTGTATCTTTCAGCTTGTCAGAGCTATAGGTTACCTGATTTTCGGTATTGCCCAGGGTCCCATCCCGCAATTGACGAGCCTTAAAGCATATGATTATTAAAACACATGCTGTGGAAAAGCGCCAAGCAGTGAGGAAGCTCAGGGTGATGGACTGACAGAACATTACACTCTCGAAAGGCCATATTTGATAAAACACGAATACTCGCAGAGAAGGAGCTCAAGTGACACTAAATTCTTTCGAAGGCCATGGAAACAAACAAAAAACAAAAAACAAAAAGCAAGCGCTATATATATGAACAAGGTAACGAAGCCAAATACGAGGCATGAATCTCCGATATAAGCTTTTCGAGGGAGGAGGAAATATAGTGAGTGGTAGAGTGTACAAAAAAAAAAGATAGAAATGGAAGGTCTATGCGTCGAAGCAGGCAACCAAGCGTATAGTTAACCGACCCAGACGGTGGCAGCGTGAAGAGCGACCGAATCGTGAGCAGCACCATCGCCGCGAGGGGCGCGAGTGGAGGAGACGTGCGTTCCCACGGCCACGGTCGGCTTGGCTTCTGGAGCATGCGTGGCGCACCCTTTGTGGCCTTTTCCGGGCCAGCCTAGCAGCAGTGCACCTGAAGGAGACACCGCGGAGCAGGAGCACCGCTCGTCCGCCGAGAGAGGGAGAGAACGAGATTACGTAATGAAGGGGCTCGTATATAGAAAGGGGATCGTCATATGCGCGTTCTGTTCCTATATCGAATGAGGGAAAACAAGACTACGACCGCGCATCTCTGTTTTGTTGTCACTTCACGGGCCATGTAATCACAGAAATACCATTTGTATGCGCATATTGTACGGCTACACAGGCAGCTAAACTGAGCAACATATGCGTCGGGGGTGGGTATATCCATAGCTCTCGCCTCGGAGTTCCTGCAACGAAATGGGGAAGGGGGAACTGGTAGAATCATTCGCATACACGTGCACGAGTCATGTGGCTAGTGGATTTCTACTGACACCTCCTTTTGATCTTCGTTGGCGAGGTTACTGTAAAGGTTCTGTATGGCCCGCACATGGCCGCATGACATAGACTGCCTGCACTGTCGCCTCCTTGGCGACCTCATCTCTTTCTCGTTCCATCAGTTCGTTGTTTTCTGCTCCACCTTTCTTCCAGAACGACCGAGTTTCACTCCTCGTAAGAACTCTGCGTCTGCACTTTCGAACAGTCGGAGGCGGTACCCCATACAGCAGATCACATGCCAAGAGGACAGTGCTAAGGCAGGCAACGTATCCTGACCTACGCTCAGATACCATGCGTCGTTCTGTTAAAGGCAAATCTTAGAGAAATGGAATAGACAAGTATGCAGGTGTGAACGTTAATGTGACGTGGTTCAGGAAGGAATAACAAGACATGTGACAGTGTGGTGAGAACAGGTGATAGCTGCTTTGACATGAAGGAAGTGAAGATTCACACTGGTTACAAATCATCAGCTGTAAACGAAATCACATCAGCACAACTTTCACACTTTTCGGCCCCGAAGTCACGGCTTGCAACGTTCTTGAATGGGTAACATTCGGTGATCTCTGACTTTTCTGATATACAACTGATGTGATGACAGTGGTCGCATTCATTTCTATCTGTCTCGCTCCCTCCCTCTTTGAATGCGTATGGGTGGATCGAGGTATCCGCAGAACCCGCAGCAGTTTGTAAAAGCTGCGGAGGACATGCACTTCAGACAACGAGTGCATGAGGCGCCACGAGGCCCTCCACAAACTGAGACATCGCACTCCGCGAACGGTCGAGTTTGTCGGCATTCCCTGTATACGACTGGCGCTGCAGGATGCCCTCTCTCTAGTGCGCGTGAATATATACGACCAAGCACCAAATTCTGTCTCGCCATAATGATGTATGAGACTACAGATTCAGCTCCGGCAAACATGCGGTAGGCGCTTCTAATTCCCGCCACGTATGGCACCCTCAAAATCGATAGGAAAGATAAACATTAATGGATACCACTTAGTGGAACCGATTGCGAAAACTTCAGGGTCGCATTCACCCAACAGAAGTGAATGCTACCCTCCCACACTTAGTGAAATACTCTCGCCCATTGAAATAATAGAAATCATACGCTCGCTCATCATTGAAACCACAAAAAGAAACTCGGTCGCTTAATGAAGTAACTTAATTTATATAATAAACCCTTCATATACAAATTAACTCTTAGAATTACTTCCATACCGAACAATTGCTGTTTTTATTAGTCAGACTGCGCGTTCCATACGGAAATCATTATATGAAATCAGTACCACTGCATCCCACAAGCATTCCTTGCCTCAGGTACTACAAACAAGGCCCGCACATCCGCCACTTACAGGAAAGAAAGCAAATTGTTGATCCCGGCTTCGTCCCAGCTCGGGTGGATGTCTAAGGTTCCCGCGCTGGGTTCGAAGCTTGCACGGCGCAAGAAATATTCAGCGAGCTGAGGAAAGAGGGTTGGGAAATGCTCACAGAGAGATAAGTAAATCGTTCCCGCGCCAATTGTTGGGAAATATTGTGTACAGCAGCCGGCCGTTGGTAGAGCCGTGTGGAACGAGTCAGGCAGGTGAGCGCGCCGGACAGGAAGGCCGAGGCGGCACAAAGAGGCCCCGGAGCCCCATTGGCGCGGCGGGGACGACAGGCGACACCGAAAAGCGGCGCCCCGCGCTTAAGGGGCGATCTGCGGACGGCGCCGGAATTTCAATGAGTTTCCCTCGCAGTCCGAACCGCGCACAGGTTGGCAACCCTTTGCTTCTCCCCGCGGTTGTCCCAAGAAGGGGCGAGAGAGCGCGTGACGTTGTCCCGGCGGAGGCAGCCATTGGGCGCGCGTGGCAACCAGAGGGCGTGCCGGCGGCCGCCCTAACGACCCAACAGTCCCGGCGGCGCGTTACGTCAGTGTTGACGCCGCAGTCCGCGCAGCAAGCGCTCGACCTCCCGCTCCCGACGCTCGTGACGCGGCGCTACGGGCGCTAGCGTCGTCATCGTGGTCGTCTGCCTCACGCGTGCTTCTCGGGCACCTCGCGGAAAACAGTCGGCTCTCGCGAAGTGTCCGCGCTCGGATGCTTTTTGTCCCCTCGCTGCTGCCGAAGAGGATACTGTCCCGGTTGGTGATGCGCTCGGACAACTTTCCCTGCTAGCTCTCCGGAAGGCACCTAGACGGGCTTCGCGTCAAGGGCGTTGGTTTATCGCGAGCGAGGTATGGAGTTCTTACTGTGAGTCAAACCCAGGTAGGAACTTCATACCATGCTCGCGATGGAATGCAACCCATTCATCGCACGACGTCAGCGACGGGCGCCAGCGACGTCGACGCTAAGGTGAGTCACCCAACTTCCAGCGCACTTGGCTTTTTGGGTTGTACTACATACAACGGGCGCCCGGAGGCCGGAATGATTTTATGTAGCAGCCCTTGGCTGACGAGCCGTTCGGAGGGCCGCAGGAATCACGAGCACGGCTCGCCGTTCCTGCACCGCTGCCAACGAGCACGGGCCACGCCAGAAATGCGCACGAGGCCGAGCGGCGCCGCGCTGCAGCGCTGCTAGGCCTAGCGACGCCGCCGCCGCACGGTGAAGCACGCTTCAAGGCGACCGAGGGGGAAAAGCGTGTTGCGAAAGGAGCCCACGTCTTGCATCTTGCTAGATTAATCGGAGGCCGCCGTAGGGACAGGAAACAGCTTCTTGGCCGGGCGAGGGGGGCGCACGCTCGCCGACCAAGGGCGGAGGAAGCAAAAAATACCTCGCATGAAACGTGTTTCCTTCTCAGTCGGGGCCGAGCAACAACCACGACAGCAGGAAAGCGTTGCTCGAAAAGAAGAGGCCGTGTAAGGCGCGCGTCCTCGTTTGGTG
Source organism: Hyalomma asiaticum (assembly GCA_013339685.2). Lineage (NCBI taxonomy): Eukaryota > Metazoa > Arthropoda > Arachnida > Ixodida > Ixodidae > Hyalomma > Hyalomma asiaticum. The sequence continues at coordinate 297,008,663 of CM023481.1, forward strand.
GCCAGATGCCCCCCGGTGTCACACGCCGTGTCGAGGGCCACGCGTGTGCCTCGCACCGAACAGCGCGCCAATTCGTCCCCCCCCCCCCCCCTCCTTCCTTTCTTTACCTTTCCTTCTTGTGCTGGACGCCCACGTTGCCGCCACACGGCTCTGCACCACGAGGGTGCGTCGGCGCCATGGAATTGTCTGTTCATCTTCCCTCATGAACAGATAATCTTATGGCCCCCGAACATGAAATCGGGAAGATGTGTACAGCCGCTGGGCACGACGAAGTATTTGTAGTTTGTGTGTCAGTTTCTGTGTTTGCAATTTTGGTCATATTTCATGTATGCTGAGCCAGTCGTTTAATTGGTTAATCAGGTCGTGGTGCTCGGCTCGAACTAGAGCACATTGTTGACTCCCGGCATCAGGTTGTCTTCGACGAATTTATTCCTTTCATTATTTTATGCCGCGTATCTTTGCCTTTGTGTGTGAGTGAAATGCTTGATTACTTATGTTAAAGACTATGTATAAGACTGTAACTGCACAACTAAAAAAAGCCGTGTTAAAAGTGCGAAAAGAAATCTTTCCAAATTCGATTCGGAGTTACTTCAGTCCGCTGATTCCCAGCACATGTAAGTGTGTGTAAATGTTTCCATCCTTCTGATAGGAAATAAAGCCAGCTTCAAGACAGACACCATTGCTGTATAATCCTGTCACGCGCGCATTTTAAACCCAACAAATGACAACCCTACGTCAGTTAGCATATTCTCCTAAAAGTTTTGTGCATTCTTCGAATGTCGTGTTCTGAGCAAATGCATGCAACCACACCCGCTTCCGAAACAGGCAGCATTATTTCCATGGAACGTTGCACGATTACTGACATAGTACCTTGGTGTTTGTTGGGTCAGGTGCTCATACGTCGTCTTTGCGCAGATGTGTGATGCCGCTTGCTATATGGTTATACCACAGGGTGGTGTTTCCATAACAGGCGTTCGCTATCATGCACTGTGGTGTTGCATGTATGTATACGTTTTACGTACGAACGTATTATATAGATATGGCACCCTGAGTGTGAACTCTTCATTTCTTTTTTATTCGCTCTCCTCTGTTGCGGGCATGCTCACGAACGAGAGAGGTGAAGCGTTATGGAAGCAGTAATCTTCCCCTCCTTATACCAGCGTGTAAGCCTCCCTTATTGGGCAGTAGCATGTATGCAGTCACATTCTGCATACATACGCTGTCTCTTTATTAAACGAAGTCGGAGCAAGTTACGTGGACGTCGCAGACAACTCAAGATGTTGTGTGCGCGCCGGACCTTTGCAATAGTCGGATATCAGCTCCTTGTGAAAGCACGCTCCCATAGCAGTATCTTCCCCAACTTCTCAATCAGTCACACTCCTTGATGTGACAATCTGTTGTAAGGTGCGCCTCTCCGCACAGCCAGTTTTAGCTTTGTGGCATGCCAGAATGCCACGCACGTGACAGCTGCATTGAGCACTGACCTTTCCTGGCGATTACAAATGTTACAGAAAATATAAGCTACGCGTTGTTTTCAGCGAAAGCGTAATTCCCGAAGAGAGGCCACGAGCTAAAGTGCGCATACAGAGCAAGAAAGCATAAGGTGAATTGCACTATACATGGAGTTAGTGGCTTTCAATGTTCTTGTCAGTGCGTGACAAATTCGTCTTTTCTTTCAGCGCCAAGTCATTGCGAGAGCGCCTTTAGCAATAGCTGTATACTTTCTTCTTCTCTGTTCGGTCTCCGCGCCAATCGCGAAAAATGGGACAACACCCGGAACCAAAGCATGTTGAGGAGTATAGCATATGCTAAAAGCACGGCACAGTTCAAAGCGAGGTGCTTGGGAAAGGATGATATCATTCTGCGAGCGCAGGCTTGGAGAAGTCAATTGGCGAAAATCGCTTGCAACACGGCGCACGAGTTTTCTTCTTGTCCGCGCGAGAGGAACGAAATTTGCTCGAGCCAGTATAATCGTGCTATGTTGGCACTTTCTGCGTAAATGCTTTTTACGAAGGTGCGAGCAAAGGACCACGCACGTCATATCGCCAGCGCCTACTCATCTCGCAGCTTCAAGCTCTCCATAAGTCCCAAATTGAAGTGTTGGTGGACGTCGTGAGGAGAGGCGACATTGAAGCTTACCTCGGTTACGTATGCTAGTTAACAATTTCTTTTACGCTCTACAAGTGTCACGACGCCACTTGTAAATTGCAGCTGAAGGGGAAACGTGTATATATACGGAGGTGAAAAATGAGACCTCATGGTGAATAATGTATTTGGGTTGGTATTTTACATCCATGGCATATATGTACTCCACTCCAACGCACTTAGAAGAGGCGCGGGAACAAAGAAATGCCGGAAACAAACTAATGCTTTTCCAAGCGTATGTAGTACTTTCAGCTAGCACTTGGAGCGATACATATTCTTGAAATGGCTTTGTAAATAAATATTTTAATTTGAAGTTTTCAAAACCCCAGGTGTGTTTCTTCAAGCACATATATAGCACAAGAAGATAGCACAGTTGGCAAAAAAAGATATTGGCGAGCCAGTGCCTGGTATCATTTTTTTATGCATAGTCACGTGGTCTCTTCAGCAAATCACAATGTAGTAAACCGCCGAAGAACTACTCCGACCTACTCCCTTCACCCACCGACATCGCTGCCAAGCTCCTAAAAACGCCCTGCGGCTTAAAGTGCCGTAATTCGTTTTCGCACACTCGAATACCATGTCCTTGCTATATTCTCATACATGCAATGCTTAGCGTCGTTCATGCAGTTCTGACTACCATGTTAACGCTTTATTCAGCCCGAGCTGTGGCCATCCTTAATTTTTCACGGTATAGTTTGCGCTGATATATATGCCACAGTGCAATATAGTGACCGCATTCTGAGTATAGGATATAAATGTAAAATATACCATCATACTGGGCCCTTCTTTTATTGTAAATAACGATGACGACGTGGAAAAGTATGCCAGCAGTCTCGTATAAGGCCGAGACAACCAGAAGTTCAAACTAGGGCTGCAAAATCACAGTGGTATTTTTAACCGCGCAGACCAAGATTTACAACTTGACCATTGGATTCAACAGCTGTTAACAGCAATTAAGAGCAAATGTTGTGGAGGCTTATTTTATGCCACAGTCTGAAATAATTTATGGCTGTACCACTGAAACTTTTGAGCGCTATGCGAAAGCCTCGTTCTGAGTACAACTGCCTTCGTTATATTATTGGGCAATTATATAAGTGAACTTCAATAGAAATGAGACTTGAGCTAGTTGGTAATGATTCATCTTGAGGTGGGTGCGGCGCTACACGAAACAAGGACAAAGAAGACTGTGCGTCTTCTTTGTCCGTGTTTCGTGTAGCGCTGCACCCACCTCAAGATGAACTGTATAAGTGACTGATAACAAATGCATGCTGTAGGCAAACGTAGGCCGAAGTAATGAGGCAATGTGTTTGCGAGAAAAAGCTGAGTCGTTGAGGAAATAATGTCTTAACGACAGGCGCAGTTTAAGACGTTGCTCCTCAAAGCAAAACTGCGCATAGAAAAAAAAAATGATAGCTAGAAGAGATTGTGGCACAAGCAAAAAAAAAAAAACATTGATTTGTGGGGTTTTACGTCCCAAAACCACGAAAAAAAAAAAGATAGACACAGTTATTGATACGTTACGCCTCCTTCGCTGCTTGAAAGTAAATGGAGCTAGCAGCTCTCAATGTTGATCTCTCTTTCCCTCAGGAAACTGAATCTGAAGTATTTCGAAACCTTCAGGGTGATATTTGGTTTCTAAAGGCTAGAAACACTCGTGTCTCGTAGAGAGGCAAAATTGATCAACGAACATTTCGGTCGCAACTATGCGTCAGCAGTTCTTGCGTGCTTATTCTGAAAGGTGGAACCACTTTGAATATCCCATGGCCTTTTTCTTTATTCGTAAATACTGTTATACCGGCATTTCAGGACCACCCACAAGTGCAGTGAATACGTATGCAGGATAGACCAAAAGGGAGACGAAAAAACACAAGCAAGAAAAAGAAGCAGGATATATACAACTCGTGTTTTTTCGTCTCCCTCTCGCTCCATACCATGGCAAGGTATGTTAAATCATTTCGCAAATTTCCCATATTTCAGTTCTTCTGCAAGGGCAGCTGTGGTAGGCAAAATATCTTTCTGAAATATGGGGGAGCTGCGAAGTTATGCGCATAACGTTATAATTCGTAGCGGCTAAAAACACAGTGTCTGGAACGCAAGCGCACGGGAGCCCGCACCACGCGCGCTGTTTCCACGGTCACTAAGTAGCGACTGGTGAAAATCTCCGCTGACACTTTTAGAGTGCAGCATGCAACCGAAGAACACAGGACGCCGCGATAGCGCGCTATCTCGCTTGCCTCGCGTATCCCTTTACAAGACGCCAAAGTTTCAGTTGGCGCGCGTTTTTCGCATCTCGACATGGTTGGAGGCCGCACTCAGCGTGGAACCGGCCAACGCAAGCTTCTCACTAGCCGAGCGCTTGCGAACGTGCTTCGCGCAGTGTTCGCTTGCGCTCGGGGTAGTTGTGTTCGTCAACGGGCGTGCACAGATAATCCAATTGTAGCTCACGCGATTAGTTCATTCCGTAGATGTTTTAACCTTGCTTTTTTTTTTTTTACCTTTCTATGCAGAATACCATCGAGACACTTGTGACATGCACAGAATGTGCATGAAAAGTAATGCGAAGGAAATAAAATGACCAGGAATAGAGAATTTGGGTCTTCCTTTTCTTCTAAAAGATATTAAAGAAGCATTCGCTATACATGTCGCTCGTACAGCCAGAGGCATTAATTGCAGTCCACATCGGCTAAAACCACTGCCAGTGATGACGTTTGGAAACGCATTCACTTCAGGAAAGAGGTGCCGGTGGCAGCGAATGCCCTGCAGTTTTCTGCTCGCAAAAACCGTGCATAGCACGTTTTTTGACACGGTTAACACTGCAAAACAACATTGTTCTATCACTCCTGGTAGTTCATGTAGTAGTTGAGGTGGTTCCACACACTTCTTTTTCTCTCTCCTTCGTGATGGCGAAATCGAAGTTTCGAACAGAGCGATCAAGGTCTAAAATTTGGTGCTTCCCCTTCACGAACATCACTGTGCAGTGAAGCTCGCTTCGCGGCACTGGCTAGAGAGGGAACACAAGTTTGTCGTTTCCCACAGGTTACTACGGCAGGCTAACATTTCACATTCGTGTTTGCGTTTTCAAAGCATTCAAGTACTCTCGGAGCTAACGCTTCAGCTGCGCAAGCGTCGCGTTTGGTGCGCCAAAGTAGGGAACCGTGTGCAAGCTTTCCACCTCAACGCAACAGAATTTCCCCCAGTGTTTCCCTAGCTTAACTGACGGCGAATTGGAGTGAGAGAGCGTATTGGCATTAAGTTACCACTCTGACGTGACCAATTCTGGCCTTTGCCAGGCGTCAGCTGCGCGTGCGGGTTGAGGCAGGGCTTGCACGCGTCCAGCGAGGGACCTGCCCGGGACAACGACGGAAATGCGCAAAAGCTTTCAAACGATTCTTTCTACATTAAAGCTATATTTTTAGTTGCCACTTATGGTGGAGCATTAAGTGCTTCTTGTGGAATAACTAAACAAACGTGGTGCTAGGGTACTTTCGTTATATACAGGACATCCTATAGTTAACATACGATAAGCGTAAGATATGGTAGACAGAGAGAGAGCGTGCAAGCCGGATACGCGTCGATGAAACAAACTCTGTTTTATTAGCAGCGACCTGTAGCCTTCAATGTTGCATGTACTCTTCGTAATGAACTATTTGTACGGGTCATTAACTTTTACTTAATTCACAAATGTACGGTTGATATGCCGGTACGAGATTGTTTAGGGTTTTCTTTTTGGTTAGTTATGCGTAAGGTCCAGTTTTTTTGTGGTGCGACATCTTTAGTAAATATAGCCTGTAAAAAATTGTTTAAAAAAGAATCTCGCGAGTAAAAAATAAAATAATTAGATCAGGCGGGTCCATTTGTACTGCCCGAGCAGTACTGTTCCCAAAGGAATCGCAAACCAATAAAAGGTGTGCTTAAAACAGTTAGCTGGGCTATAGTTAGGATTAAGACTTTCGATGAGTTTCTGACGCTTAAATGAAATTTTCCCATTTCATTTAAGCGCTGGCAATGAATCACAAAAATAAAATTAAAAAAAACCGTGCACCGGTGCCTGACGCGGTGGTTGAGTCAATTTTAAGTGGTGCTTGTCTTTGTGTGACCGCTAAATTAGTGCTAGTGGCGATTCTCACGTCTAGCGTGAGCACAGGGCACTTTGTGATGGCACTGAACCAATCTGCGAAACCCAAATTATCTGGAACCGCGGCTCAGGTTATCGATTTTCCGCGCGACAGGCGAATTCGAAGAGCGCCACGAATAGCACGTAGTACATTGTGACCACTTCGAATGAAAACAATTTACGATGTTATGTGAGCTTAACTGGCCGGAAAGAATTAATTAGTTCGTTCGCAACGTTTCAAGCAGCAGTGTCATGGCGCATAAGCTGGACTGGGCGGGCATAGACGCGGTTTTGGTACATGTCGTGGAGGATTAACAGCCGGCGAAGCAAATTCGTGTGGGCCTGGTTTGGTTGTGTCATCCACAGATGTGGTGAATGCATGTCCGCATAAGTATATTGCGGATGTCTAATGTAATTTACAGGAAATTGAACGACCGCTGTATTATTGCTATTTATCTTCCGCTTCGATTCGTACAAACACAACTATAATATCGCAGAAAGTGAAAGGACTGTTGTGCATGATATCGGACTCGGCGACCGTTTTTTTTTTTTTTTTTCCTGATCAACGGGCACTTTACGATTCTAGTAGAACTATGATGAAAGGGGTCAGAAAGAGTGTGGAGTACCTTTAGCCAGAACTCGAGAAATAGCAGATGCGCGACATATTTGTGTTTCTGCGCGGTACCAGTGCTCAGTCATCGATCCTGAGCCAATCGGTGGCGCGTTACCCGAAACCGTTCCACATGCGGCACTTGCTACCTTTTTCCGGCAGTTGAGACGCTGTTCTCGCACATGGGCAGATATACACGGAGGTTTTTAATGGTCGTAAAAAGAACAGACGTGGTCAGAGAGAGAGAGAGAGAGGAGATTGATTTCTGGGGTTTGCGTCCCAAGACCACGTTATGATTATGAGAGACGCCGTAGCGGAGCGCTCCGCCATTTTCGACATCAAAAGTTGATTCTCTTGAAAGTTCTGTCGATGGAAGGCTGTGTACATCACCGAGAGCACGACCGCGCGCGACAGCGCCTTGCTTCTGCGGGTAACCTCAGACTGCTCGCTATGGCGGCTTCATCAGATGCGATATAGTTGCTGGCATTGCGCTGTTTCGATGCGACGCGTCGTCGTGTGCGCCGCGATTGAGTGTAGTATAACAGTGCCGCTCGACCCGATGATATGAGTGCAGAATATAACATGGTCCTTTTAACTGCCGTTACGTGAACACTACGCTTGGTAACACCTTATCGGCATGCCGTTGTTTAGAGTATAGGCAGGTTTTAATGGAGTGTGCTTTGTGTATATGACCAGTTTGTTTGCCATAGGTTCTTATACCACATAAGAGTAACGCGCATTAGTTAACTTGTATTTGTTATCTCTCTATGCCCTCTTTAAACATAATAGTAGGTGAGCTTTGTGACATAACTGCGCGTCCACAGATTCAGAACGGTGTATGCGCCTTTGCAAGTTGACCATGTAGTATACAGGCGTCCATGCATAAAGAGAGAGGAAGGAGGTGCAACTGTGTTGCTCATGAGAACAAATATTTCTATGTATACGCTTCACAAGCAGCTCTGCAGAAAGCTTAGTTGCACTGCAAGGCTATATAGCACAGCTTTCTGTATATGGCACAAATGGTGTAGCCCATATTTTGCGACAGTGGCACCGTATAGCGCAGAGGATGTCAACTACTTAACGTTGCAGCGAACACGACGTATAATGAACACTGCGAAAGGCGGAGTCATGCCGATCTCGAGCGCTCGCTATAGCGTGGCAGCCCCTTAAAATGAACGACTGTGGTTGTATGGGCGCTGAGTGAGTTCCCGCATAGCAGCGCATCTTGCACGAACATAGGAGGACCGGCTGTGCGCCTCTCTCTCTCTCTCCCTTCTTTTTTTTTCTCCTTATGTCGTCATCTCTATACCCCTGCAAGCAAACTAACCACGAACCGTCGTTGCAAAACTTTGTGCCTGATGATAACGCCGAACTACATACCCGCCGCCTGCAGGTGCGAGCAGATGACGCACTCGAAAGAGCTCATCTCAGGCGCTGTCAAAAACACTGCCTCTGGCGCCAATGAGACTCCGCACACAGCGTGCGTCGTACATGTACGTGTCAGCTCATCCGGCATAGGGCGGATCTATTAAGGCGACACAGCGGCTCACACAGCGTCTGCGTGGAGCTCCCTTTTTTGGTCGCTGCATTATACTCTCGCGCTTCGCTTTATGTATATTGATCGGCGTGCAAAGGAACAAACGTGGTTTGGGCGTGAGTTGTGCAATTACCCTTTCTGGTATCGAAGACTATGCCGTTAGCTCCCGTCAAAAGCATGCACTACTTGAAGGCGTACGCGCGTCTCGGCTTTCTCCGGCTGCTGTTCGCTTGTCTGCCGACCTCTGTGCCTAAGATTATCCTTCGCTGCACTAGAGCTTAACCAGCTGCAATTAAGAGTCGTATCTCGCAACTAAAATGGAAAGTGCGCCTCCGAAGGAGTTGTAGTGACATGACTTTAATGCCCAAAGACCAACAGCGGCTGCGTCCACGTACGGGCGTCACTTCGTAATGGCTACGGCTATGCAAAAGTCACCTTGTCTCCATGTGCGCACGTTTATTCCTCATGCATAGTGCGCGAGAGCTGAGTGTAATAGTGATGTCGCTTTTTAGATTCAAGCTCGATAGCAGTCGATGCGAATGCAGACAGACGAAAATATGACTTGGGCCTAGAAAAGAACATGCCTGCACCGCAAAAATATCGCAGACGCTGAATCAAAAGTAAGAATAAGCATTAAATAAATATAAATTTTGAGATAGAGAAAAGATATGTCGGTTACTGGCTAAGCGAAATTGGAACGGGTGTGTATGGTACAGTTTATGATATTAAAATTTATACATATATTGGGCTTTCCTTGACTTTCTTATATTCTCAATTTTTAGTCGTCTTCTTTTCTTCAATTGCTTGCATTTTTCTGAATGGAACTTCCTCGACGCGAACACAGAGGAAACAGGGCGCACTTTCTCTTTCGCCCTGTCTTTTTGTTTCTCCAAACCAATTACAACGAATCGACACCAAGAAGGTTACAATATTATAACCTCCTTGATACCCCCATTTGACGGCTGTATATAACTCAACTCTTATTGTGAGCAAACGCCCCTGTTCGCATACGGCTGCTCGTACGATGAATACGGTCCCTATATATATATATATATATATATATATATATATATATATATATATATATATATATATATATATATATATAATATATATATATATATATATATATATATATATATATATATATAAGCGTGGGGTCGTGGGGGGGGGGGTTGCACAAGCGCTTCCGTCTATAGACCTTTTTACAGGATGTATCGAGCGCCGCCATATTGGACTGTGCACGGCAGTAAAAAAGGCTCATGTCATCTGTTTCGTTCCCTCTATCGCCGTGTGTGTGCACTGTTTTATAGTAAAGACCTGCCAAGTCGCCAATATTGCTACTACAAAGCCTCGGCGGTGCTTTTTTGGGCGATTACGCATATTTAGCTCAGCCCAGCGGGTGCTATGTGGCGGCGTTCAGGGAGCCTTCTGTGAAAAAGTGTATACAGAGGTTGAAAACACAACGGCGCGCTCGCTGCCTCGAGTTACGGCAGATTCCTCGTCGCGTAGATACATCATCGTGCGTCGCCATTATTTATCCCTCCGCCGATGTCGCACGATTTTTTGCGGCTTTTCCTCGCTCGTCTCGCTGTACACAGACGACCAGCCGCGCGCGCCGCTCGGCAGCTGCGCGTAGGCCGTGTACAGGTGTGTGCGTCCTCTTCTCGAAAGCAACGAAGAATGCGCGGCATCGCTCTCCGTTCCACCCGTGATCTTTCCGCGTCCCGGCCCATTGTGAAAGTACGCCGACATCAGGCGTTAGAGTGGCAACCTGTGCTCGACAGTTGAGAGGCGATGTATCGGGCTAGGCTTTGCACGCGATGCAGACCCCCTAAAGCTAAGAACATCTCGCCTTATAACGTTGCGTACACATAAATAATGTAAAGGCGCCTTTTTTTTTTTTTTAAATTTCGCATTCGATTTTACCGGCTGTATGCGCCGCATTTCACCCGGCTCTCTGCTCTTCCGCAATTTCTCGCAAGCGCAAGGCGAATCGTGCCGTTCGCGAGAATCCGCGCTCGTCTCGCACCTTCCGCGTTCGCTACACGTGCCCGCCCGAAACGACGGCTCTTTCTCTTTTTGAGATGTAGGACAGGAAAAATAGGGAGGGCTGTTCGATCGCGCGCGCTCCGGCTTTGGGAACGATCGCGGGCTCGCATCGGCGGCGGCACATGGGTGGGCTAGTCGGGGGCCGACCTCATCTGATCGGGCGAGCACGTACCACACGAACCAGTTCTTCCGCAGCCCCGGGCACAGGAGAACGACGGGACACGGCGAGAGCCGACTGGTTTCCGCCTGGTCGGGGGCTGAGGCCGGCCTTGGTCCGGCTCGTGGACAGCCCGAGGAGAGCACGTGCTGCGCCTTCGGAACGGGCTGCCTTGGCCCGGGGCGTCTAACAAATGACTCGGGGCAGGCAAGAACAAAGGAGCGAGTCGCCGCCGACTCCGCATGGCGCACGCGCGCGCGGGCGGAAGCCAAATGCCGCGGCGAGCACGCGTGCGGGTAGCTTTGAGTGATGACAGAGTTGGAGGTGTTTGGGCGACCAGCAGTCCTTGGCTCTTGCGGCCGCAAGCTTGAGTGAATCGGCCGCGCTGAATAAACATCCATCCCGCACCGCGGCACGGACGGGGGCGAACGTTTGGTCGCGGCGCCGTTGTGTTCCCTGCGCACGTAACGACGTGAACGGTGCACGTGGCGAAAAGAAAGAAAACCGTTCCCGCCTCCATGGCTCCGACGGCAATTTGTTGGCGCTCGCCACGTTGGTATGTTTGCGCGAGCGTCCCGTTGAGCCTGCGCATTCCCGCTGCGACGTCTCGGCCATATTATTTAGTCGCTATTTTCTGTGCTCCACTATGCCGTGCCTTCTGAAGACAGCTGCGGTAAATGAAACACATAAGTGAATATGTCGGTGAGGGCCGCCACTTGTGTGCGCCTATATAGCGAAACACGAATGCGTCGAATTAGTTTAAGCGACAAAGGACTCTGGTACAAGTGAAGCGTATGTTCTAGCCCCGAAGTCTAGATGAGTTGCAAGGTGAATGCTTATCGAAACGCGAGACACGAGTGAAGCTGGCTCATGCTATTGCTTTCCGCTGTTAATCACAGCAAAGAGAGAGAGAAAAAAAAAAGCGTGTGTTCATTCATTGTGCAAATCATGCATGATATATTAAAGGCAACACATATACACACACACAGAGACAGAGAGAGAGAGTGAGAGAAGGAAAAAGGAAAAACGACGCCACAAACAGAGAAAGTGGGTGAAAACAGGACAGGCGCTGTGCCCTGTGTAGGTTTCTCCCTCTTGTGGTTCTTTCTTTGTGTGTGTGTGTGTGTGTGCGCGGGGATTCTAATACAAAGTTAAACCAACTCGTCTAGTTTTGCCCACCATGGATGATACTCCGTTCAATCTCAACATTATATTTGTTGGATGCAGCAAATTACAATCGAGACAAAGCGAACCTTCACGATGACACTATATATACTAACTGCGCAGTCGGGCATGTCATCGTTCCTCTCGCTCATCTGTCCGAAATATAGGCTTAACGTTTGCCTGGAACGCAGTTACCAGCGAGAAGGAAATCCGACACCCTTTTAACAGGTTCGCCACATGACTCGGAAGTTTGTTATTTTTCTTTTCTGTTTTGAAAGGGCGTAAAAAACCGCATAATTATTTTACGTACAGATGACTAAGTCGGGTAAAGTAGCATCATCGGAGCTGACAAGCCTTTATACTCCAGACGCATTAGACGCAGGTTAAGTTTAATCCCATGATTCGAGTATCGCGAAGCGCGTGCGCTTTTGCGGAAACGCCGACGTAGTTGATATTCGTGTGATTGATACGGACGCCACGTTGTATGCAACCTCGATTGCCACGTATGTGCGGCAGCCAACCGACGGCTTCAAACAACAAAGTGCATCTGTGCAGCGTTATATAGCCCAGCGTCGTGAAGTTTGGCCCCGACGGTGATATTATGTAAGCTTCGCGTCGCATTGCAGGCATGCAAGCACGGCATATCAAGCACTTTGGACACTCCAATAGCGACGCTTGCCTCGCCGCGATGATGAAAAGAAAAAAAAAAAACTTTCGCGCTGCGTGTAGGCCGCGCGTGTATATGTGTGCGGGTGAGAGACGATACTCGAAGCTTGATCATGAGGGACGCAGCTGCGCGCAGCGGGTATCCTCCAATGCGAGGGACGACGTTAAAAAGCGCCCGGGGCATGCTTGACGACTCTCGAGTGTATCTTTGCTTTGTTGTTGGATAGGCAGTGACAGTCGTGTCACGTGCTTCGCGCAAAGCGCCATCGTTGCGACTGAACATGTGTAACAAGAGAGCGTCACATTGTTTCTTCTCCCCCTCCCCTCCCCCCTGCCCTGTCTGCGTGTGCATGGCTCATGCATAGCCACCTGTTTGTATGAGAACGGCCGGTACTAAAAGCGATTTCGCTTAGCTCGTGTGCATGCCAGCCTCGTCGAGCACAACTGAGGTGGAAAGACTGCAGAGACTCGCTCAGCGTCTGCATGCTCGTATATAAAATACACCTCGAGCAATTACTGCCAGTTTTCTGTTGCCTCTATACTGGAGATTTAGAAGCCCCACATGCTTAGAAATATGGTCAATAATCATCTCTTCATGCCTACCTGTATCCGTGTTTGTTTTCTTTATAATCTGTTCCTTATTTCCTTGTTCTACAATGGCTGCACATATGTGCTTCATTTCTGTTTATTTTTTTTTTTTCTTAGGTATCCGAGACCGAGTCATGGGCCGTGTGCGAGCGTCACTGCGCGCACGGGATGCATGGACGTGGCTCATAGTGAATCCGTAGGTCACCTCGATAACATCCTGCCAGCCGTGCATGTCATGCGGAGAGCGTGCATGCCAGCGTTCACGTGCACGATGCCAACGAGGCGGTGAGACGCCTGGCACGCGGCGAGATGTTGGCGATGCGGGTTTGGCGATGATGGCTGCAGTGTGACCACACCCTACCTGCCGGGCACGCTGCTCTCCATCAGGCAGCGGCCGTCAAACCCAGGGTGGTCAGCCGAAAAAAAAAAAAAAAGCAGTCTAAGCACATTCGGCCACGTTTTATTTCAAAGACACTTAAGCTCGCCAAAACTCCTATGGTAAAGCGTGCAGGATTGCAGGTAGGTGCGCCGTCATCTCGCGCGCAGTACGCTTTGCGGTGCATGATACTCAAAGACAATAAAAGTGTTGCGGTGAACCAAACTGTGGATAATTGTTACTTTGTTGCGGCTGCTGGCAGTACCAGCATGCTTTCGTCTTGTTTCTTTCCTTCGTTTTTTTTTTTTTATTAGACCTGCCCAGTCGTGCTCTCACGTACACAGCTTCGCCACACCCCCCCTGCATCTTCTTCTGTCAGCGACAAAGCATACTTGCGGAACATGACTTCACGCAGCTTATACGTCAACGACGCAATCTGGCCTGTTTGCGAATGGTTCTCTAACATGCGGATGTTATATACTGGCAACTGTGAACGAAGTCTGCTCCTCGATCACACAAGATATGAGACAAGCAAACAATACGTTGTAAGACCGCTATGGTCGTCTAAACGAAAAGAGAAACATCTACACTGACTGTCTATGTCACATTTTAAAAGTTCAGCGCGATGAGCAGCGGCAGAGTGTCCAGCCCTGATATTTCTCTGACGAGATAAAGTGTGAGTGGAGTGGAGCGAAGATAACTCCTTACCAGCTAGATAATTTCGTTGAACAGATGCTCAATATTCCTATAATAACATACATAGCAGGAAAAATACAGCGGTGGTATGGGCGAAGAGCACGATGACACATGGCTCGGAATCCGGAGGAATCGGTTGTCTGTTACACTGGACCAGAATTCACACTCACACACAACAATATTAACACGCTGTAGTTGCTCATGAGAAGAGATGCCTTACCAATCGTGAAGTTGAACATACAATTGCTGAAGCGCGTCAGCCAATGACAAACAGCCGTCTAGAGGAGGAAAACGATTTGTCTCTGGATTTAGGTCTCAAACACTTACGGCTTTAATTGTGTCGCTTTAACAGTGCTCTCGGTAAATTGTCTAGCGTTTTCCATGTTGCGGCTTGCACATATTATATAAACTTCTTTGGTCGTTCCTTATCGCCAGTGTTCCGAGCGTTGTGTGAACCATGAAATAAGCTGATTGCGAGTCTATGCCGGCTACTGTAAAATGGCCACGTTTGGAGCCGGTTTATGCTCGTAGTACAGCTTATGCGGCTTTACACTACGCTGGAGCTACAGGGGTGTGCGAACAGTGGTAGCACTGAATCGAATATCAAATGCCTTTCCAATAATTCTCGAACATTGCACAACCGTTCGTACAGTCAATGTAAATTGATGCTCACGTCCTCGTATTTAACTTTAAGCTTACAAATACAACATCTGGAGAAAATAGGGAGACATTTCGCATCCACAAAACTACTAACAGAAAACGCCAATGACCGTTGCGTAGCCAGTGAGATCACGCTCCCCGAGCGAAATAGCCTGCTGCGCTATACATACAGGCTCTCGTGTTTCCTGCCCGAAATACATACAGGCAAGGAGGAAATTAGCCCGCACTTCTGCACGAATTTCACGTTGATTTCAATGTGCGGTGAACATTTTATACACGTGTTCGCGAATAACGCCTATTCCAGTCGAATATCGCATCGAATGCGACCCTATTACATTCGATATTCGGATATCCGTCCCAGCGCCGCACGGCTGTTCTTTTCTCTGGGCCCTACGCACACTCGGACGAGGTTGAGCGGCCGGCGGATCGTTTTAAAAGCGGCAATGACGGCGTTGCGTGCTCTTGTAGATTCTCGCACAGGGCGCCACGACGTCGTCTGACCTCGGCACTTTCCCAAGTGCGAGGGCTTTACAACGCGCACGCAGCCTCGTCATCGGCCGGAGAAGTCATGTGCGAACGCCTAGACAAAGCCGGAAAGCCGCGCAGTCGCATAGTGCTGAGCTCGCTCGCAACGACGTCAACAGCGGCGGGATCACAGGCCATGCGGCGCCCACACAAGCCTCCGACTGCGCCGACGCACCCGTTGAGCGCGTGCCAAACGTGAATCAGCTTGCCGCGCCCGTTTTCGCTCAATTCCAAGATCCGAGGAAGCCACGCAGGCCCTCACAGGGCACTCCCCGCAGGCGTCGCTCACGTGGACGCGGACGTAGTGCGCTGTACGTCATCCACAATGAATGCGCAGGCAGGACACGTGGTTGAGGCGATAGTCCCTGTACTAGCGCCTACATGTTGCTTTCTCAAAAAGGCGGTGGGCGATTGCTGCGAAGGAAACGAGGAATATTGCGAAGTCAAGGTAGATAGCTATTCGCTCAGTCTCTCGCTGCTTGCAAACTGCAATCTAATTTGCGGGTTTCACTTTCTCAAACTTGAAACACGTCATTCGGAGTACCGTTCTGGCAATCTTGCACTGTAACTGTTTAGGCACAGGTCTGCAAGATTCACTGAGCAGTGTGATCGCAGCCGCGGTGGCATCGCAGAAACGGCGTGGGCCTCGTAAAAGCGAGCGTATCTGGCGCTCTAGCCAAAAGGACAGCCGATACGTCCGGACGAGTTGCGAGGCCAGAGCACGCGGTTTCGTGCTTCATCTTTTGCAGGCCCCGCAGCCCTTTGGCGACAGATAAAGACGCGCGCACCATTGTAGGCCCCCCTCCTCGTGCGCGTTTCCTCTTCGCCCTTCAGCGTCTCGGCGCGTAGTCTCAGATGACAGCGGC
The DNA here is from genome assembly GCA_013339685.2 of Hyalomma asiaticum. NCBI lineage: Eukaryota > Metazoa > Arthropoda > Arachnida > Ixodida > Ixodidae > Hyalomma > Hyalomma asiaticum. The sequence continues at coordinate 297,024,819 of CM023481.1, forward strand.
GGCAGCGCTCCCCAAGGCGGAGGGGGCGAGTCGAGGAGAAAAGCCGGAGCAAACGGGGCCGAGCCAAGTGCGTCCCGCGCGGGCCCACCAGGGTTATGTAAAGACAGCCGACCGCTTCTCCTTCGCACGGTCTCTCTTTATGTACCGTTACGCATGGGAACGGGTGGCACCGCTGGCGGCTCCAAGGTCAGCGTCTTTGGGTCCCGTTCAGTTCGCCTCACAAGGAGCTGCGAGCGCGCCTTTGTGCGATCGGCTCAGTTCCGTCGGCAGTTTTGTTTCTTTATGTGTAAGGCGGTGCGCCTGTCTGGTGCCGCTATCTTCCTCCACGTGCGCGCGTTGTGGTGCCATTATGAATGGCTTCGATGACACGAAGTTGCGGCTCACGTTTTCTTCGTTGAAACCGTGGGCGGCACAAAGAGCGACGTCGATTGCCCCTGAAGAGTCCGCTCAAAGGTCGTTATGACAAAGCTGGAACTGGGGACGAACTATAAGCGTTCATTGCTCGAATGCTTAAACCGAGAAAGTATGAAGGGAGGGCTTACAATGAACAGGAGAAAGGCTAAAGAAAGTGATCACTAGCGTATCGAACCAACAAGAGTTAGAAATTAGCTATCAGGCTTTATAATGTGTACAAGAGCTTGTATCTCTAGGATTCTACAACTAACAGGGGAGCCTACCAAGAAAAAAGAAATCTCAACGAAGAACGTTAATTAAAAAGTGGGCTGTAGAGCACACGGCAGGCGTTCACAGATTTTTACCGTTTACCAGGGGACGGGAAAAGCAGCCGAGGTAGACCACAAAAAAAAAAAAAAATCACATGGGGCGATAAAATCCGTAGGCATAAAAGCAGTTCGTAGGCACTGATTTGAATCAACTAAGCGGGAGAGGGTAAATTGGAGACTTCTAGAAGAGGCATCTGTCCTACAGTGGGCATAGAACAAGTTGGTAGTGATGATGATGATGATGAGAACTGACAGTGTGACATCATGAGCAGCTCGCGAGCACGCGTACGCATTCCGATGTATGTCGCAAAGGCGAACACACGCAGCTAACAAACGCCGCCAAAACTTGCGCGGGCAACCTGCTTTCGAAATTGCGCGGACCCTTCTTCCGCCCGCCACGGCACATTTGTCAGAGCCTCCTTGGCCCGGCGTACTTGATGGTCGCGCGCGCCTGCATGTATGAGCGTCCATTCCACACAAGCGCTTGCATCTTTATGACCTCGAGAGTTGCAAGCGTCCTTGTCTTTGCCAAGGCCGTGACGAGGAAGACGCGTCCGCTTGGCATTGGCTCGCGTCACGAACTCTGACCCCCCCGAAATGGTGCATACGTTGCGGCTATCCTTGTGATACAAAGTGTGCAGCGTATGAAGTTGGCTCGGAGGCCACATTCTTGCATGAACACAGGCTGCGCGTTTCGACGCCCGCAAATGCAGTGACGGAGTGAAGGGCCAATTCAAACAGCGCGTATAGTAGAAACTGCCATGTCGGAAATAAAACGCAAGCCTCCAACATTTGCTTATGTAGTTCGCACCTGATGCAGTCTGGCACTGGTGGTGTTTGCGCAGAATAAGCTGCGAGTCTTTAAAGGTGATGTTCAGTGCGGTTTTAGCATATCTCTGCGCTTGCTTCGCGAAGTAGTGAGGGGTATATATATATATGTGCGCTGGGTACACAGAGGGCGCGTGCATATGGCGGCCTCAGCCATGAGGCAGTCCTTGCTGCGCGCAACCTTCCCAGGCGATCACTTCGTGTCGGATCAGGGTCACAGCGACGACGCGTTTCTCGGGGCCGACCTTGGGCCACTCTCGTGGTTGGCGGGGCGCGCACAATGCGCTCTTGCCGCTGCTGGGAAGGACGCCGCATCGCGGCCACCTGTCTCGGCCCGTCGGCGCACAACCAACAGACTCATACAAGTGAAGCCCGGCTCCACGGCAACTTCAGGCTTCACTCCGCTTTCGAAGCATGATCGGCAAGAGCGCTCACCATTGCAGCTCCGGTTGAGCTGTTTGTCGTCAATGGAAGGGAGCGACGCTCCTGCTTCGATTGCATCCCGCCTATACACGAGCACTCTGTGCGTTTGAGAAGCGTGTGACACTATTTAGCGATGTTATTTTCACTTACAAAGGAAAACGCGCACTTAATATACACTAGCCACAGCATATAAGGTACAATTGCAGTCGAAGCATTCGAGATTATGTGTGGACATTATCGACAACTTCAAAAAAGTGAGGCGTAATACAAGACCTCAATATCCCAAATAAATAATGTTCTATGTTCTAATGTGTGTGTGTGTGTGTGTGTGTGTGTGTGTGTGTGTGTGTGTGTGTGTGTGTGTGTGTGTGTGTGTGTGTGTGTGTGTGTGTGTGTGTGTGTGTGTGTGTGTGTGTGTTTATTGGAGAAATGTCTGGCCTCGATTGCTTGACTACGCTATGCCACAGCGGTAATTAATATTACACTTCTTTATCCAAAACTATTTTTGAAAGTTTAAACGAGGAAAAGTCCAGGACATGGTGTTCAGCATTTGGCGTGATCTGCACATGCTAAAGTCAGCAGAGCTTGTGCCGTGTGTAGTGCGTAGAAGTATGTAACAGTCCATTGTGTGTCGAACTTGAGCGTATAGCCTGCAAGGAAGCGCAGAATCCGTATAATTAGAAGCCGGAGTTCGTTGCTCCTTATTGGCTGCCGGGTATTGGAAGGTCAACCATTAAATCACAGCGCAAACAGCGCTTATGGAAGTGACAACACGGGCTAGAGTTATGCAGTTATCCTTATTTCGCTCGCTGTGGCGACCGTTTCCGTGCTTAGTACAAGCCGCGGCATTGGGCACATCATTAAAAAAAATGAAGAAAAAGAGCAATGGATGGACCTTGCTTGTTAACACTACTATACTGATTGATATTTGATCAGCCTTTCCGGTGAACAGGCAACCGCACAGACGTAACCACATGAAGCAACGCATGGAAGACGCGTTAACCGCGCGGTCTGTACAGCGAGCATGGACAGAGTGAGTGAACAAGTCCGACGCGGGTGGAGCCGACAGCCCGATGATATGGACACGTCTGCCATGCCGGCGCCCCCAGCGTGGCCTCAAAGCGCGCGTCGCCGACGATGGCCTTGCTCTCTCGGCAGGCGGCGACATCCGGAGCCCGCTGCTTCTCCTCCGCCCGATGCCCCGAAGGGCCGCGTTACGTGCTCGCCGCCGCCCGCGACCTTCTCCTTGAGGCACCCGCGACAAGATGAATGACGCTCGGGTTTCCCACGCTGCGCCGCCTAACCCCTGCGCCCCTCGAGCGCCCATGCCCACGCCGCCACCGTCTTGTTATGGTGGCGCCCTTCTTGTTCGCCCTCCCCGCTTCCTTTGTTTCTTTTGCTCTGCGTTTCATTTCGTTCTTGCCACCGGCTTTTACGTAAGCGCCACTTTCGCAGTTTTGATGTACGCATTTATGTTCGAGGAAGTCTCGGTACCTTTCTTCCACGCGCAACTTTCTTTCCCCTCATTTTTCTTGCCTGATAACACGTCTTCCCCCTTTGTAATTCTCGGCACTTATAAAGCGACGCGCGATTCAATAGCAAGTGTGTGGACACCGGCACGCTTAGAATGCACGAAGCGTCCGCTATTCATTCTGAAGTGATGGGAGATCAACTCTGATATTGCGCCTCGTTAAGCGTACAAAAAAATGGAGGGGGGCAGGTGGGGTAGGAAGAAAATACAACACGCGGCTTCTACGTAGAGAGGCCAACAGCGGTTGCAACAACGAGGCAAAGCGTGACACATTCTACCGCTAGTGTACGGAAAGTTTTGAATCCAAAGAATACCTCTCGCATATAAGAGCTAGCTGGTCCAATGCGAACCGTCGCGGATACAATGCATGCTATAAGCGGCCTGCAACTTGTTGCCAATCCAGACTAGCTCATAACTAATTGCTGAGCTTGAACTGGATACCATTGTTCGACGCTTGGCCGAGGGCCAATATGAAAACAAACACGTGACACGTGAGCAGTAAACGAGCAAGCAATAACCTATATTGCAGAGCCTTTGAAGACCGTGCTGTATAGTCTGACACGCCGTGCAGTAGGGCTCAAGGAAACCGCACTATCGGAACTTATCTAGGCTTATCTATCCAGGGTCATCGACACCACATTGAATGATACTGCGCCGCCTCTCTCAATATATATAAGTGGGGAACAGCTATAATAAGTCGACGTAAACTACGCGCCGTTCTGTGGCACATCGGAAATATGAGAAAGTGAGCAATGATTTGTCGTGCTTTCCGCGCTAACCATATGAGAGCATTTCGTCTTTTTCCATATCAGACTTTCGTGCTCAGACTGTCTCCTTGAAGCGACTTGAAATGACGGCTATGAAACAAGATACGGGACGATGCTTGGGGTGTTGCGACTTTTTTTGCGCTTCTTGTTGCAGCGATGACATGCGATGAAGCCATGCGATGGAGTACGTCGTCATGTACCTACTTGCACGTCTTCCAATTATAGTGCTACAAAAATTACATTATCATGACAGTTACTGTGGTGACAGTGTGCAGAGCACGTTTAGTAATTTGAGGTAGGAGCAGCGAAAACGTGTTGGATTAGCTGCATTCGTTTTTGAGCGGTACGAGTATACCGAGCGACAGTTGTCTCTTACGCTGCACTATACCCAGTCACTTCCTGAGACGACCTGTTACGTACATTAAACGAGAAACAATTTAAAACACCATAAAGAAAAGGAAAAGAAGGAAATAGCAGAGAGGCAAAAGCAGGGAGATTAACCAGTGCAGGAGAACCGGTATGGTATACCCTGTAGAAGGGGAAAGGGTTGGGGGGCATTGAAAGTTCGAGGGAAGCGACAGAGACAAAGGAACCACATGCCACATAGTGAAATTCAATCGCACCTGTCTGGTATGCGACTGCGCAACTCCGTTGTTTTCAGGAACTTTATCACTGCCTTCGTCGCCTTCAGCTGCGATGGCTTGCGTGGTCGACATTCCCGAACGGCATCGACTGACATCCGTCGCTGGTCAGGGTGAGCTAGAGCGGACTCCAGTTATCGCCTCTGCCCGTTATACATCGAGGGCAGTCGTATAATGTCTTGCAGCACCTCCTCGCCACGACGGGTACCACAGAGAGCGTTCGTTGCCCGCCATTCAAATTCGAAATAGTACTTCGTGAAAGCCACCACTTTTAGCCACTAGCGATAACCAGGGTTCCCTCTCTTGGGCGGAGTGCAGTTGGAATAAAAATAAAGAAATGATAGATATGAAATCACAGCATAGGCCCTTTATACTAAAGAGGCATTTAACCACCTGTATATTTATATTGTTCCAAACAACCGTAAAAGCTATAACATTGCGATTGGTTGTACAAGGAAGAGAAAAAAAAATTAAGAAAGAGATCAGTCGCATCGAATTGCTGCAATAACCGCATAAAGCCGCAGAAGATACATTTCAAAACAATTAAACATTTATATAACTATACGTTTGGACAAGCATAAGCATGAATAAAAAACAAAATAGGAAGATACCCTATGTACAGCTAGTGCTTTGAAGACACACCAGTATAAAAGACAGGGTATAGGGCTTTTTGTTGTTATTTAGAAACTAGAGATCTTCTAAAAAGGACTCACACAAATTTTATGAAATGCTTATAAAAAGGGTGCCTTGACATACGAACTCTACCTAGAGGCGGAAATACGTTTCATTCACTAGGGTTACATTCAAATAACTAATTATGTCGGGAACTTGTTAATTAAGTTTTAATTATTAACATGACGGCAAGCTGCTTACATGATAGAGTTGTTGGGAATATAAATATTTGTCATACTTCGTATTTTATAAATCGAAAAAACGTACGTAAGTTGAGATACTAATAAACGAACTTCAACGTAGATATCGAAACTGAGTGCGTCTAACGCGCAGGAAATTGGGCCGCTGTTTTACTTCAGAGCGGAACTTCCCGTGACGAAAAAATGAGGAAGTTTGGATAATAGAGCGTCGCCGCAGAATCTGGCCAGAAAAAAATCGCAGGTGGTGGAAAATACACAAGTGGTGCACTTATTCTATGCATGTGATGATGATTGCTGTTTCCTCTTCTATCTGTAGGGAACTCCCACGTGTCGCAGTGTGAGACACTGTTCGTAGTATCTTCAGCGAAAGGAGATGCAGAAATTACGGCTATCTTGCGCTCAGCGCGATAGGGAAACATATAACCACCAAAATTAACGCGCAAGGTTCGTGCGACCCGCATGATGCAAGCGAGATGACTTCTGTCCTTCCCCGACATATCGGGTAGACGCGCCTTCATTCAAGGTTCCTCCCTTCTACGTCACGCGGGAACTTCCGGCCTGACGTAACAAAGCGGTCGCATTCCCGCGGAGTGGACTACGCTGTACCGTCGTGTCCAGTGCACTCAGTTTCGATATAGAATAGAAAGTTTATTACTCTTACACGCGATACAAAGCAGTACAGGGAAGAGGGGACACTGGGCAAAAAGCTGCTAAAGGCAGCTTGAGAGAGCACCCAGTGCCCCAGGTACACATGAACAGCAATGGGTGGGCATATGCAAGATTTACGTGCAATGTTTCTCAACGGGAAAGCAATATATGGCGCTTTCATACACTACAAAAAAAAAGACAAAGAAAAGAAAAGAACTGAAATACATAATGTCAGCCTAAAATATTTTACAATAGAAGAATTCATGCCTATTTACAATGTAACAGGGGTGATTTCAAAATCCAAAAGCATGGATGATAGCTGTTTTCCTTACGTATCTTCTAAACATACATTATTTTCAGCAAGTATGTTGAGATAATGAGGCACATTGTATGATAAGGACTGTTTGCGATATAAGGTGTGGCAAAAGGGCAGGCACCAATGTAAGTGATGTCTTACATTGTACGTGGGTGTATAATGATGGGATTTCAACGCTGTTGGTAAAAGTTCGTTATTTGTTCTAATTGCATTTTTGTACATACACAGTAATTTGAATGGATACAAAACAATAATCCTGAGAATACCAAACTGTTTAAAGTTCGAATGAGTAGGGGAATTCCATGGCAGATTTGCAGTTAACCTGATTGCCCATTTTTGGGCAACTACTAGCTTCTGTGTATTTTGTTTTGTTGTTGTACCCCAAACAGTTAGGCAATAACTAATAATCGGAAGTAAATACGCGTTATAGATCAGAACCTTTACCTTCATAGGCAGAGTGTATCTATGCCGGCATAGAATACCGTTGATAAAGTTCATTTTCCTTCGCACATTATCTATATGTACCAGTGTTGTACGGAACGTCGTTCCAAGGAACGGCGTTCCTGGAACTAGTTCCTTTTTGGAGGAACGAAGGAACGCCACCGTTACTTTAAAGGTTGGTGGAACTGTAACGGTAACGCGTTACATTTAAAAGTAACGGCAGAGGGAACGACGTTCCTTCTGTAAACGTTCCACAGCCGTTCCACATGCAAGGCGGACAGGCCGGGCTGCAACCCACATGCAACTCGAGGCCGGGCCTCGAGTCACCGCTTCCCTGTTAGCAGTCTCCTTCACTCAGAAGAAAACCACACGCAAAACGCCATTCCTCTTCTCTTCTTCCTCGAGTCGAGGCTTCGACGAGGGCGAAGCTTCTCTTTCGCCAGTGTGGGCACACCGCATGTGTATTTCGTTACTCCCTTACGGTAGCCGCACCCTGTGGCTGGACGAAAAGTTTCTGGCTGTCTACGGCAACGCAGGCCGAACCGCAGCCAGCCGCGAAATTCTTTTCGTCCCTTCAGTTCTCGCCGCCAAGGCTCCCTTCGAACTAAGACACTGTCAACGAGCGCTTTGCTCAGTGCATAAGTTCTGAGAATGCGGTTACGGCTCACACGTGTGGGCCTCGGCGTCAATGGCATTTTTTACGCAGGAGACCGCTCGGCAAAGAAGACGAACAGCGGCAAATGTTACACTGCGGAGGCTATAGTTGCACCCTGTTGTGAAGTCAAGATAACGTGACGTGGCTAGCAGGCAGGCAGGGTCTCGATCAACGTACCTGTCTGCGAGCTAGTGATACAAGCAGCCGGGAACGTAAACCACGAGAGTTTGGAGAACAAAACTACAGGGCCAGCCAGCACGACCGAGTCGTCTGGGGCCTGTTAACAAAAGGGCAGCGCGGTCTTTTTTCAAACGTCCAACTGAAGATCGCTGAGAAGACATCGGTTGCTGTGTTTCCACGGACGCTCCCGGCTTGCTTGAGTGGGGGATTGTAGGATTCTCCGAAAGTCGTGTATCAAGCGACCGTTCCAACGCGGCGTACTCTACTCGACACGCTGCCGGCCTCTGCTGATGGGGCGACCACGTCCGCCGAAAACGGGAAAACTTGGCCCTCCTGCTGTGACGAAAGGGGACGACGAAAGGGCCGTAGTTATGGCGAAAGAACTCTCAGGCGCCAGCAGGAGCGCAGGAAAGCGCGCGCGACGACACCAACGATGTGGGGAGGGGTAGCACTCTTTCGCTTTATTTGAGCCAGTCTGAACAGCAAGGAAGGGTTGTTCTGAAGGCTGGACACACTGTAGAGATCTTTCACTTGGCATTCGAAAATCACGGAACACCACCTTGCCTCCTGCGCCATCAAGATTCTGTTGCAATGAGTGCCGATGTGGAATTATAGATTGCTCCCTGGCCATGGCTACCCACGATGTGTCAACCGAGTGAATACAACATCGCACTCCTGTGTCTTTTTAGCCCAATGTATGACTTGTGCTCCATCAAACAATACAAGTGGAGTGTCGAAAAGATCGGCGAGAAACTTAAAGAAGCACGTGCAGGTATGGTTTATTTAATGTTCTTTCCTATTCGCATAACGAAAAGACAGCTTTGTTTTCTAAGTGTAAATCGGTCAATTTGTCACTTTCTTGTTCACATTAGGTATTTCTACTATGTCTTGATCTCATAGGAACTAGAGCCACGCTCAGTAGCCCGTGCGCAAGTTTTTGCTACTTGGGTTATGCTGTTCATGCTGCTGCGAACCTTTCATGCGTGACATACGTAATTTTTGCTTGCAGACATCATTTATTGGTTGGTGTACGACGAAATGATGCATGCGATTTATTTATTTATTTATTTATTTATTTATTTATTTATTTATTCCCCACATATCAGTCATTTCGCAATTGCATGAGAGTGGGGCTGCTGTACAAATTGAATAGACAAAGCGTACTCCTTAGGACGCCATAAGAAAAAAAAAATATTCCCACGTTGTATAAGTCGTCGGTAAGCTCATCAGCTGATCATGCAGTCTGAATTCTTCACACCGACACACTCTGCGCACCACCATAAATAACAGCGAAAGAACAGTATCACAAATGATTCAAAATTGTGAGAACTAAGCAAAATAATATATTCAGAACTGTCAATTAGACTACTAAACCACTAAAAAGGCTACAAATGTTGAGGGAAGAAGTTTAGGGCAGGAAATGATGACGACATATCGGGAAATCTAGCTCCAGTATTTATAGGCGCGGGTGAAGCCCAAGCTATTATATGCCAATGTAAATCGACAGGTCTACAGCATTTATAGCTTTTAGTGTTAAATGCGGGCTTCCTACTCACATGCATTGGTGAATGTGAGTGGCTTTCTATTTTCACACCTGAGGAGCACTATTCTGACTGCTCATTGGAAGACCCATTATGTGTTGCACTCGTCAAAGTCGCTGTGAACATGTCGTGACTACGTTCGGTGCTCCCTGAAAGTATGTCTAGAAGCATTTATTTCCATATTTTTTATCTCCAGATAATCTCCTGCCGGTAAGGTTCAAGTTCGCGCAATGTACGTAGCTCGAAGTGAATTTAAAGTGTTTAAGTCACTTAATTTCAGCTCACAATTTTCCGAGACTATTTTGGATCTTAAAAATCAAATGTAACGTAAATGTAACGACACGTTCCAATTTCCGAAATGTAACTGGAACGCGTTCCTTTCTGATTAAAGGAACTTGTAACGGGAACTCGTTACAAAATTGGGAAGGAACGAGGAACGAGCTTTCGTTCCTGTTTTGGAGGAACGTGTACAACACTGATATGTACGTCCCAGCTTCGAGTTTCGGTGAACACCACACCAAGGCATTTGACAGCTGGCACGATTTCGATCTTACTGCTGCCTAACATGAGGCCGAAATTTGTGTGGATAGTTTTATTCTTTGGACGGAATATTATAGCATTGCTTTTCTTGGCATTTACTTTCAAACAATTATTTTCAGACCATACGCGTAAGTATTTAAGAAACTGATTACCTTGCATCGATAAATCGCGTTCATCTTTACCGGCTAGTAGCATCGTGAAATCATCGGCCTAAGCTATTAAAGTGACAGGCAAGGGTGCAAAAAATATGTTATTAATATAGATATTGAACAATATCACCATTGAAATTCGATTATTAATAAACTGTATTTACGCGCGGTTTTTCGCGTTTCTCAGAAACGAGTACACGACAAACAGTGACGCCTTTTAACTTTCCTGATAAACAGCTGCAGGCCCTCTAGTTGATAATTTCAAAGGTAAAGTTTTTATAATTAGTAATTTCAATGTAACTCCAGCAGCGACGCAGTATTTACGCTTCAACGCACAGTATAAGTGTGCGAAGACGACAGCTATATCCTACTGCGGCAGCATGTTTGTAAAACAAACAAACAAACAAACAAAAAAACATACTACGAGAAGCATCCTGTCCGAGGCGGTCTCAGTGGTTGTGGTGCTTGGTTGCTGACCGCAAAGAGACAGGCTTGATCCCGGCCGCGGTGGTCGCATTTTCGATAGAGGCGGAAAAAATACAGACCCGTGCACTGTGCGATGTCAGTGCACGTTAAAGAACACCAGATGGTGGATTTTTCCGGAGCCCTCCGCTACGGCGTCTCTCATAATCCTATCGTGGTTTCGACACATAAAACCCAAACAACTACTATTTAAAAAAAAAATCTTGTAAAATGAAAAGCGCAATGACAATTAGGAAGGGTTTGCGCTGCAGTGCATAGAAGAATTGAGCAGATGGAAGGTAAGAAGCGAACGGATATCTGTCCTGTTAAGCACCTAGCCAAGAACAATTTCAGCGACTGTCGCATGGGTGTAGTGTATAAGATTCCTTTTAGCTGCGGACGTTTTTATGTAGGGCAAACTGCGCGTTGTATTAATCAAAGATTAATTGAAAACAGAAGGTCGCTATCAGGTGGGACGCCGTCCAATCTATCCTTGCACTGCCAGGTCTGTAGCTGCATGCCCGAGTTAGACAAAACCGAGATCCTGTGCAGGCATAAGAACGAAGATACGCGTTTATTGGTTGAGGCCTGGCATATCAGTATTAGTGGAGGTGCATGCGTGAGTCAGCCGTCGATTAGCTTAAACAGAGAGGAGATAGAAAGCCTTAGGAGTTGTCTATCGCGAAGACCGGCACGTGTAACCGATTGACAGGTGGCGCTACCATTCCGAGCATGCGCAGATAAGCTGTGTGTCTTCTTTCTTTTTCGCCTCTGTGCTGTGCATCAGTTGTTAGTCGGCGTCGGTGTTGTTCACTGCTCTCCTTGTGTCCGTGTCCTGCACGCCTCTTCTTTTGATTATGGACTGTTACCAACTCGCTCAACTTTCTGTCCTTTTGGACATATCAAAACACGATTACTAAGTGAAAAAAAAAAAGACAAGTAACACATGGGGCATTGAAACTGCGAGATAAGTAGCGATTTTTCCAGCAAACTCGTACAAGAACGTGCTTCCTCGTTAGAATAAACTTCTTTCCTTGACCGCCATCACCTCACATGTGTACGGCTCCAGTTCAAGCACAAAGACGTGCACGACTTTTGAAAAATTTTTTTTCCTCGCTGTTTTGTTTTAAGAGCTATGAACTTGGTATACTGGACGACATAAGCGGCCGGAAACAGCAAGAGACTCCACTCCAATTTGCCACGGAAGAGAAAACAGGACGAGCTTTCGTGCAATACGCTGGAAAGCTTTCGCTTCTCTGATATTTAATAATATTCAATTTATTTATTTATTTATTTATTTATTTATTTATTTATTTATTTATTTATTTATTTATTTATTTTTACCTACTGCAGCGTAGTTGCAGGGATATCGCAGGAGCGGTTACTAGTGTAATAAAGAATGAAAAAAGAAACTGTAAGTGTGTTAGGCACAGTCAGGTAATACTAGCAGGAATACAAAAATTACAAACAGTAAATAAACAATAAAAACAAAATAGTGCGCAAGACAGCATTACAGCGTTAGAGTACACGTTTTGCTGCGTGACACGTTTTTCCGACAACTTTAACAATGCATTGACCATTTGTCGCAAAATTGCTAGCGGAATTTAATGTACAGCTTCATCCATTCAGGTCTCGACCCATCCTGGATTCCACATGAGCCTCGAGTTGACAGGCAAAGACACGTGCAAATAAAAATATTATTGGTGTCCGAAGTGCATGCAGCGTTGTCAACAGCCAACTTCTCACTTACTGGCGTAGCGTATGTGTATAGAGTGCGTCGTCACTAACAAGGAATACATAACAGATGTCGACGAAGGTGTTAACGTCAATTCTGGTGCTGTGACTGGACATATAGACTCAGCGATCAGGTGAATATATATATCCGTCGTTATGAATTCCTCCTAAAGGCTCGGCATTGAAGGAGGAAACATCCAGGTGAGACAAAAGCTAAGTGTGCATTCTTCTTTTTCTTTAAGTCAAGGTGTTGGTGATAGACGCCCCCTCCCCCCACCCTCCCCCAAAATAAGCGACTGCTCGAAATGTCGTCCCAAATGACTTGGTAAATCCGTCGAGGTCGGTGCAGCAAAATTTAGCATGGAGCTGGCTGAGTGAATCAGGGTGCCATAGTGTATCTGTGCCTGCGCGAATGTGCGTGAGTGATCGTGAGTGTGATTGATTGTCAGTATGTGTTTGTCGGTGAGGGTGATCGCGAATCTGGTACAGGCGTTCGTGGGTGTGACTAAACGTAATGTTTAGCATTACCTTCCCGTGTATTTTACGCATCTAAATAAAAAAAAAAACCATCACATTTTAGTTTCGTGTGGAAGTGCTTGCTAGTGAACTTGAACACGATTGAGCGGCTATGGGTGCCCTTGTTAGTGATAGATGCGAACGGTAGTGAACGTAGCTGCGTCTGTGTGCACGTGGACGTGAGCACGTATGAATGCGAGTTCTCTCCAATATAAGACCCCAGTATGAATATGAATGTGAGCTAATGCAACGGGGAACGACAGTTGTAATAAGTGCAGTTATTTATTTATTTATTTATTTATTTATTTATTTATTTATTTATTTATTTATTTATTTTGAAATACTCCGAAAGGCTCTCATGGCGATTATATTACATGCAGTGGTAGGGGGGGGGGGGGCAGCCATTAGTTGCAGATGAGTGAATGAGTTCTTGAAACTTGCTAAGACTGTGTTCTGCGGCAACTGCTGAGAGTTCCGCTCAGTTATCGTGAGCAGTACAAATGAATATGCATAATGAGAATACTGGCAGTTATTGAGTTTGAGTTCATATATGGATGGTCATGATATGGGAAAATAATTTTAGTGGTAAATGAAAGAACTCATGGAGTGAAGGATCGTGATAAAGCTTTTGGAAAGCAATAATTTGGAAATTTCATAGAAGTTTAATTCAATGATCTCATCTATATCGGTAGACAACGATGTTGAGGACAGTGAACAAAAGGCTCGAAATTGGGCGTGCAAGCGTGCACTGACATTGCACCTTTCACGGACGATCGACGAGGTATATTCTGCCATGTTGGCATGTCATATACGAGTACGACAGTGCACTAAAAAACACGGGGAAGAGCAAAAAATAAACAACATATGCGGAGATTCAGTCATGACGCAATAAGTGCTGAGAAGCGTGTACGATATAAGGAAATGATATAGTAGGCTAAGCATGATGCCCCAAAATCTACACTTAACGTAAACAACACGCCCAAAACAGGATGCAACGAGAAAAAAGAAGAGCAGTATGCTGCATACGTAACACAAGTTATTATTGAGTAGATGTGTTGAAGAATGAGAATATCATTGACAGAATGAGAGGGTTAGACTTTTGATAGAGTCCCACGCAACCGTACGTATACGAACTAAATAATGAAGCCGGATAAAGGATAGGGGGTATTAGCCATACACACTCAGCATTCCGCGAGACGCATTCCGCATTCCGCGAGACGCAGCAACAGGAAATTCGATCCCTCGCTCTCATCATTATTGGATACCATACCCCCCCCCCCCCCCCTCTGGTCCCCGTTATTATGTATATTATGCCTGAAAATAAGTATTCTGGGTTCATAAATTCTGACATGTTTTGGCTACTCCCTGTATAAGGAAATAAATGGTAAGTAAGACTTGTGATTTGACTTCATAAATGGGAAATAATAAACGAAGCAGCTATAAAATTGCAAGTTCATGCAGCGAAGGACGCTGTATAGGAAGTAAAAAAAAAGAGAGAGAGAGAGACTTCAGTAGGACGGGCTGTTGGGACACGGGTGAACTTTGACTGCGCGCAGGTTCTCTGAAGCGCACCTCGAATAGCGCGCGCGACGTTTTCGTGGCCCACGCGTCAGCCGACGTAATCATCACACTTACAAGCTCACTTATTATTTTTATTTTTATTTTTATTTTTTTGTCCGCGCCGGTGCTCGGCCTTCGGACCGACCACCGGAGTTTCCACGATATCCACCGCTGCATGCCACGCCAAGCCGGCGAAAGCATTCGGGAAACGCGCGCGAGCTTGCGTATACGTTTTTCCGATATATAGCTGGGCTGTATACGTGCTTGCACTCACAACAGCTGCCACCGAGCGCCGCTGTAGCCCAGCGCAGCGTGAGCTCGATAATCGAGGCGGCAAAGTTTAGGGCTATTCGCCGCCGCTCGAGCGGTTCGTGCACGCTGGGCTCCGTGAGCGCGCTCGCAAACTTTCGGATAGGCCGAGGTATTTCCGCCCCGCCGTAAATCACGTCCTGTCGCCGCTAAAAGAGAGAACGCAGGCCCACTTTCGCCGGACCGCGCGGCGAGCGAAGTTGGCACAGTGCAGAGCATGCACGCGTGCGTGCGGCGCTCGGTGGCTGCGGACCGGGCTATCGGAAGCGCGCCTATTTGCAAAGCCTCCGCGACAGGTGTCGCTAAGGGCGCCGTTCATTAGGCCACGCTCAGGCAGCGCGCTAATGAAAAAACTCCCACGGCGCACGTATATAGAAGGCCCGCGACACCGCACCGTCTGTTCAATGCCGCTGGCAAACTATAGGAACGCCCTCGGAAGTGCAGTGAGTATGTCGTACGCCCGTCGTTTGTTCGCAGCCTTTCTCTGCGTCTCAGAGCGAACCGAAGGTATTGTGCATGCGGTTGCGGCATATGCAAGCTTTATAAGCTGATCAGGAAATTTTACGAATTTCATTCTTGCTTCTTCTCGTTCTTTTTTTGTTTAATATTTCCTTTGGATTTCAACAGTGATAGCAGAAGCTGCATCAAAGGAGAAGAAAACGGAGAAAGGAATATTGTCGGGTTTTACGTGTCAAACCGCCGTCTGTCATTACGAGGCATGGCGTGTAATTGCGGGATAGTTTTGGCCGCCTGATTTAACGTGAACGTAAACCTGAGGTATATAGCAGCGCACGAGCCGCTTTTTTTCTTTATTGCATATTTAACGCGATCCGCAGGTGATTTCCACAGCCGTTTTAACATGATTAATGTTCAGCTATGCCATCATTAAATACTTAAAGCGTTCTGCCCGCCCCCACGTTATCGCATCGTGCATGGCAGGATATACCTTCAGCTATGAGGAAGACAGACACCATGGCAGGAAAAGCGAGACACAACACAATGAAGATGTTTAGCTTGTTGTTTGTTTCTTTTTTCTTCCGCATAACAATCAAAGGAAAACTCTGTCCTTGAGCGGCCCGACTGTGCTACACAAATCACGGCAGTTTTCCAGCTACATTTGCCGCCTATACGAGACCAAATGCACACACATCGCACACTCAAGCATATATACCCGGCTCACGCCTCTACCAAAAGAAAAGAACGAGTGGTGTTTTAATTAAGCGAATCTTTGTTCCTCGTCCCTCTGCGGGACCCCCCAAGGACGACGGTGCGGAGGGAAAATCTTCCAAAGACAATAACACTTGCTTCTGCGCCGCAGGTGCGTGTTGTTCAAGACCAGAGGAAGAAATATAATACTTCGGAACTTAAGGAGAAGAAGAAAGGGCGAAGGGGGGTCAGCGAGCGAGGAATGGCGACCCGAACGGAAGTTCGTTTATCGGCACACTTTCCGCTCCAGGTCAGGTGTCTTCGCGCGGCCGGCCTGGTGACGCTGTGCATGTAGGGAAATCTTGACGCTCTCCGTCTTCTCATCTAACCACTGTTCCCTCGTTTCTGCGTCAAGCAAGCAAAAAAAAAAAAAAATGATAGAAACATTTTCTGATTTTTCCCCCTCTCCTCCGTACAGGCATACAACGCTGAACTTGTTCTTGTTCACCTGTTGTTCACCTGAGGATCCGTGGCTGACACCCACTGCGGATGAAATAGTATAGAACTTAGGAATACCGTAGTTATGAAAAGCGAATAAAGGAGGTGATGGTCGAGTGCGCAATGCAATGTAGAAAAACAAACTTTAAAATATAAACAAATAAAGAAAAAGAAAAAAAACTAAAATTTTACCCTAGAAGTTACCTAGTCATATATGCATAACTTGCTTTGTCACTCCTTTCTTTTTGCTTTTCTATACATGTACAAGAAAGTGTCTGTCGAAAAGTGTTGTAAAAGAAAAAAAAAAAGACCGCTTTGATTGTTTTGAGTCATGCAACACTCAGGGCATCACATGAACAGGCATACAGTCCAGCATTTCTTCAAGGATATACCGGAAACCAGAGATTTCTTTTTTTTTTTTTTTTCGCAAAACCTCCTTGAAAGAAACGACGCACTAGATCATACTACATATTAAGTGTGAAAGCCGAACTAAATGCGTTGAGATTGGGGTGGTAGTCAAAGTGTCTAATTTCAGCAGTGACTGAGAAACCAGTCAGCTGTGTGCGAATTAGGCATTACCAGATGTGAATGGCGTGATGAATATGGATGCCAGCAATCGCGTCATTACGCCTACGAGCGCACCTCGAACTGAATTCCCATAGGTATTAGGTGCTGGTATATTGAATAAGAGGGGACATAAATTGCGGTGCTAACTGCGAGCAGGAGAAAAGATCGCCGTCACCTATTACAAAGTGGAAGCACGAAAGATGAAAGTAACAAAAGAACTGAAGAGAGAACCGTACACGTGTGTGTGTGTGTGTGTGTGTGTGTGTGTGTGTGTGTGTGTGTGTGTGTGTGTGTGTGTGTGTGTGTTTACTGCAAGCGGACGCGAGAGGAAAAAAAATGAGAACGAAGAGAGACGGTCGGTGGTTCCGATTTCCCCTCGGAAAAAAAAGAAAAAAAAAGAAAAGAAAGAGAAACCTTAACGGGCAGAGTCAAATACAACAGCGCATGACCGGAGGGATGCCAGTGATGGCAGGTAATTCTTTAGGCATGCCTCAGCTGAGTCGATTCAAGAGCAGTTAGAGAAAACGCGCCATTAGAGTAGGCCATGAATACGTAAAAGGGCCCGGCCGAGCACCTATCGATCCCAGCAGAACCGCGTACAAAGAGCCCGCAAAGGCCCCGTCGTGGCGGAACTGGCCACCCGTTCAGTGGGAGAAGAAAAAAAAAAACAGATTTAAAAAATTAGGGGGGGGGGGTGGGGGGTGGGGGGGGGAGTGCTCCCCACAAGAGTCCATATCGTTCTCATTCTTGCCTTAAGTTTTTAGTTGCTTCGAGCTGCGCGCTTTCTTCATCGGAAATCGTCGTCACACGCTACGACGTGAGCTATGGCATGAGCGACGGTGGCAGATCGAGAGTAAGAAGGGCAAAAAAAAAGAAAAGGAGAGGTGGGGGAAGCAAAACTCGCGCGGGGAGTCACGCACGGTGTAGGCGTTACATTCATTATGCATCCTCTCCACGTTGCCTCACTCACGTATAGATACATCTCGTTCTTTTGCCATATGCTTCATTACGGTCACTGTTTTCGTTATTATTATCATCACTATTTTCTTAGCTTCTCGTGTCCGGCCACGGTGTCTCCTCCACCCTCTTCAGCGAGGGAAGTCACGGCCGAGTACATCCATCTGCGATTCGTTTCCATCGCCTATTGTGCCGAGATCGTGTTCTTTATTTTACTGCCTTTTAAACTTAAGCAGGCTGCATGTGGAGCGTGTGTCGCCATCTATATGGAGTTGGCAGACAAATAAAAATATCGCACCATGTGCTACCACTGAGCTCGGCGTTCTAGCTTGTTTTTCGTAACTGCTTGTCCGTGCATTATACGCGCCGGATTTTTTAAAAAATGAACAGCGTTAAAGCGAACGAACATGTTCACCATGACCGAAAATATTAAAACAGGGATTAGGGGAAAAAAATTTGACAGATCCCACGCATTATGGAAATCGACGCCATGCGAAGTCACTAGTCAGCCGTGGCGAACTGTTCAGCATTCAGCCATGTCTTAGGAGTAGAAGCGACGTCTGTGCGCAGATTGAGCTCAAGCACCATAACTGCTGAGGCGATAGGATTTTTCAGGATAAGTTCCGCGTGGAAAGAACCGCCGTGGACGAAGCTAGGGCAGCGCGCTTATTTGGCACCTCGACCCGGGTGCGATTCCTACACCCCTCACGGGCGGCAGTTTGCCGTTGGCCTTTACAACACACTTGCCTGTGTTTGCCCGCTTGTTCTTTTCTTTCTGGATTTCAATCGCAAGCTGCAATATGGGTCTGTCGTTCTCTTGCTAAATCCGTGCAAGGTGCGTTTTCATGAAGTTGTCGATGTCTCTTCTGGTTGGCCCTTGTTTAATAAAAGCTGCAATGTTAGGATTCAATCACCTGTGGCTCATACCCGTGTACCCTCGGCCGACCACTGCGGGTATGAGGCACGCGTGATCGTGTTACCTTTGACAGTGACGTACATAAATAACAATTACATCATTCTACTGATGCGTATAGATCAATAATTCATCTTCGCCTTCATCGGAATCATTCATCGTCTCTTATCGGTACCTATATACTAAAATTGGTGTGATTCGCGGGATCGCGGGATCGAATTCGCGGGATCGCGGAATTCGCGGGATCGAATCCCGGCTGCGGCGGCTGCATTTCGATGGAGGCGAAATGTTGAGGCCCGTGTGCTGTGCGATGTCAGTGCACGTTAAAGAACCCCATGTGGTCAAAATTTCCGGAGCCCTCCACTACAGCGTCTCGCATAATCAGAGCTGGTTTTGGGACGTTAAACCCCATACAACAACAAAATTGGTGTGTTATAACGTACCGATTTTCGGGGTGACCATGGAGCGTGGTGAGATTTCAGCAGATAGATAGATAGATAGATAGATAGATAGATAGATAGATAGATAGATAGATAGATAGATAGATAGATAGATAGATAGATAGATAGATAGATAGATAGATAGATAGATAGATAGATGCGGTCAAAGTTGCTGAAGTTCATCAAAAAATGCTTCGCATTTAATAAAGACGGAGGGGGGAACCGAAGTAAAGCAAATGTATTCATGAGCTGTCGAGCGTATTGGTTTGTAGAGGAGGAGGAGGATAAATTAACTTTACTCGAGAGGCAACCGACGTCAAACTCGGCGTCCGTTCAGGATGCCGTGTGCCTGAACAGACAGGTACTGTTTACCAGACCACGCTTGTATTCAAGGCTTGAGCTTGTCAACTGAGCCTTCCACTGATCTACGTTTGACCTCGCTATAGGCAGTACCGGTGGGTTGCGCGCGCACTCCCATATACCACGTGGTACAGGCTGTTGCTTGCGGAGCAGCAAGTGCAGTTGCTGCCTGCGGGATAGATGGAGTGGAAGCATGAAATAATGTGCTGGTCTAGAGTCTGCAGAACAGCGCCGTCCGTTCTCTGCGAAAGGGGGTGCGGTAACAGGTAGGCCCTTACCCTGTTAGTATAGAGCCTAAGAATGGCCGTATATTTTTTCAGGGTGCTTTTGTATGGGTCGACCAAGGCGTGTGGACCTGTCAGGTTAGCCTGGAGAATGTGACCTGAGGCAGCGGTGTTAGCCGCGAGATTATCCGCCAGAGATTCATGTCCAGGTGCCCAGACAACGCAGATATCTTGCATTGTTCCCCCTTTTTTGAGATTTTCCATGCAATGCCTGTTTGAAGATGAGACCCCGCTTAGTAGTTTGGGCAGGCAGTTTGCGAGTCCGTGATGACGGTTACGCAGTCTTCATTTCGCTTGCCCGTCGCTTCTCTCTTCTTGGTCATTCACAGGCCACAGCCTGAGGCACCGTATTTCTGCTTTTGGTCGTGTCGGTGTAGCGGAATTCTCCTATTCCCGGCCATTCGTTGGTCTTGCGTATACGCAAGAGGCAAGCGATACAAAGCTCTATAGAGCTTTGTATCGCTTGCCTTCATCCTTAACTGTACTTTGGGTTCCTGTTGCTGGGTGTCTTGGCCACCATGATCCGCCCCAGGGATACAGGAACCTGTTGCTGTCTTCGATTGAGTAGTCTTGTTTTCGTAGTGCGTCTCTGCACGTGCACGTAAGCTTCAGTCTCTCGGTCTGACTTGTCTTGCGGGTCTCTGCTAGTTCCACCCAGGTATTGTCAATGCCCTTCAGCAGCCTTTCTGTGGATATGGGGGGAGGCCTTAGCGTGTAAAATTTTCTATTCAAGCAATTTCGTTTGTCTCTCTCACTGCTCCTGAGAAAGGCATGGCTTGCCATAAGTTATTCTTTTTATTATCAGGCCACGAATTAGGCTGAACGTGTCTTGATCCTGGTGGTCACCCTTCGCACCCGGTAAGTAATTTGCGTGACTCTGTTGAACATTTTTAACGGTGAAAGCGGCTCCAGCTTATTGGAAAGTGGTCCCCAGGATACAGAATACTTCCACCATGGTTATGTGGATTCCATTTAAGGTCGACGTTAGATCCGCGGCCTCCTGGGGGGGGGGGGGGGGGGGCGTCCTCACGTCATTCTCTTCACTATTAGAAGTTCGATTTCTGGGGCACAGGAGACGCCACACATGTGTGTACTGTTTGACCTGTCGATGAATTCTTCCAGGAAATAAAAAAATATTGTTTGTACATACATACATACATACATACATACATACATACATACATACATACATACATACATACATACATACATACATACATACATACATACATACATACATACATACATACATACATACAGCCCATTCAGAGCGGTCGCAGGAGTGCACGGGACTGCTCAATATTGAGTTACTATTCGCGCTACAGCATCTAAAACATTTGACTTCTGAAGGTGCACTCTGATAAACTCAATAACGACATAACGTGCGTAAATTAGCATACTTCACGCTTGTGCGCCAGCAGCTTTAACTTGCGTCCTTTTGTGGTAACCATACCAGCATTCAAGATGTAGCTTCCCGGTACATTAGTCACAAGTTCCATCGCACATCTAGTGTGCCTACTTTGTTTTCTTGCAGCCCTTTGAAATTTGTCACAAGGTCGCTTTGCCTTGTTTACTTCATAAACACTTTCCCACCGATGGGCCGCCTAATGCCCCTCGTAACAATCGCACGCACGTCTTCACGATTACGTGATCACTTCAGCTTCGTGGGCATTTTTCGGCGAAACTGGTGCCTTTAATTTATTTGCTGCACTCGTGCGATATCTCGCTGGGAGGACCATGCCAATGAAATTGCTTAGATAACCGACCCACACTGGTTATGGCGACCTGATGCTAAGCAGTGTTGTTCCAAAAACGTCAAACTATCTTACTAGTATTGGCGCAAAATATAGAAAATATGGCGTTATCGAATATTACGTCAGTATTTTTGTAAATGTACGCGTATCATCTCTTATGTGCGTGATTTGCCCATGTATGACTCTATGCTCAATTTCATTTAACACAAGTGTAGCTACATGTTAGATTCCCATTGTGATGCTTGATGAACAACTACTGTATCCTATTGAAAAGTTCATGTTCTGAATGAATTACATGCAAAATGTACAAATTTTTTTTTCTATTTCTTCGTCACCGTTACTTCTACGCTTTTCACTACGGCTTGTTACTTATGCCCTTGCGGCGTAGGTAGTGGGAACTAGTCGAGCTTCTTAAATTCAGCTTTTATTCCCACCGTCCCTCATGTACTACGTGAAAATTAACGTTGAATTCAATTCAAACATTCCGTGGTCGTCTGTGCGCGCTATTCACGTAATCTCCTTAATTCGTTTACGGAATGATAGTCTTCTTTTAACATGCTGTGTATTTCTTTTTTATTAGAAAAGAGAATAGAGGCTGAGGACAGGAAGAGACAGGGAAACATAGAAAGAGATAAAGAAAGATGACAGAAAGAAAAAAGAAGACGTAGAGAGTGATAAAGAAAGAAAGAAAGAAAGAAAGAAAGAAGAAAGAAAGAAAGAAAGAAAGAAAGAAAGAAAGAAAGAAAGAAAGAAAGAAAGAAAGAAAGAAAGAAAGAAAGAAAGAAAGAACTCAATCTGCGCCAGCTGGTGGCGCTTGCTTGCCATCTCTGCTGTTTACTGAGATGTCCCATGCATCGAACTGGCTCGCCGGTCTATTTTGATATTGCGAGCAAAATATATCATTGTCTAATTCTATGTCAGTCTGTTAAGAACTTCAATAAGTTGTCGTTATAGCGTTATGCCGCATGTTTTCTTTCTTTCTTTTTCTTTTCGCAATAAATAATTTCTGAAGCGATTTCAGATAGCTGACGAGGCACTGGAAGTAGTAAGCGAATATGTCTACTTAGGCCAGGTAGTGACCCCTGATCCGAATCATGAGGCTGAGGTGATTAGGAGGATTAGAATAGGGTGGAGTGCATTCGGCAAGTATTATCAGATAATGAATGGTAGCTTACCATTGTCTCTGAAGAGGAAAGTGTATAACAGCTGCATCTTACCGGTACTCACCTACGGGGCAGAAACTTGGAGGTTAACTAAGAGGGTTCAGCTTAAACTGAGGACGACGCAGCGAGCTATGGAACGAAAAATGGTAGGTGTAACCTTAAGGGACAAGAAGAGAGCGGTGTGGGTTAGGGAACAAACGCGCGTTAGGGACATACTAATAGAAATTAAGACGAAGAAATGGGCCTGGGCGGGCCATGTAATGCGAAGACAAGACAACCGTTGGTCATTAAGGGTAACGGAGTGAATTCCTAGAGAAGGCAAGCGTAGCAGGGGGCGGCAGAAAGTTAGGTGGGCAGATGAGATCAGGAAGTTTGCGGGGATAAATTGGGCCCAGTTAGCACAGGACAGGATAATTGGAGATCCATGGGAGAGGCCTTTGCCGTGCAGTGGGCGTAGACAGGCTGATGATGATGATGATGATGAATTTCTGGAGATCGCCCATGACATATAGCATAACTACAGTCGTTGAGCAAAGCGGTGCTCATGTTTTGCGCGAGAGATCTAAACTTCCATGTGACCAATTAACAAAATTATCTAATTAGCTTACTTAACAGTAACGGTACGTGTAAACATCGAGTTTGCAAGGCGCATTCCCTTCGAATAATTCTTCAGAAGAACATTGTACACCAGTATTTAAATATTCATTTCCAAAGTGTGCCACGAAATACAATGGCGTTCCAATTACGTTCTGTGCTTCAATGCGCAGAAAGGCGTTTTGTTCAAAAGTAGCTATAATAAGCTTATTACCTCAAGTTAGATTGTGCATATTTTCGAATCCGTGCCACCCTTCGATTTCATTCCAAACAGATACGCCAGGAAAGCTCACAGAGTGCAGCTTGTCTATGGCAATAAATACCGTAAGGTAATCAATTAAAAGAATAGTCATTTAAAATTGCGCATTTCGATATCCTAGGTGAGTAAGATCCGTTGCTTTGAGCAAGCCAGGACTACAATAATGTTGTCTGAGGCGAGTTTTTAAAAATTTTATATTGCCAAAAGAAATACCTATTTGTACAAGAGTGTTTCGACGGGGAGTGTCAAAATTTTTTTTTTAAGTTGCTATCTGAGGCAACGCGATGCTTCCTCGCCGGCCAAAATTCATTGTAGTGTAACAAAGGAGAAATCAGGCTTCAGATATGCATTCCTGCGGACATTCTTACTGCGACAACATCCAGTGCCCCGCAGTGAGGACCACGATCTCATTATTGCTCACCTGTTTGTTCATCAAGTAACTGAGTTCACACTAATTTGAGTGATTGGGTAACAGTGTTTGCTAAATATCTACTTATTTTATCAACTTCTTTATTGCTCTATAACTACCTGCTTTTCTTAATAAACAGCATCTGTCTTGTGTTCTTTCCTTATTTTCCAACAGTGCTGCCAAATACGAGTTGGTACATCTATGTATTTCGTATTAACATATTCTTTTTTCTTCTGATTGCGGCCCCTCCTCTCTATAATGCTTCATAAAAAGTCATTGGGATAGCGCAGATGAATGAATGAATGAATGAATGAATGAATGAATGAATGAATGAATTTCCCACTCTTTCTTGGAGTCAAGTGGCAGAGAGCCACTTGCCTCCAAGAGAGAGTGGAAAAGAGTGAGAAAGAGTTCAAGTGCCACTTGACTCTAAGAAGCAGTGGGAACAAAAGAAAAAAAAAATACATGAAAGGAACACACCGAAAAGCAATAACAACCATAAGCAAGAAATGAAGAAATAAAATACTGCAGATCAAACGCTACAAGAATACAAGTGCATGCATTTTCACCGACGCATTTTTCTCAAGTTCGTAAGAAACCCTTCAACGCTGGGGATATTGACAATTTGTTTTAGTAATTTGTTCCAAGCGCTTATGGTTCTCGGAAAAAATGAATATTTGAAAGTGTCGTTTATAGCGCTGCATACCCCGGATCAGCTTGCCTTTAACAAAACGCGGGCTCGTGCGCTGAGTGTGGTGTGTAATGAAATCGTGATTGTTAACTTTTACTGCGTTGTGATATATTACGTACACGTGTTTTAATCTACATTCTGGACGTCGCGGTTTCAGTTTATTGAGACCAAGATAGTTACTCATTTCTGTCTCACTGCCGGTCCGTTTATACCTTTTGCAGATGAATCTAACCGCACATTTTTGAACATTTTCTAACTTGACAAATAATGTTTTTTTTCTGTTTGTAGGGCCGAGTGCCAAAGACACGAAGCATACTCCAGATATTGCAGAACCAACGCTTTATATGCTACTAGCTTTATGTTCATGGGGGCTTTAGAAAGCTTGCGTCGAATGAACCATAGGGATTTAAAAGCTTTGGTGCAGATTGTATTAATGTGAGAGTCCCAACTCAGATTGTGCGTATTGCAACTCCTAGATGCTTAAAATGCGGCGATTCTTTAAGTATAATGCCATATACACAATAAGAAGGTTGCAGAACAGTGTCTCCGGCCTGCATACGAAGGACTGAAACTTCCGCGAGGGCTTTGGTGTGTAATTTGGTCAGCTAAAGAAAGATTTCACCGAAGTGTAAAGGACGCAGACGTCTGCGAGCAGCTTGATCTTAGCATCATTTGGTATGACATTCAAAAAATTGTTAATAGAAACCAAAAATAAGATCTGGCCCAGAACGCATTGTTGCGGTACCCCTGATGTTGCCTCTACTGTCCCCGAGCAGTACTTGTCATCTCTCATAGCCATGTCGTGGTTTTCAGACGTAAAGTCCCCGAAATTATTATTATTACCCTTCATGTTAACGTCGACCTTAATTCACTCCATTCTCTCACCAGCTGTTGAGTGCATGTAGCAACTCACGGAGCATACCAACTTCCTTACAGATGATTCGAGAATGTCCAGCAAGGACATTGTGATGATCGACGCGTTCGAGTGAATGAGCGCTCCATGCACTGCAACACGCACAGATCCTTTGCGTCACACATATTGGCAACGCTAGGCTAAGTAAAATCGCCAGACAACAACGATCGCCGTGCTGAAATGTCGCATCGAAAACGACGCGATCAAGCTCGCCGTAGTCTGTAATTCAACATGAGGGTTCGTGCGTTGTAGTGGAAACATGGGCGGCTTGTAGGGATCCATGGTGAAAACAGCACAATAAGACGAGGAACAGCGTGAAAAAGAAAAGAGGACAGGCGCTGGCTCGTAACTAACCAAAGGTGGTTGGTGTCTCTAATACTTATGGACAACCTGGCTCTGGCTGTGGCTGAGGGAACGTACAATTACCAACTGAAGACACACACACTAAAAAGAAAAGAAAATAAAATATTTACTTGATGTTTCGACTCCCAATACGGGTGCCTTGTTCACAATGAAATAATGCACGGTGGTATTTAGTATATATGACCCAAAAGGCTCAATGCGTTCGCGTGCAATTCAGGGAGGGGAACAAACGTACGTTCGTTTTGGCAAGAATTCAGGATAACTACGAAGAAAAAGTTTATCAGTCTGCATACCCTTTATGTCACGCTTACAAGAGGATGATCAGCTTATAACACATGACGGGCCCCTAACTCGGGAAGAAATTGGTTTTAATAGTGTAACTCTGCAGGCAAACAGAACGTTGGCCTTGATAGCCTTAGAGCTTATTTTCGTGAATTTCGTGGATTTCATTAAGTTCTTTACTATAAGTTAATGATTTAATCAAGGTTTTATGAATTTCTCGGGCAGCTTTGTCGAAAAGGCCCGTAAACGTAGTGTGCTTTCCCCACTCTTTTATCAAGGCCATACAAACTTAATTCGAAAGAACAGGCATAATTAAGCTTCAAGAACAGTAATGTGACACATCCCGGAACCGTTATGTAACGTCGATTGCAAAATGTTTGTGAAAGTAGTCACGAATAGGTTGCAGCCCTTGACAGCGACATTAATACGTAACCGGCAATCCTGTGGAATTCGGGAACTCTCCAAACGGATAAGTATCTGTGTACGTGTAGAGTGTAGTATACATGAAGTGTCTCTTTTTCAGGTTGGCTTTGGCAAAGCCTTTGATAAAGGGCAAGCAGCATGTCCATCCCCCACCCCCCCCCCCCTTTTTTTTTTTATTTTGGCTCGTGAAACCTACGTATATATGAAGTGCTATAAAGTGACGTAGCACTTTCCTATTAACGGTGCATTACAAAGTACACTTTGAACTGCCTCCTTTCATATATAAGAGGGGTAAAATAATCCGCTCGTCAGGGATGGGCTACGTTTTCACCTTTACTTTATTCTATATATGTATCTGTAACCGCTATGCTTAAGCGCTCTTTGTAATTCACGCATTACATGGCGCCACTGAGAAAATTAAAGCGATAGCTTATGCGGATGAGATTGCCTCCTTTTGAACCGATAAAGCCGATAATGAAATTCTCTACTACTTTGCATTTCTTTTAACATCGTATGTCTGGCGTAAATTTTAGAAAAGTTGAGAGCTTTGGTCAGGCACGTGCGGCCTCTCTCTCCCTCTGGGTTCTCGAATATTCGTGAAAATTAGTCCCTGGTGCGATATCTTGACGTGACTGTCGATAACTTCCCTAACAGCGGTCTTCGTTTGACATCCTCAGTGACCCCTATCCGTGGAAAAGCACTGCTCTGGCAGGAATGTGCCCTCTCCATTTCTTTCTCTTCTTTTTCGAAAACGAACATGTCCAACCCATCAAGACTTTTGTATGTTCGATTGATCCCCACTGGATTTTCATATGACATATATTGATATGTCTTGTGTGGCGTTCATCGAGCGGTGGCATTGAGGGGGGCAATTTTTCTTTTCCACTTAAAGAGGCCTTGCAACGAGGAATGGAATGGAACAACTTAACTGAGGTCCTTCGAAAGGTGTACTAGTACGTACCGGGCAGCTCCCACGTCGGGACAGATAGGCCTCTCCGCCACGTCGTTTAGTATGTCGCAGATACTCGCCCCACGAGGACGAAGGACTCTGTCTACCGGCCCCGAACTGGGTGGAGCCGCCGGATTGATTGGCAGGGCCTCCGACACCGCTTTCTTTCTCCTCAGGACTTCATACAGTTCATACTCATTCACTCGCTCGCCCCAGAGAAAGAGGTTCCTCGAAATTCAACTTCGTAAGATGGGGATAGAAACGAAAAAATGCGGCAATTTTATCATTTGGGGCCACTGTATTCGGGTACTGTCGCAGGGATGTATGATGCTCCGCTGTCTTCGATTTTTTAAATGAAACAAAAATATCTCTTTGCTAATTCTATTTATACTTCCAAATCCACCTTGTGCTAAAATTGATCCTCGTGGTCTTATATCGAGACGTTTCACTACTCTTACATCCCTTCCATTCCATCTGTTAGTCTGACTACTGGACCACTCAGTTTTTTTTTTCTTTCTGTAGTTCTTTTTTTCCCTTCTTCTTAGCTCAGTCCCTAGCTCTTGACACAACCCCAGCTTGACTGACCGCTGCCGCCCGATTCTTGGCCTATCCCCCTCAGTGGTTAAGCGCCATAAAAGAGGATCATCATCATCATCATCAACAACAACAACAACAACAACAACAACAACAACAACAACAACAACAACGTCGTAGGCGCGTTGGACTGCCCATAGTTTTGCTTCCAAATCGGGGCTGCGAGGAAGAAGAGTTCGGTCAAATTCAGACATCTATGACCGCATTACATGTCCACCTTTTCAACCCTCCCATCTCCTTGGCTACCCTATCAGCGCGTTGATTATCGGGTAGTAGATCCTATACATATATATGCATGGCTGCTTGACTTCAGAGCAACGCTTAGTCAGTGCATGACTTCGTTCTGCGCTATCCCCACGGAAAAGCCCGCAAGAGGTGCAGCTTGCCTGTGGTGAGAGCCAATGCTTTCCTTGAAATATTTTGTGGGTATAGGGTCCCAAATCGTGGCGTGACTCTCCCTTCTACAGTAGACTTACCTTCCTCAATTTGAGCAGTACGCAGTGCGAACGAGGAATGCGCGTAAGTCTTATGCGCTGGAGCAAACGTTCCGATTATGGAAGCAACTGTTCTGACTGTTCTTTCTTTCTTTCTTTCTTTCTTTCTTTCTTTCTTTCTTTCTTTCTTTCTTTCTTTCTTTCTTTCTTTCTTTCTTTCTTTCTTTCTTTCTTTGTGTGTACGGACTTCTTTGCGTATACTGTAGGTCCAAAAGCGAAACACAACAGCGTAGTTTGAAATCGCGACGACTTTAGGGCGAATACCATTCTTCATTGGCATAAAGATTATTTTACGTGCATTGCTTCAATCTTTCCTCTAAATTCATTTAACATCCCGTTAATGTAATATGGTGTATAGGCTGCGTAGGTTAACACGCGACCACGTGTGGCGTATACCCGCATATCGATCAGTGCGAGTGTGCGCCACACGTGGTTTTATCATAACAAAATCATGTGTGGCGCACAGCCGTCCCCATCTCTTGGACGCTATAACTTGTTGTTAGCTTTGATAGTTCTGCAAATTCATTTTTATGTTTCGCAGTAGTCACTTCCATTTGTTGTCGCTTTTTATCAAATCTTTAGTGGTTTGAGAGGGTTTGCCTACACTTCTTGTCTTGGTGCATTAGCTCTAATTTCGATTGCTGCTTCGGAAATCACTCTATAGCTATAAGGTTCGTTCACTTCTTCTATGCCGTTGTTTCCTTCTTGCTCTAAAGCGTCGTTTTTGTTTTGATGGCAATCCAACATTCCTCGGCGTTTGCCCTGACTACATCTATGTTTGCTACCGAACTCGTTTTCTTTCTGCAAACTCGACTACCCTTTGACCTCTGCTATTTCTATACTCCATCTCACCACTATATCGTTCAGCACTGCCAAAGCTATCGGGCGTAAGCAAGCCACATGCTTGGGCAGCACAACATAGTTTCATATGTAATGACCTTATAACTGTATGGTTAAGACATTTGCGCTTGTTTGGCACACGTTACGTACCATCAGTAAGTGATAGTTTTATTGCGCTTCGCATGTGCGGATATGCCTTTCATTGTTGTGTCGGTAACCGCCGGTATAGGTGTAGTTACAAGTCAACATGGTAGTCCCCATGAGCAAATGGTGAAAGCCGCCATGGTATTGCGTGCTAAGGACAAAACGTTAGGTATGTTCTCTCGCTATTATGGAGCACAGCTCTTCATTCAGTCCCGCCTGCTAAACCCACAACACCGATAATTTAAGTGTGGCTCTTGGCAATCATGCAAAGCGATCGCAAATACTTTTCTGCGTAAACTTCAAGACACTAATGGAGAACAAATACAAGCGTCATTCCAGAACTTATGGACCACATAATGCAGGATGAGTGCTTCATATTTTCGAAGCGCAAGGCACTCGGTTCGATGGAAGCCGCCATGTTTATTTTTATCCGTCGCTGCCGTCTGCTGGCCTTCACTCGCCCTGTGCCTGCGTGCAGACGCCAAGGAGACGCCGAGCAGACGACGGGGCGTGGATCAATACATGTTGAGACATTTGCGCCCTTCTTATTGGATGAGTGGCCCAGTAGCTTTCACAGTGCTCAAAGGAACTTTTGGGTTGGAGTATAGGGTCGATATACCGTAGTTATTGCTTGTTCTCGATTCTTTCTGTTTTTGTCCAACCTTCGCATTAAAATCGCCCATGAATATGTAATATTGGGTTCGCCCCTTTTTAGTCGTTGGTCAAACATCTGATGTGATGCGAGCTGATGAGCCAAAGGTTGACTGCTCGTACCCACTCCGGGCGATTGGCCATGAATCGTAGGCTTGAATTATTAGGTCCTCTCTTGAATACCTTACATAATAATGACTAAATAATCTATGTATGCAATCATGTAGAAAGAAATTGGGGGACGTTTAAGCATCGCCTTTAAGAATGGAACGTGATAGTACGATCGTGCCCCGTTCGCATCACCTTCTCATTCGCTTGCCACGCTATTGAATCACATAACCACGTAGGTTTGATGACGCAACATACTCTGCATCCGTCTTGCGTGGCATCCCTAGGAGTGGATTACAAATTGACGTGGATACCCTATCAGTACTAGCCGATGAGCAAGGCTCCGCAGTGCGCCCGGCATTGATCAGAATACGGTACCGAGTCCATCACACAAGTGTGAACAGCGAGCGCTCGCTGCCGCGCATTTTGCCCTATATCACTGACGTCATAGCTCCCTCTGCCGCCATCCGCTAGCAGTGAAAGCTTTGCACGCCTATGAAAATGTCACGCATACAGGCGCCTCGTTGGCGCCTTCTCTCTGATGTGCTGGAATTAACAGAAGAGCAGAAGTAAGTTTCCTCGTAACTGAGTTATAGTCTGAGCTATCACGAAATTAGGTCTTATGGAAATCGTAGTTTACGACTTTTTTGGCGGATTTTACATTGAGGAATTGAATTTTGTTCACTTAAGTACTTGCGCCATGGCGGAGGGCTTGCGTGGTGAGCTCGAGGTGATTATATCCACTGGACGCCGACGCTTGATTTTATGCGACATGAGCTCCTTAACGCCATGGCGTTAAAACTGAAAGGAAACCAGCAAATACCAAGGGCTTCATGACACCTTTCTACTTCCTCGTCGTCGTGGCTGGATGTTGGGACATATCTTTGTAATTACAGTTTATATCTCATATTTAATATTGTCAATAGGTATACGTTCTTTCGTTGATGCAGGTATTCGTCGACGTCGCCCGCAATGTGTTTCTGAACCACAAATTCCAGGCCATTTTTTCTTTCTCCACAGCGAACCCTCCGTGGCATAGTAGATGACTACTTTTCATTATTGTATGCGCTTTTCCAGTTCTCTTACAACCTCACTAATGCCCGTCATATCCCAGTTCATGCCTTCTAACTCCTCAAACAGTTCTGCTAGCCTATCTTCGCTTGAAAGGGATCGCGCATTGAACATTGCCAGGTTTGGTTTCCAGTAGCGGCCTGTCCGAATTCGGACATTACTAGGGTATACCTCTGCTTCTTGCCGAGTCCGACCGTCGCCGTGGTGAAATGTTCCGCAGCCGCTGGAGTTCGAGGGCCAGGATTGAATTACAGAAGTCATGTGGGATGATTGTTTGACTTGTGGGGTTTAGGTCCCAAAACCACGATATGATTATGAGAGGCGCCGTAGTGGAGGGCTCCGGAAATTTCGACCACCTGGGGTTCTTTAACGTGCACTGACATCGCACAGCACAAGGGCCCTCAACATTTCGCCTCCATCGAATTACAGCCGCTGCAGACACGGATTCGATCCACTGACTTATAACCATATAGCCACTATATATAGCCACTATATCAGGCCATATAGCCACTATATAGACCACCGTGGCGGGGCAGCTGTTTTAACATGTCGGCGCAAGATAGATTGTTTGCGCAGAATTGCTCATTGGTTGGCTTTCTTTTTTTTATTTTGGGCGGGGGGGGGGGGGGCAAGGTTGCCGGTTTCCTTCCTCAAGATTGTTATAACTGAGCCTTTCTTTCTAAGATACCGCCCAGTTTATACTAATTGGTCCAATGACTACCTAATTTGAAAGACTCTGCGTTTACAATGTATTGAAGCAACGGGATTAGAGTCCGTCCGAATGTACAGAGGTTATTGACACGCGTATATGCGCAGCGCTTGCAGTCATCATCAAATGGCACACATATTCCAAAAGCCAGAGATATGGTGCACCTATAAGATAAGCATAAATGATGTTTGTGCAAAGTTATACAGCAGCCCCGCAACGGTGGTCTAGTGGCTATTGTACTCGGCTGCTGATCCGAGGGTCGCGGGATCGAATCCCGGCCGCGGCGGCTGCATTTCGATGGAGGCGAAATGTTGAGGCCCGTGTGCTTTGCGATGTCAGTGCACGTTAAAGAACCCCAGGTGGTCGAAATTTCCGGAGCCCTCCACTACGGCGCCTCTCATAATCATAGCGTGGTTTTGGGACGTTAAACCCCACAAAACAACATCAACAACAAAGTTATACAGCAGGGCCTTGCAAATTCCTGGTAAGGTCAACAGGAAATACATATGCGCGCCTGAATATCAGTTGAACGTCGTGCTCCATAAGGTTTCAGAGAGTACACGATTCTTTATACTTTCGATGTCGCATGGTAAAGGGCCTGGGGATGGCGAAACACCCTACATTTCGTCGAAAACGTTTTGGTGCACGCAGTAAAACCGTGGTAAATGCTCCATACCGTATAGTGTAATTGCCGTATGATTGCCAACACTGCTAAGGCTTTAATTAACGTGCCGTTGTTGAACTTCGGGACCTACGCTCAGAGTGGCATCCGAAGCGCATAGTGCATAATTGACGCATATGCTGTATTCAGCGGCAGGAAGCACGAGCGTCATATTCAGGAAGAACTCGAGAGCATGCATTTCTAAGCGCTTCGAGTAAAATGAGATGAAACCTGGCAGGCACATGAACAGAGCAGCCTCTTCGAGCATTTATATCATAAGGTTCGGGACGCTCCTCGTCAAAAACCAAATCCAGAAACTCTTGTGTCTGTAGGTGACCTATACAGGTTGCAAGATGAGCCTAATGACTTCCGTGCATCGCTGCATAGCAACCTGTGTAGTTTCTGCATAGCAAAAGACTACATGCATCGATACTAATTGCCTTCATAAGTTATTTGCTTTGCTGATAAAGCACACTGAAGTGCCTGCGTGCGTGTGTGTGTGTGTGTGTGTGTGTGTGTGTGTGTGTGTGTGTGTGTGTGTGTGTGTGTGTGTGTGTGTGTGTGTGAATCCCGAAAAAGAAAGGTGCACTCCTAATAGGATAACCGCTGTCTGCCGGTATTCGGTTGTGCCAGACGTTTCTACCCTGTTTCGGTGGATTGGCCAAGTCTTGGGTTTGCTACATTTTTCTTTCCTTTGTTTTCCTTTAGGTAAAAGGTCTTAAGCTATACGCTGACGTCCGAGAATCCTCCGGGGAGGGGATTTTCCCCTTGGATGGCTTCTCTCCAGTCTAGTGACCTACTTTTGGATTTTTTTTTTCTTTTCATCGCAGTGGAGTATCCAGCACCTCGTGCCTCTGGCACATTCCAACGGAGGCTCCATCCGACTGAATAAACGTCAGGCTTTTCGAGAATCCATCCATCCTGTCACTCCCTTGTACCAGGCCATAACAGAAGTGAGGAATTTGGTCGCGGAGGTATCGGGTGTACATCGGCAGACCAGACCGGTGTAGCGGACTTGCTCAAGCGCACCACATTTGCGAGCACTCCGGTGAGTGCCTTTATTCCTGCTCACCTTGCTCGCACCAAGGGAACAGTAAGAGGTGTCGATTCGTCTCACAGCAGAGAAAACGTTCGAGAAATTTTGTGCGGCCGGTGTCATAGCGGTATATTGCTGCAGTAGGGTTGTGGAAAATACTAAGGTGCCAACTGAATCAGTCGTTCCTACTTTTGCAGGCATTATGTGCACACCTAAAATTAAAGTATGGCCACTGATATTCAGAGTAGGTTTTCTAGCGCCTCGCCCGCTTCAGTGCCATAACTGTTGGCGATTTGGTCACAGCGGAGGCGGATGTAAATCAAACCAACGTTGCTTCACATATACGAGGAAGCCCATGTTCAAAAAGACTGTACTTCAAACGACGTACGTAGCTGCCTCTGCGGCGGAGACCACCTACTAGCTACTCGAATTGCTCAGCTCGCGCCCAAGAAGAACAGGGGCCGAATTCACAAAACTTCTCTTTCGTAAGTGCTTTTTGCCATTGGTCGGAAGCGTCTCTAATGATATGTCCAGCAGCGGCATTGGCTGAAATTTTCTCTTAAGAGCTTTGTTGTCGTAAGTTGTTTTCGTGAATACGGGCCCAGGTTCTTGAGATTTTAGACAAACGACGGTGTTCCAGAAGAGGGCTATCAACATCGTTAAGGAAAGGGCATATGGATATGCAGGAATAGCTGCCAAAAATTTACTCAGTTGCGGATGTATCCTACACCAGAATTATATAGAAACAGTGCAAAAAGCAGTTGCAAAGGCAAAGGAGCAGCCATTATCAAATGCGCAAGAAAGCATTTCTCAGGCCATTTCGGACAACGTGAACACCACGCAAGCTTCAGGTCTACGCTCTCCAAGCCCCTTTCAATTATCCCACTCAAAATACAATTGATGAACAAAAATGTAGGTATATAGTCCCGGGGATGCCACTGCTTAAACTAGGGCAGCTGTTGCTCCCTCTATTTCTGACGATCAGTTCGTTCAAGATTCGACAATGACAATGACGTTTATTTTCACATCAGTACAGCGTAATGATACGAAGGGGCGGGCGAAAAAAAAACAAAACAAATCGAGTCGCGGGCCCCCTCATTGGCGATCACAGCAGCAATACAGTAACAATATATTAACACACTCAACAATACGTATTACAATAAACACAAATAAATACAAATACAATGTAATTTTACAGAAGCGCGGTATTTTGCAGAGACACAGACAAAAAGAAAACTTAGGACAATAATATAATTCAAATCAACTTTGCTGAAAAAAAAACAGGTCTGATAAAGGTAAAGCATCAGAAAAAAAAGAAGCTTTTCAAAGAACATCTGTTTTTTAATCAAAATAACTGCGCATAGCTTTAAAGGACATGTTTTCTTATTGTAGCCGTTTGGTAATTAATCTGTTCAATAATCTTGGTAGGTTATTTTCAAGTGTTTGTTTCCCGTATGTTGTTCGCAATGTTGGTAGTTTCCAGCATTCCTCTTTACGTGTCGTATGATGTAGTGGCGTTATTTTGTAACTGGGAAAGGTGCTTAACAAAATCCAACCTGGTTTTTAAGTTCTGTTTATGCGCTCTACACAATCGGTACTCATAGAAATTTGTGACTGACAACATCCTATATTTTAGGAAATATTCCCGAGTGTGAAAGTGACTTGAAACATTTTCAATTCCACGTAGGAACTCTTTTTTTTTTTTTTTTTTTGTGAGACACGTACAATGTGCAGATTTCGTTGAGTCGTAGTGCCCCAAACTAAGTGACAGTAATTGAGCCGGGACTTAAACAAGCTGTTAAAAATTAGCATCATAACATCTTGTGTCAATATATGGCGATTGTGGTAAACAACACCCATTACTTGTGGTAGCTTTGTTGCTAAGCGATCAACATCCGGGTCCCAGCATAAGGTTTCCTGAAAGACGACGCCCAATGGGTTAAAGCTGGATACGATAGCGATGTGCGACGAGTTTAGTAGTATATCTTTATTGACCACATATTTTAAAACTTTTAGTGCGAAATAACACAGCTTTTGTTTTACTTGCATTTAATTTAAAGCTGTTTTGATGTGAGGTTAAATTGGCTTCATAAATTTATGCATCAACTGAATTCTCTATTAAAAAGATGCTAGTATCATCAGCGTAAATTATATATTTTGCCACAGGGTTTATGTTGATAATGTCATTAATATAGATATCAAAAAGGAGTGGGCTTAAGATATTACCTTGCACCGGAAGACACAGCGAGGGGACTAGATATATCGTGATTTATGTCAACTCTCTGCATACGATGCTCCAGGTATGATTTAATGAGGTGTGCCGCTTTGCCTCGATAGCCATAGCGCGTGGTTTATAAGGTCAAATGCTTTAGTGAAGTCCACAAAAATTCCTAAGACTAATTTTCGTTCATCAAGGCCCGTTAATATTAATTCTTTCTGAGCTCAGTGCTAAGACCCTTGCGGATACCAAACTGAACGGAATGAGCGATGAAGTTGTTTTCGCTCAAGTTCAGTAAATCGATCTAAAATTACTTTTTCGAGAATTTTGAGAAATACCGGGGTGATAGATATAGGGCGACAATTACCCATGTCATTTTTATTATCCTTTTTATATAACACCGTTACACGATCGGCTTGCATTTGACGAGGAAAGACAGCCTGATTAAGACAGGTTAAAAATGTAAGCAAGAGGCGGGGCTAATAGATCAGCTACATGCTTAATAGGTGTAGTATGGAAGTCATCTATGTCTTTTGCGTTACTGTTATTAAGCTGATGAGTTACACGAAGTATTAACACGAAAGCGTTTTTTGGCTAGGTTGGCGCTAGCGCGCGCCTAGCACCCGTCCGCAAAAGGCGTCCGCAAAAGCCGTGCCCGGTAAGCACGTGACCTCTCCCACCGGAAGTGACGCCGGCACCAACACTCGCCGTAGCGGCAGTCGGCGCGCGCTCCGCTCTGCTGCATCTACCTGCAGCGGGGTGCGAACGCGACTCCCCGTTTCTTCGCTGGGTTGGCGAAAGCGCGCGCCCGGCTGCGTGGCGTCGCCGTAGCAACACACGGTGTGCGAACGCCCCAGCTAGCCCATCGTTCTTCGCCACCATGCGTGCCGAGTTCAATCTCGAATTGAAGACACCCACCGAGGCCATCACGACGTCGAGATGTACGTACGTGCATCGACCTCGCATTCACCAACGACCTATACATTGTGCGAGATGTGATGCATGTCTCCACCTACTCGGATCACAAGGCCATGGTAGTGTCTATGTATCCCGGCCCAAGTACGCCGTCACCGGAACGATAAGAGGGTGACGGCACCAGTGACTGTCTAATGACACCGCCCACAACGCCGCGGCGGTCGTACTACATCGATATGCTCGCGACCTGCCTCGGGCATATCTGCATATACTGCCTGGATGACAAATAAAAGAGGACATGCGAAGTGTCGACACCATTTTTATGGCATCAAATCATGTAAATAAACAAAATCCGGCCTCCCACATTGCCTCATTCATTATAACACAACTCGGCAACACCAGTTTGTAGCGCCCCTTCGCAACGACAATCAAGCCAAAAGAAACGCTTTCACGTTCCCATCTCGTAAGAATATGCTTAGGGATTGTCGAACTTTTTCAAGTTCATTTACAAGGTTTAAAAAGATTGTGTTTGTAATGTAGGGAAGGCTATCTAGGTTGTCGTGCGCAACCGGAGTGTCTATGATGCTGAAAAATGCTTATTAAACGCGTCTGCAATTAGTCTACCTGAAAGTTCTTGACCATTTATTGCTAACTTCGTAATCTTTTCAGGAGTGAGGTTACATTTTAAGACAGTGTTTAGTCTTTTTCACATAAGCTCAGAGCATCCAGCTGCAGCGCCGAAATAGTTGGCAAAGTAGTTATACCTAGCTTTCTTTATATCCTTATCCAAGTCATTACGGGCTAAGTTAAATTGGCGAAAAAGCTCACAGTCTCTAGTTTGAATAAATCTGTGGTATAGGTTATTATTCTTCTCCTCGATTCTATAAAGAAGGTCTGAGCTCATCCAAGGTTTTCGAATTTTCTTCCTCTGCTTGACGCAGATGGAAGGAAAGCTGACTGCATATATAGGTTAAGAATACGAAGGAAGAATCCGTAGGCCCCCCTATTCGCGTCACAGCACCTGAAATCTTCTTCCCAAGAAGTACGCTCTACTTGGTTACGAAATCTAGATAAATATTCTTCTGTAATTTTCTGAACAATATGTATTAATTTGGGCCTATTACTATGCATATGTACGTTGCAACAAATAAGTATAGGCAGGGGATCACTAGATCATAGGCGAAAACACCAGCTTTAACATTTGCATAACTTATATTTGTGAGAAAGACGTGGATTAAAGATGAGGAATGCTAAGTTATTCTAGTGGGTAGATTAATTACATTAACTAGAGCATTTGCCTAAGTAAAAGATCAAGTTTGTCCTTCAAAAAGTCATTCTTCGTCCTATTAATATTAAGGTCACCATCAAACACGAAGTCAAATCAATTTTCGTTAACAAACTCTGCAATTGATTCAAGATGTCGAAAAAGAAAGGGGGCTGCAGCACCAATGGGAGGACGATAGCATTATTACGATTTTTATACTTTAATTGACAGCATTTCAAGGTCATATGTACTGAAAGAAAGTTCGGGTAACAATTCACAAGTAAAAGCTTCCTTAATCAAAATGCATACACCACCACCGCGTGGATAGGAACGATTTAAATAAAAGATTTTGTAGGATGGAAGGCGGAAAACATCTAGATCGTCCGTAGACCAGGTTTCTGTTAATATTGCATCAAATAAAAGCCCGAATTGCTCAAGGAACAGACAAAGATAGGGTTTCTTATTTATAACTGAACGAATGTTAAGGAGAAAGTTTTCAAATGTTTTAAGTAACGTTTTCCCGATGTACTACTCACACACTTGGGGCAATACATATGTGTGAACGTTTGCATCTGCCATACTTTTAGGAAACCACACGGCTCCTAACCGAGTTTATCTAGATCATCCGCGGTGGAAATCACCACCGAGAGAGAGAGAGAGCTCTTTATTGAACAGCAGAGAATTTAGCCGGCGTTAAAATATCGCTGACATGCTACTCTGCGTGGGGAGGGAGTTTAGGGAGAGAAAGACGAGTAGAAAGAAGTACACCACCGCCTGTTCACCGTCCACTTTGGGAACAGGTATACGACCGTTGTTGTGCCAAACATGCTTGTACTTTGCCCTTTTGGCCCAGATTTTTGTTTCAAGCAGTAGAGCACGTGTTCGTTTAATCACATAAGGACCTCATCATTTGTCTCACGCAGTTCCTTCCTGTTCCGCCACGGACGGTCTGTATCAGTCTTCTTGGCAAAGCGAGAGATAATGACTGAGATTTTATCTTTCTTAGACGGTAAGCGGTGAACCGCGACACGTCGTTAGCCGATAGCTGTGGAAGCTCAATCTTCGTGGCAACTTAGTTTAGCTTATCAGGGTTTCCCTTTCTTCCTGTTTGATGCCGTGAAATTCAAGGTTAAGGCGGCGGCTTTTCCATTCGGGAGCGTCAATTTAAGCTTGGAACTGATTAGCGTCGCCTTCGTTTTCCTCGAGTCTTTCGGTTCGGCGTCGTTCTTTAATTTCCTCGTCATGTTTGTCCATGGTTTTCCTCAGTTCATCGTTCTGTTCTGACCAGAATTGCAAGGAATCCTCGATGCCCTCTACTACTTCCTTCAAGGGCAACAGCTGGGCAAGCTTAGAACTTATGTTCTTTAACATTATGCGAATATCTTGCTGGTCGGAATCGTCACTTCCACTCTGTGGTTGCGCTTTATTTCTCTGTCGCCGACAAGAGGCGCAGCGCCAAGCTAGACGATACGCCTTCCCCCTTGGTCCTGAGCGATTTGACAGAAATTCCTGAACATTTTCCGGTATAAAGGGTAGAGGTACAG
The DNA here is from genome assembly GCA_013339685.2 of Hyalomma asiaticum. NCBI lineage: Eukaryota > Metazoa > Arthropoda > Arachnida > Ixodida > Ixodidae > Hyalomma > Hyalomma asiaticum. The sequence goes on from CM023481.1 coordinate 297,064,868, forward strand.
TCCCTGTACACAGTATAGAAGGTTCCGAATCCGTGAGCCGTACCTGACAGTTGAAACACAGCACATTGGAAGCCATCATCACTTTGGCACCAGCGGCAGCAGCATCAAGAACAAAGCGAATTGAAGGAAGAGAGAAATTCAGCAATATTAACCTGCGAAAAAGCAGGCACTGGTTTAGGCGTTGTTGTCTCGACGGTGCCGCAGCCGCCACTGTAATGCAGTACTCAGTTTGACCAGTTTGACTGCCTTATAAGTTGTCCGTCGACCGAGGCGCCTTTCGGCGGTTGCGGCTGGCTCCACTGTAGGTTGGTCTGGTTGGCCACCAGTTACGTGAACGGCGCTTGAAGAAAATTCTGCCTGGCTTCCGCGGGCTTTGTCGCGTGCGCTGCATGCCTTTCGTCAGCAGCAACAGAAGCGCCGTCAATGTGGTATCAGGAGAGTCGATCCGTATCTACGAAAAAGTAGGTGCTGGTTCAGGCGTTGTTGTCTCGATGCTGCCGCGGCCGCCAATGTCACGCGCATAATATATCCTGTGTCATAGAAATTCTGCCTGTGTCATAGAAATGGCACACGCAGAATATATCGCTTGTGCTCAAAAACGAGCTATGCCGTCATCTACTGGAGGCTCGTCCTCTCGATCTCATTCCAAACTCAAATAAATATCCATTTGACTTTATTTTGAAGGAAAGTATCATAGAAAAAGTTATTTCAGCTGCAGTATTTCATTCAACATAGTGGAGTTCAAAATGCGACAGTGAAAATGCCGCTCATTTTTCCAGCTTCTGTATATATTTCTTCAATGGTTAAAACAGCGCTATACAAAACGGGACAGAGACAGAGGAACCAAATACACGGCGCTGACTAACAACTGAGTTTATTGGATGAAAACGTGCTGCCTTTTAAAGCCAGACATACATCATGGGCGCATGCCCAAGTCACAAGTACACGTGTCAATGCTAAAACAGATCGCCCCCTGGCGGGTCATGTGCTTGCCTATCGGCGTTCACCCTTGGTTAGCAAAGCCATTTCTCTGGACGATAGCGCAACGGAAGGCTGGCTTACACAAGCACTAGCTTGTCTTGAGATATGAAAAGCCTCCGGCAACTTCCCTTTTGGATGTGTCATTGTGAGAAAAAATGTGTTAGTATCAACAAAAGAAGGTGTACAGCCACATTCAAAACAATGCCTTGTCAGACGAGTTGAGGTCTTATCTAATGAATTATGATACTCTTGTAGCCTAACATCAATGCAGCTCCAATACAGGAACAGCCGCAGGACAGTGGAATCTGGCAGACGACGCCCTTCCTACACGCAACGGACGCATTTTCATGCTTTGTTTTACATACTTTTCTTCCTTCTCTCCTTCTTTGGACTGCTGCCCCAACCTTATATAACTTGTTGGGAGCTTAAAAGAGCACACGAACACCGTACTTTGCCCCAACTTTGTCTCGCCAATCAACTCAATCCGGATATACTTATGTTACAAGAAACCTGGTCAACATCTGAAAAAGCATTCATTTAAACAAGTGCAGAGCTTTTCTGTTACGCCGTCCTACCAGAGGCGGAGTTCTAATTACATTTATTTCTACTCAAATATGCCATAAGGCTAAAGTCATATTCCAACTTACTGACCCTCAGTCTGAAATCTCGGCCGTGGAGTTCCACCTCTATCGGTGGATAGAGGTGGATCTATACATTACAAACACTTACTTTCAGTAAGGCTGTTTAGATGCGGCTTTAGGTTTCTGTGGGCGCGACATTTTACTTGATGGGGACTTTAATTCGCATCATGTGTCATAGTGTTTAAGGAGAGATTACTTAGGCAATCGGTTATAGCATTGGTCTTTTGATAAGAAGGTTTCCTGTCACAATTATGGATCCTGTACCTTTTGTCAGGGGACCACATCGCTCCACAATAGATGTAACATTATTTAGTAGCATTATTTTCAAAGATTTTCAGCGGGTTCCCATGCGGGCCACCCTGAGTTTTTGACGTCATTACTTACAACGCTGCCTAGCCCCGCCACGGTTGTCTAGTGGCTATGGCACTCGGTTGTTGATTCAAAGGTCGCGGGATCGAATCCCGACCGCGGAGGCTGCTTTTCGATTGAGGCGAAATGTCGAGGCCCGTGTACTGTGCGATTTCAGTGCACGTAAAAAAGAATATGGCTGATCCCTCTGTCAACGGTAGCGGGATCGAATCCCGGCCGCGGCGGCTGCATTTCGATGGAGGCGAAATGTTGAGGCCCGTGTGCTGGTGGTCGAAACCGCAGGTGGTCGAAACTTCCGGAGACCTCAACTACGGCGTCTCTCATAATCAGAGGTGGTTTTGGGACGTTAAACCCCACAAATCAAATCATCGATCCCGCTGTCACAGGAATCGGTATACCTCCCCGCCTCGGTCGCCAGCAACGCAAACCATTCATCTTTTAGAGCTGCTTTGTATAATATTGTATAACATTCATGTGTAACCACTCCTCTCTGTAACGCCATTTGGCATTGAGAGTATATTTAATAAATAAATAAATAAATAAGCACGAGAGTGAAATGTGTCTTCGCATAAGCAGTTGAATGTTTGTTGTTACATCGAGGTGAAGTTGCCGATTGCTATCTGTGTTTCACTGGTACGGCACTGTTTGACGTGGATTAGCCCATGTTGACTCGTCGCCCCCATAACTTCAAGGACCAACTACTTATGGTAACTTCGCAAATCAATGAAAAATCTGCAATTGGCATTATTTTTAGAGTTCTGACTCGACATTTCCATTAAGGCTTCCCGATTTCTTATTGGTACTCCTGGCAGAATTTCTGCTTTTTGTTATGGCCTTACGAAGATTAAGATCAGCAACATCCTCTGTCGTAATTGTAACAGATTCTTTATGTACAACTCTTACTGCAAATAGTGATTCACGAATATTTTATACGCACTTCTCATTCTCTTCTTCCACGCCACGTAACATTAATTAGACTGGTATGGTTGCGTGGTCAGAAAAATTAATGGTTCGTGAAATGGCGGGCAGCTTGGCGACAGCATATCTCCTAGTGGTCCAGTTGTCTCAATACCTTCAGCATCAGACCTCATAACTGCTGCAAGATTTAGGAGGAAAGCTGTAAAGCAAGAATCTAGTCATTCATTAATAGCTCATTTAAATGAATATCGACACCTCTTCGTCCCTTGAAACGTAAATTATTCACTTCCAGAAAAAATAGAAATTCTTTTTGCGCAATTACGCGGTCGAATTCCAAAACTAAACTTTTATATGCATTGAGCTACTCTGACCCAGTCCCCTTTGTGCAAACACTGCGGTAAAGATGAATCCATAGATCGTTACTTTCTAAAATGCAATCGCTTATCATAACTAAGAAAACACACACTGAAGGATTCTTTTCGTCGGATTAGGTTGCACTTCTCCGTCCCAAATATTCTGTTTTTGGGAGCGTCTTCATTAGGACATTCTCGAGAGGTGCATGCTCAACTGACTCGAGACGGTCCCATTGCTAAATTCGTAACCTTTACTATTAAATTCATTTTGATTATCCCAGTCTGATTGGCAATTCACAGTTATGAGGTAGCCGTTTATACTTTTCGTATCTTGACCAACCTCCCAGGATGGGTATTTGTTAGAGCACAGGATACAACAACAACAACAACAACAACAACAACAACAACAACAACAACAACGACGGCGACGACGATGACGGCGACAACAACAACAACAATAATAACAACAACAACAACAACAACCATTGAACGGCAAAATACCTGGCCATTTCAAGAATTATTTCCTTTTGAAAACCGTGCAGATACTATACTGCTAAAGCAAAGCGCCCTTGCTACATCATCCGCGATTGTGTGGTCTGAAGCGGTTAATCTCGGAAATAATTATGACCTTTCTCGGTAGGCTTACTGAACATTCTACGTTAAGCTGCAGCCATCCTGTATACGCGCAGCCGGAAAAGAAAAAAAAAAAAACGCGAAGACGATACGACTTTATCAAATGTAGAAAAAAATTAAAAAAGAAAAGGGTCTGCGAGTCATTTCGCATCAGTTCTGCTTAGATCCGCGATGCGTATGTAGCTTCATCAAAGGGATTCGAAAGACGTGTTATCCATGCAAAGCAGCACGAAGCAACAAAAGAAATTCATAAATGCGCATCACAGAAAGCTTGTCATCTGAATGTGCACCCAAATCTAAACAAAACGAGCGGTTTCTACATCCCCCCGGGTTCTTTGTATTGTTCTGAGGTAAATGCAAAAAGAATTTTCGAGATCGATGCTTACAAACGCAAGTTATTCAACTTACAAATTCGAAACAAAAGCAGTCGATAAATATCGTCATCCCGAGACGTGCACGCTGCTTCCAATGAACACGCGGCTTACATCTTGTAGAACCGGAACCGTGCTGCCCTCTGTGGCATTCCTACTACAGCAACCACATGGGCCGCACAGCGCCCCGTGTGTCAGTTACAAGCAAAATGAAATTGTAATCCACAAATTATGTACCTTTTAGTAGCTTTAGCAAGCATAAAACACGTTCTCAATTTGAATTCTCAATTTTATATTCGATGCATTGTAAGCATGCGTGATGCATACTTTTATTCCTACTGTTCTCAGCCAATCAGAACCTGCATCAAAGCCAGCATAGTGATAGCATATCCGCTCTGAAAAACTGTTGATGTATCGCGCTGCAGTCAGCGCGAAAACCGATTTCAGGTACAAATTAAAATATAATACGGTTCGATTTAGCTGCTTCCACTGGTGTTTCGGTCATAAGTCCCACCACACAAAGCAAAGGTACAATACAATCAACGTGCGTAAAATGCGTTTCAGGATCCTTTTAAAGGATGGTGGGCTAATGATTATACTGGAAAAACTGGCCTGTACATGCAATGCCTAGGGTGTGTTCCAATACTCACGGTAGACGGCTAAATAGACAGCTCCGTAACAGCGGCCATCTTAAGTCCCATTCCATTTCTCACGTAGACGGCAAAATAGACAGTTTCGCGAAGATGGCATACGAAGACAAAAACGATGCAGGCTGCTTTCCTGTCCAAACAAGATGGCGGCTGAGAGGACTGCTTGAATATCCACAGACCTCGCCGGAGTGGTCGTATGCTCGCAAATAGGCGCTTTCTTACGCGCTTTATATGAGCTGCATCGAGTTTTTCGTAGACTGTAACACGAAATAAGCAAAATTAAAGAAAACTGTGAGCGTTTTCTTCAACTTTCTTTTGTCGACGCCAGATGGAGTCTCGTCGCGCAAACGTCATCCGGGCGCGTTCCATTATACTCGGACGACAAGGACGCGAAGCTGTCGTTGAAGCTGTCAAGGTAGGCTGTCTACGATTCTGTCCAGAATTGGAACACAGCCTTAACGACTGCGAGCATACCGGCATCTTGGAAGAATGCAAACATCATCCTAATCCATAAGAAAGGCGACACAAAGGACTTGAAAAATGACAGGCCGATTAGCTTACTGTCAGTCGTCTACAAGGTATTTACCAAGGTAATCGCTAACCGAATTCGTGCCACCTTAGATTTCAGTCAACCTAACGAACAAGCAGGGTTTCGTAAAGGCTACTCAACAGTAGACCATATTCACACTATCAATCAGGTTATAGAGAAATGCGCGGAGTATAATCAACCTTTATATCTAGCATTCATAGATTACGAGAAAGCATTTGACTCGGTCGATACCTCAGCAGTCATGCAGGCATTGCGGCATCAGGGCGCAGACGAGCACTACGCAAGACTACTGGAAGATCTCTACAACGGCTCCACAGCCACCATAGTCCTCCATAAGAAGAGCAGCAAGATACCTATAAGGAATGGCGTAAGACAAAGGGACACAATCTCTCCAATGTGATTCACATGTTTACAAGAAGTATTTGGAACGCTAGATTGGGAACAGGTGGTTGCAAGGGTTAATGGTAAATACCTCAGTAACCTCAGATTTGCTGATGACATTGCCTTGCTAAGTAACTCGGGAGATGAATTACAAAGGATGATTACTGACCTAAATAGGCAAAGTAACAGTGGGCCTGAAAATTAATGTGCAGAAAACCAAAGTAATGTTCAATAGCCTTGGGCGAGCACAGCGATTTCAGATAGCTAGCGAGGCATTGGAAGTAGTAAGTAAATATGTCTAGGTCAGGTAGTGACCCCTGATCCGAATCATGAGGCTGAGGTAACTGGGAGAATTAGAATGGGTGGAGTGCATTTGGCATTGTCAGATAATGAATGCTAGCTTACCATTGTCTCTGAAGAGGAAAGTGTATAACAGCTGTATCTCACCGGTACTCACCTACGGGAGAGAAACTTGGAGTCTAGCTAAGAGGGTTCAGCTTAAATTGAGGACGACGCAGCGAGCTATGGAACGGAAAACGGAAAACGGTAGGTAAAGGGCAAGAAGAGAGCTGAGTGGGTTAGGGAACAAACGCGTGCTGGGGCATATTAATAGAAATTAAGAAGAAGAAATGGGAGGGCCATGTAATGCGAAGACAAGACAACCGTTGGTCATTAAGCGCAACAGAGTGGATGCCTAAAGAAGGCAAGCGTGGCAGGGGGCGGCAGAAATTTAGGTGGGCAGATGAGATCAGGAAGCTTCCAGGGATAAATTGGGCCCAGTTAGCACAGGACAGGGATAAATGGAGGTCTATGGGAGAGGCCTTTGCCCTGCAGAGGGCATGACAAGATGATGATGATGATGATGATGATCGGAAGAAACTAGCTAAAGGTGCTACAGAGGGTATGGATTTGACGTCATACGCGAGGATCGCTATATAGCGGCGCGGTCCCGATTTTGCATGTCCGGGTACTCGCCTCACGCGCTGTGTACGAGCTCCTGACGACAGCTTGGGTGACGGGGAACTTCGAAACACGTCCTACAACGTACACTTACGCGCGAACAGCCTGGACGGCACGCCCGGACGGACCTGAGAAATGGTGCGGCCGCCCGGTGGTGGTGTCGCCACGTCACCAATTAAGGCTCACTGCATAACCCCTATAGGGTTCGAACACGGTCCCCACACTCTGAGGGAAAGTGTCTTGACCGCTAGGCTATACATCAATGCGTGAAAAATGGGAACGTACGGGAACTATATGCATGTCATGTTTTTTTCTACTACCATGGTCAGAACTTTCAAGAGGTACGCAGAAACAGCACCAGAAAACAGAAACGGCGTCAGCGGAATTCTCGGGGCAACAGCGCACAAACTATAAAAGAAGAAAAAAGTCCTAGGTTCACATTTTGATACAAACCCCCGGCTTATGTTACCCCTAGAAAAATGTGCTCTCAGAAATTCACTGATAGGCATAACCTTGATCCTCGTAAGCTGGCCATCCCATATTGTGTGTTGCGGTGAAGCTTACTCATGACCTCGTTGGCGGTGTCGTCGTACAAAGATATGTCGCGGTAGACTCTGCACAGCGGTTTGAACGTCGACGGTTCACAACCCGGCCATTCATACCAAACCGGCCGCCGTCATGTTGCCTCTGTGCCATGTAATAACAGCATCGCTGGTTATTCACTCTCACAGAGTGGAAAGTTCCTATAAGGTTTGCCTTTTTTCTTTTTCTTCGTCCCAACGCGACACTGGGTGGCTCAAATATGAGCCCCTACGATACGAATAGTCACAGCGGTGGCTCAATGCAGGCTATGGCTTCCGGAAAGCCGTGCATGGCGTCCTGCCATGTCCTGCCATGTCCTGCCATGGTGGTGCAGTTATACGACTCACCTTCTCAAAATTATTCTGGAGAACCTCGACACCTCAAATAAGAGCCCTGTCCGTATGCCATCCACACATGTCATATGTCATCCATAATATATATATATATATATATATATATATATATATATATATATATATATATATATATATATATATATATATATATATATATATATATATATATATATATATATATATATATATTGCCGTAACAACCCGGTTCAGCAAGAGAGCACTTCCATATATTCACTGTGTTCATATATACAAATAAATATATATAAAGAAGCGCGCTTCGCCACGTGGGAAACGAGTCAGACAACAGGTTTACGATAGAACAAAGCCTTTGTTCTGTCGTAAACGTTACACAATAGAGCTTGTCGCGAGTCTGCATCTCGTTCTAACCAATACATTGTGAACAAGGCATCGAAATTGGCTATCCACGCATTTTTCAATGAGCCAAATTATGCCCGACACCACTGCTTTCATTTGTGCTGTCTGTTTAGCAGAACAGCACTTCATTGCTCCGTTAGTGTACAAAACCCATTAGCGCTTGTCACATTCACATTCTCTTATTTTCGACGAAAGCTGACGCGACATATGGGTAACTCCATCGGGACTTGTTGACGTTCATTGTACGTGGCTTCAACACCCCAAACAGAATACCCGGTTTATTATACATATGTATTTTTTTCCGACGCAGTAAGAGTTCCGTGCTCCAATATCAGAATCACGCCGTCAGTGGCTAACATGTTTTGGAAAATTATTCCTACATTTGTGAAGACTTGATTTTGCCTTCATAATTAAAGAAGTTAAAACAACACCATCTGTCGCGTGCATGTGCCTGCCAGGACAAAAATATGGCGATGTTGGGCCAGGATACAGCGAATTTTTTTCCCGTTCAGCTGCCAAAAACGTGTCTCGTTCCAAAAATGTAATGTATACGTCTTAAAAAGCACACAAAAAATGTAAACTTTCTTAGCACCCAAGAAAGCGAACTTCTTTTGAATCTGAACGCTTAACTTTGACAGCAGTATTCTATCACAGTGAAAACTGCCCTATAAACTTGACTAACAAGACACTATGCATAATATGGGGGCCTTGATATCGGGGATAGGCGTATATACAGGATCTTCTAAAAAGCAAGACTGTAAGAATGTGAGTAAAATAAATACTTGTCATATTTTTAAGCAATGACTGTGTAATTGTGGGACAGCAGAAGGACAGTGTGGATTAAATGAATAGATTCTGAAGTTTTGTTCTTTATAATATACGCAAGCTCCTTTGTTTATGCCAGTTTTCATACAACTGCTCTATCACACGGATGTAATTTGCGCACATTGCGAAGAGGAAAAAGCCATGTCCCTATCGCTTTCTTATGTGTTATCAAGGGTGATGTTGGCACTGCGGTGACGGGAACAAGTTTCGACACCTTGCGTAAAGCAGTCGCATTCTTTTTCTCAATCGTTCATATATAGGACAACATCCGAGCTTGAAATGCGCAGGGGACACATTCTCTCGGCTCGGCCAAGCACTGGCACGGTGCTTCCATGAATGTCAGGCAGCCAGGCCTGACGATGGACTGAGGACAAGCTTCTTCGAATCCGCTCGACGCAGCCCCGTGAACAGCGGATGAACATGACTGTCTCTATAGCTGCCTAGTATACGGTAACAGATAGTCAAAACGTATACGTTGAAATATGCCATCCTTACTTTAAACTTTCCTTGTTAATAAATATTCGCGGAACTCTTGAGCACCAATGTTTTCACTAATTATCCGCGCGAAACATTTACACATAGGCGATGGCATTTTCGCACTACAGTTTCGACTATCCCCCTTCGCAGCCCAGCTCGCAAGTGCTGTCCACCGCAGCCGCTCTAATGGCTTGGAATGTTTTGTATACTACACGAAACACGTACGCCGACGGCATCGTGCAATCGTTATGGGTAATGTGATATACAGCAAACGATGCTACGTGATGGGAAAGCGCGCTGATCACTCGACACCTGACTGTGCTCCACACCGTTGTTCGACAGACGCGCCATGCTTCTGACGCTTCCATTTCTGTTTTGAAACTCGAAACCCGCAACACGCGGAAAGCGCCGTGGAAAACCCAGCCGTGAGAACATGCCACAGTGAAGGCAGCTTATTGCTTGGTGCCCCTGCACGAACGTGGCTCCACATTAAACACGTTCACTGTCTCTCAGAGCGATGTGCGTCGACACAAGAGCGGCGTGTAGACATGCGGGGAAATATTTCATCGGCAAGTGCAGTGGATTCCAGGCTCAAACCGGGAGCTAACGCCAGCCCGGCCTGCCCGGATCGAACTACATATCAGCCTGCCTGTCGAAGCACGGCCAGGGAGCTCGGCCGGCGTGCACCTCTTGCCCGACCACATGCATAATTATACACGGCGTTCCAGCTAACTTGTGCCACCTTTTGAAAAAATCGACGTGCACGCTACGAGGATACAACCAACTTAGCATTATTCACTGTCGTCTTGATCACAAACACACACACACACACACGCATATATATATATATATATATATATATATATATATATATATATATATATATATATATATATATATATATCATGAAATTTTTCCTGGTTATCCCCTTTCCATCCCCATTATGCATGTTGAAGTGTACTTCAAATCCACGCGCCCATGAAAAACTTTCCCCTTTGAAAAAGGCTGGCCCCAGCCGAAACATCAGAATAAATACTAAATAATATGAATAATGTTTTTCACTGGGACTTTCTGATCACATATGTGTGTGTGTGTGTGTGTGTGTGTGTGTGTATATAGATGAGTAGTACACCCTCGGAATTGGCAACAAAAATGCGGAAAGCGTTTATTCAACGTTTCAGCCGGAGAGCGGCCTTCATCAGGAATATATATATATATATATATATATATATATATATATATATATATATATATATATATATATATATATATATATATATATATATATATATATATATATACTATAGACTCTCCGGGCTTGAGGATTGGGCCAGGAAGAACAGACACACAGAGTGACGCGCGTACCAACAACTGGTTCATTTCCATGTCAGACACGTTCCTATGTAAGACCACGAAATAAAAAAGAATGGAAAGAAATTTATTTATTTTTTTATTCAAAAATACCTTACAGGCCCAAAGGCATTGAGTAAGGGGGGTTACAACGAAATTACAGAAAATCTTGCACGAACAGGATTACATTGCAGTTGATATATATAAAAGAAATACAACGTCATGAAAATAACAGCACAGTGATTTTGCACAGCACTTACAACACCACATCACAGAACTCTAGAGGGAAAAAAAATAAAGAAAATTAACAAACCCGAGGATACAACCGATGAAACTACAATGACGCTCCTAAGAAAAATTCCCCTCAAGTTTATGTCGAAAAGTGTGAGGATTACTATCAGACGCAATAATGCCGGTATTATCATTCCACATGCGGTTGCTTGTGGTAGTGCCGATGCGTTAAAGGCGTTTGTGTTACCAAAAATGCGTGTGAAGCTAAGGTGATTGTGCAGCCTACGGGACGTGTAAAGGGGGTGTTGAACGTTTAACGACGTTGTGTTGTTACTGTAGACGTACTTGTGAAAGAGGCATAGCAAGGATATTCGACGACGAGCGGACATTGGTTGAAGGGAATAATCAAATTTAAGTTGAATTACACTGGAATGACCTTCGTAGTTTCTTGAAATGTAACGGGCGCGGCTCCGTTCCGAACTGCTTCAAGCATGTTAATTTGATAATGGGCAGAAGGGGACCAAATAGATGCAGTACATTCAAGTTGAGGGCGGGCGAAAGTTAGGATTTTTTGCGAACGTTAGAAGGACAACGACGGAGATTTCGGCGTAAATACCCTTATGTCTTGGAGGCTTTCGAGCAGACAGCATTAATTTGCTCACACCATGCAGGAAAGTCCTGGTGTAAAACCGCGTCGATAGCAGCTCGCTGTGCTATTTTCTTTAGCTTGTGAGAGAAGCAATGAATGTACAGTTTCATTTTTCATTTTTCAGCGAGATGATATCGACGTGCTTTTTTCGGCGCCGAATAAACTAGGCAGCCTATGCCGGTGTGACAAAACTTAAATGTGCTAAACATCCCACCTACAGATATGTGGATTGTTGTGCAAGTGTTGTGTACCGGATTCAGTTAAGTTGTGGAAAGAGTTATATCGGACAGACGGACAGGTGTATTAACGTCAGGCTGCGTGAACACGACAATAAAGTGAACAAGACACCACCAGATGGGTTCCTATCCCTGCACTGCAAGAAATGCAAATGTCATGCATGCTTTCAAGATACCACCATCTTAGGTAGAAGTGGGTGTGAACTAACACGCCTAATTCTAGAAGCTGAACGAATAGATAGTGCTGGTGGAGCATGTGTCAGCAGTCCGTCGATTGCGCTCTTAAGAAAGGAGCTACAATACTTGCGTATGAGTTGAAATTTTTGTTTCCGTGCGTGATATGAAAAAAGCTGTGTGCAAAAGAAGTGTATAAGAACCACATGGTGCCCAGAAATAAACCATTTGTTTGAAGTGTAGCGCTGTGTGTGGGTGTTCTCCGTGTTCCCCTTGTGTCCCGTTACCTTGTGCTACTATAGTTTTCAAAAAATTCCACACCAGCAAGCCCGCCTTGCAACGTTACTGAAACGTAACGTATAATTCGTGCTCCACATATGTACGTCCTGCCCTCCGATACCTGGTCAGTGCGCGGATTCAGGGTCAGCACCGTAAACAAAAACGCGGGACCATCAAGCGACCCCAGAGCAGCTGTGTGTAGTCGGGAGTTGCTGCATTTATACAATAAATGCTTTACGAACCACAGAGTGAATTATCAATGCTCGGTCCATTATGGTACGTACAGAATGCGAACAGTGACGACTGTAGGTACACACGAAATGCCACAGGCGGCATTTTCGCGCATAGTAACTCCAATAGCGGTCGGAGTGCGGCACAAAGAGCAATGCACGGCGTAATTAACGGGGCTGCCGACGCGGAGCAACCGTCGTAGCCGATCAGAGGCGAGACGGCGGACGTCGAACCGCGTTACAACGCGAGCCGCACCGCGCTTGACGGCGAGGGATTGAATGGGCTTTCTCCTGTCACACAGTTCCAGAGTCTCGGCGAAAAGAAAAATCGAGCAGTGGCCGTCAAAACTGCCAAGAAAAAAAAAATCGACGGACATGAAAAGGAAAAGAGGAACGGCTAGGAAAATGAAATGCTACTGAAAGTAGAAAACGAGAGAGAGAGAGTGTGTGTGTGTGCGTGTGCGACGATGTTCCTTCCTGTTCCTTTTGGCGAGCCCACCCCCGCACCTCCCCTGAAAGTGGTGGTATTACGCATTGATTTCGGGCGGGGAGGCATATAAGGGCCTCACGCCATTGGTCGCCGGGCGAACAAAAGCGAGCTTCGTGCCCTGCAGACGAGGTGGAAAGAGGGCCGCATATAGGCCGGATAGACGGAACTGGGGTGAGAGAGAGAGAGAGAGAGAGACACGGCGTCCACGAGATGGGGGAGGGTCCCCGCCGGCGACTCTCTGGGGGCCTCTCCAGCGGCGACAAGAACCTCCCTCGCAGGCGCCTGGACCCGCGGCGCGTTCGCGTGCCTACGGCCGTCGCGGTACACCCTCGCCCCCTTCCGACACACCGGTCCACGGTGCATACAACGGCCCGTAAACAGCGACGCGCGCAAAACCCCGCTGCCTCCCGTGCTACAGCCAAGAGCCCGCGTGACGCCTCTCCGCATGAGCGACCACGGCAGCGCGCGCCTGGTATGCAGCAACGCCGCCGTCAACAGCACACGGCAAACCAGTGCAGGCATATAGTTTGCTTGCTCGTTTTTTTTGCGCCCGTGACCAGCGCCCCAGCCGATTTTCGGGTGCGCACGCGAGAACAGAATGCAGCCGAGTGAGCGGGGGACATAACGCTCGCGCCGCACAGGGCGGCAGAAAAACACCCTCAGCCAACGGCGGGTGAAGAAATAACGAAGAAAACACGAGGAGCTGGGTCTAACCGCACTGCTAACGCTGAAGGGCACCCGGAGGCGCGCATCTCATCGCAAAAATGAACATTAAATAAGAGAATAGGTACAATACATGGCCTGGGACAGCGCAGAAGGCCGACGCGATACACATATATCCTTCCTAGTTAACGAATTATTGTTGAGAATATCGCGAAAGGTGGATCTGGCTAGTTAAACAGAGCATTGGCACTGGTAGCGATTATGTCAGAAAGTACTAACGGGTCAATGGTCCTAAACTTTTTTGTGCAAGGCGTTGGAACATTGCATATATATATATATATATATATATATATATATATATATATATATATATATATATATATATATATATATATATATATATATATATATATATGTGTGTGTGTGTGTGTGTGTGTGTGTGTGTGTGTGTGTGTGTGTGTGTGTGTGTGTGTGTGTGGTCAAGACGACTGGTCCGATACTGGTCGAAACCGCGCGCGCGGATTGGCTGATTGTTCTGTCCCAGCTTCTCTTTAATTTACATCCGCGATGGGTCTTGCGCGTTGTCGACTAGAAGCGCGAACCGTTGGGCTAGTTGGTGTGACACTTGTGGGACGAAGATCGAAAACTTGACGATGAAAACTACATCGACGAAAGGGACAGGAAATTTTCCTGTCTGTGCTCCTTCCGTCCGGGTTGTTTTCATTGCAAAGTTTTCGATCTTCATCCCGCAAGTGTTGAGTCTTGCTCCGTGCCCCGGAACACTGTTGCTACGGTCGCGCAACAGTCTGGCCGCCCGGCTATATACAGGCGTAGCGTAAAAGGACGGCGTAACGCTTCCCTGCAGAACAGCGTATATATATATAACGCTTCCCCTCGTTCAAATGACCCTCTGAGAATTGCTCGGACTTGAGCTTGCCTGAGCTGCCCGCGAGTATACTGCGAAGCTTACCTTGCGTTACCTTATATACCTTACCGACTAGCTGTGTATATGCACCTATCAGCATTCGTGCGTGTTGCAACAACGCCTGACAGAGATTGCACAACCGCGCTCGCGACTTGCTCATCGTTTCCTCCGCGTGAGAGCAAGCCATGCGGTGTGCCTTTGGCGTCGGGCGCTTTGCTCTTCGCGCTGGCCGAGTTCAGGTGTTGTACGGTGTCGCGTATACTGCCGGGAATAAGATGAAAATAAACGCTCATTTCCAAATGCTATAAACAATATTGTTATATTCTGGTGGCGCAAAGCGTTTCATGGGGCACCAAGCGCCCATGGCATAATTCTCAAGCCGACGGCTGAGGCGAACATACGGTTTTGCGTATATGTTCGGACACCCAAATGTTGTCGTTTTTGTGTACGCATGAAAGAAAAGGGGGAGGAAAGTTCTGCGTTGGTGCATATATACATACATACACCTACACTTTCGGTGCACGTCATGCATGCGCCATCATCTGCGCATCCATTAGTTTTGGCCTGGTTATCTTCTATGCAGCCCTTATCTTTAAGAGGCGCAGCGTCGTTAGCGTCGTTAGCATGCGATCGTAGCCGCGCCGGCGTGGCGCCGTCATTAATCCTCATTGCGGGAAAGGCCAACAAATATTTGCGAATAACGGCATGCACTCCCACTTCGATCGTGTTGTGCATAGGCAATGTCACCTGTGGCACCGAGTGAATGAGCTTGGTGTTAGCGTTATCAACCATGACTCATTTGTGTGATTCGCTTTTCCAGCGACGCTGTTCGAACCAGTGGCGCGCTAAAGAGAAATGTGAGCGAAAACTCGTGTCTGCGACGGAGGTTTGCGTAACTTCTAAGGAACACGTGTCTAGAGAGAGCGGAAAAAGACGTTCGTTTAAGGTTCGGGAAATTTAAGTGCAATATACGAAACGCACGGTGGTCTAGTGGCTATGGTACTTGGCTGCTGATCCGAGGGTGGCGGGATCGAATCCCGGCCACAGCGGCTGCATTTAGATGGAGGCGAAATGTTGAGGCCCGTGTTCTGTGCGATGTCCCCGCACGTTGAACAACCCCAGGTGGTAGAAATTTCCGGAGCCCTCCACTACGGCGTCTCTTATAATCGGAGCTTGTTTTGGGACGTAAAACCCCACAAAACAACAACAACAATATACGAAACGCTACGTATATTCCCGGAAGAAGATGCGTCACAATAGCAAGTCGACGCGACACACCACTATAAAATCGAGAGCGTAAAGAATATCATTTTCTCAGCATAAAAGACGCCACGCTTGCGCATTTTCAATAGAAGTGTTGTACAACAAAACATTCCATAATGGAGTTGCAGAGCTCACAACAGAATAACCAACGCTTAGAGATCTGTATAAACCTGGAGAATAACTCTAAACTGGCGACGACTTCATCTCAGGCTGACGGTTTTCCACGCTCTCCGTGCGTTTGCCCCCAAAAGCCACTTTATTTACGTTGAACATTTTTCAACAAATTTATTCGTTTACATTTAATGTGTTCTTTCCGCGCATTGCACATCCGCGCATTGCACCGCACGCTTCTTTACCACCTGCATTACGCACCTTCATTTATACGCAGCTTAAGTTTACATTACTTCTTAGATTTCGACGTCTCGCATCATTCACTCTTCTCCTTCCACCCCATATTCTGCCCTTTCAATCCTCTTGCCCGCACGAAGTTGCATTGCTGTGGGGAATTACGCGCGTCCTTATTGGGTGATTCAAGTTTCCTGATCACTAACCGCGCCGCACGACGTGTACACTAGCGTACGCCACTGCATTCCTTTCCAAAATTTTGCATGTTACAGGCGAAGCGCGTGGTGTGTGTGTGTGTGTGTGTGTGTGTGTGTGTGTGTGTGTGTGTGTGTGTGTGTGTGTGTGTGTGTGTGTGTGTGTGTGTGTGTGTGTGTGTGTGTGTGTGTGTGTGTGTGTGTGTGTGAGGTAGACACGTCAGAGACGTCAGGTACGCAGCTTGACTTACACGCGGCAGGTGCTGCAACTGAGGTCCAGGATTGTCGGGTCCTGCTATTTGCAAAAATCGCCCGTACTTCTACCGGCAAGCGTGTTTCTCTGCAGCATTTTTCTGCACTAAGGGAAAACCAAACCACACTTTGACGTCGACAAATTATGAAAAAGAACGTCCAAAAATTAATTTCAATATAGAGCAAAACTAAATATTCTTGGCAAAAACGGGGCTCATTTATGATCAGACGTGCAGGGTGCGCATTAAAAGACATGGTGAAAACCGAGCAGGCAAACGCACAGCACAACAGTCACGATCCCGACGGGCCATGCGTCCGGCCACACGCGACATTCCCGTCACGGACGCACGAGAGAGCACGGAATCGATTAGATCGGCCAGTCGTCAACCAGAGGGACACTAAAAAGCAGTCGGACTCTGCGCACACAGACTGTGCAGTCCACTTCCCTCGTAGGTATAACGCACAAGGCATTCGCTGTTCTCTCCGCTGGGAGGGAGCTTGTTGCACGTATATATGCGCTCATCATTGAAAAGCAAGTCTCATGCAGACTACTTTTTATGAACTCAAACAAGTGTAATTTTTTAAACTTAAGCTAGGTGATTAATTTTCCTAATACCACACACGAGGCACACGCTGTAACTGCATTATTGAAGAAGTTGACGAGAAGCGTGGAAAGCAGCAGCCTAGCCAAGGTTCCATTTCAATAGACCGAACACATGCTTTCTGACTTGAAGCCTATTCGCCATGCATGGTCAACCGTAGTTGAAAGTTTAACGTCCTCCTGCGCGGCGGCGTACGCCGCGATCAGCACGAGCCTCCGGCGGCCGTGCATACAAGTATAGCGCCGCGCAATCAATTGGCAGCGCGTGCATGGCGGCCGCTGCTTCGTTAGCGCGCAAAAAAAGCCGCTGGGATCCGTCTTTTGTCTCTCCCCGCAATACGGACGCACTCGGCGCGCGCGCGAAGATGCCCCGGCGCCGATAAGAACACCGCGTCTTTTGTTCGCTCATAATGCCGTCTGTGTTGGGAGAGACAATTGAGGCCGCCCCTCTCCATCAGACTGTGTTTTTGTCGCGAGTTGCTTCCCCTTTTTCTTTTCGTTTTGCTCCTTTCGCAGAGAGAGAGAGAGAGAGGAGGCAGTGGTCAAAGAAGGGACGTTACACACACACACACACACACACACACATAGACAGCGCCGTACGACCCTCGTGGCCCATCTAGACGATCGCCCGCTCGCTTATCGTTAGACTGTCAACGCGGTGCTTCACCTGCACAAAGACGCGTTCCGCAGTCTTCTACAGAGGTTGTCTCTTTTGCATATCTTCGTTCCAGTGAAAGGGGAAAAATAAAATAAAGCAGACAGGCAGACATGTTATGATCAGGGGCGAAGCCAAGATGTTATTATTGAAAGGTGTAGGGGCGATCCGATCCCATATATATATATATATATATGCGCCGCCACGGTGGTCTAGTGGCTATGGTACTCGGCTGCTGATCCGAGGGTCGCGGGATCGAATCCCGGCCGCGGCGGCTGCATTTCGATGGAGGCGAAATGTTGAGGCCCGTGTACTGTGCGATGTCAGTGCACGTTAAAGAACCCCGGGTGGTCAAAATTTCCGGAGCCCTCCACTACGGCGTCTCTCATAATCAGAGTAGGTTTTGGGACGTTAAACCCCACATAACAACAACATATATATATATATATATATATATATATATATATATATATATATATATATATATATATATATATATATATATATATATATATATATGTTGTTGCAGTTATATCGTCGCAGTTATGGATCAACAAAAAAGTTGACGCAACTGTACGAGGCATACACTATACACTATACATATATTGCTGGCGTTGCGCTTGAGTGTGCTTCTGTACGTTCCCTTCGTCTGTAGGGATTTACAAAGTGCAATTTTCCTTATAGCTGCATGCCTTTTCGCACGTTCCTATTATTGAACACTATCATTTGGTTTGTTACGTTATTACTTGTGATTTATTACTTTGTTTTGTGCCGTAAATGAAATGTAACGATGTCACTTTTTCAATGTAAATGTAATTGTGACAGGCTATCTCTTGGAAACTCGGCACTTGTACGAGAATTATATTTCGGCTTATGTAACTGCCATTGTAAGAATTTTACTTTTTATAGCAATGTGTCCACGACTGCAACGTCGTCTACGGTCTACATGGTACTTTGCAACATCTGCGTAGAAGGATACATTGGCCGAACGGACGCTGCATTTCGCTTGATTTTCAACAGTCACCGTAATCAATCCGCTTTGCTGCCAAACTTGTCCCCATCAACGAGCGTACAGCTGGAAAATAATAGCTTTGACAAGACTCGCGTAACTCTTTCGCCGTCCAGTTTCCGAAGGGCGCGCGATCGGGAACAACGTGAGGCATATTTTATTTCTTTAATTTCTAACATTGAAAACTGGAATCAGTGAAGACCCCGGCAGACTATCCTGCCCTCAGAGAAATAAGCTAGGAAAAAATGTACCGTTAGCACCACAAGCTGGGACCATGGTTGTTTGAAAGAGCTGTGTGTGTCGGGAATTTCGCGCAGAAGTACATATACAAGAAATTGTAAACGAAGAAAACGAACAAAAAATAGTAAGACTTGCGCGCAAGGCTAGCGAAGCTGACATGAACTTGGCTGATGCGCGTCTGTCTCAGGCACACCAGCATTTCGTCGTGGCCCGAGGCGTCGGGAAACGCGTCGCAAAGCACTGCGAGACCGAGCGAACACTTCTCAAAAGTTTCGGACCGAGATGGGCGTAAATACGTTCGCGTCGAATCACATACGGTGGCAGACGGTGGCCCTTTGCTATACTGCACTATGCACAAACGCATATACACTTTGCCAGACGCAGCTCCGCTGTTAAATTTGGTACCTCTGAAGAAGAGGTACCAAATATTCCCTTCCACTATGTGTAGATGAAAGACCAGCGAAGCTTCTTTTTTAATTTTATGTAGAGCATGAATCGGCGACTGACGACGTCGCTATAGGAAAATATCTATGTGGAGTCGACGCTTATGGATACCGATAGCCATTTCGTCACTGATGTTACGGGGCAAGCTCTACTATGTATTGGATGGGTGTCGATGGGCACGTTTATCATTCGTCCCTTGATGGCACACACTGCACCCTATTTTCCTTGCTAAGTATACGTCAGGCGACGGATCGTCATAAACGGAAGACGTGGCGCCACCAGTCGCTTCTACACCACATTCAGATTCGGTAGGATACACGCAACCGTTGACGGTGGCGAACCGAGGCACTACACTTCAGCGACATCATCTTTGGAAGTTTGGGTATAGCGCAACCATCAGCATCAGTTAATGAAATGCCTTCCGACTATTCGGGTTCAATAGTTTTCGAAAATCGTTTGGTATTGTTGCGTAGCATAGACCGTAGCGTGTTATCGAAAAAAGTATTTTCTGGCTTGTTTGATTGACGATACGTAATCTTTAGCAAGAGCGAAGTATTTGGCCATGTTGAGTTACAAGACGCTTTGCGGGTCTTAATTGCCTCTTTTTCTTAGTGTTGAGCTTCTTTAAATTACCACTAAATTATGGGAACTGTGCTCGCTCTTTAACACCGGCATAAAGCAATTTCGCGTTAAAAAGCAACCAGTTCTTCGGTCATAAAAGCGTAGTCCCCTTTGTCGTATCAGTTTTTTTAGTTGTGGGGATATCCCTAGATATGGTACAGTGAATAATAGAATAATAGAATGATCACTTAGTGTTGGAAGATAAGTTAGTGGGAGCAGATGTCGGCATGTGTTGTTAAAATTAGGTCAAGAATGTTGGAAGAATGAGATGAAACATGCGTATAGGTTCAGTGATAAGTTCTCGGACGTCCTCAAGCTTGTGATCGTTAGGTTTCACCGCAGACAGCGTGCAAAGTGGTTGTGCCGCAGCTCTATATTATATTTAATTATTCAAACTTTAACTCCAACTGTTTTCAATAAATATTTCTTAATTGTTTTTTCTACCTGTAACTGGCGCATGACCCCCACCTCCTTCTCCTTGATTCTTGCGCTGTCCTTACGTTTTATATGACTTACCAACAGGGCCACGTCCTCATTGTGATAGTTATTACAGAGACACTGGAGAAATTCCAAGTCCCGGAGAAATTCCAAGTCCCGTAATATTCTAAAGCGGCCCGAGCATCGTGCGCTCTGGGTGCGCGGGGAATGTTGCGACTTTGCCGGGAGGGTCAGATACCTTATGTGAGTGTAAAGACCAAGTATGGAAAAGGGGGAATTAGGGTTGACCTGCAGTAAACCACGTCATTAATACCTGCCCGTACCGTAGCTATCACTTCCGGTTTGCCTTGGTCCTTCATTTTCGGACTTGTACGTAACGCGTTACAAGTAACGGATTACTTGTCATCGAATACATTTTAATGTAATTTATAGCGCTTCGCTCATTTCCTTCAAGGAGTAACGATCCCTGTAATTTAATGACTCTTTTCTTGTAATCGATAACAAAATTACAAATTACAATTGACTCGGAGGCATGCAGTCTGTCACTGATCCCGAGCTACAAGGCAAGGGAGGCAATCGCCAGCAGATTCCAAAAAATGACGTATCAGTTCCCCGAAAATGACCCCACAAAAGCTTGGACAATTAAGTTTTAGGTCCCTCTGGCGCACGAGCAAAACGCCAGCAGGGGTTCAAGGACCGAGTCAGAGCCAATGCTGATAAAAAAAACAAAAAACAAATATATTCTCATTCAACAGACAGTTCACAAACTTGCAGAAACATGGCTCTTCAAAACGCAAGCATAGATGGGATACAGCATTACACGGAACCAACTAACATGCAATGTACAAGCTCACTCGTTACAGTACTTAGACAATAAAACACACAAAAAGAGTCCTATTCACCAGAGTTTCTCGAAGCGACTTGTCAACATGGAGCTTGCAGGCCGATCTCGTGCGGTGGTTCTGAGGAGTAGCGTCGTTCAACTTCTCCTTTCTCCTCCTCACATACGACTAAGACGGCTGATGACAGCCCGTGGTTGACTCTTTATGTCGACTTCGGCCGGCATTCGAGACGTTTCGGGCGCGTCACGTGATCTCAGCACGCGCAAAGTTGAGAGAACACACTCGATTCAACCGGTACATTCCTTGATTCGGTGGCGCCCCTTTCTCCCTCACATGTCACGGAGAGCGTCAGCGCGTACTCTCCGCTTCCCTCTTCTCTCTCCGCCTGTCTCGAGCGCTCACCAGCTGTGATAGAATGACTCACTGCCGCATTCCACAGTCTTTGAGAACACTCTAGAATCACGTCGTGTATGCTTCGGCAAGTCGTTATGTGCGTTGAGGCTTTTCGCTGCGCGCACTGTTTTTTTTTTTTTTTCTTTGGGCTGTTTTCGGCGCGTCGTCTCTAATACGATGCCGGGCTCTTCAACGTAGTGGGCACTATTTTGTGACGCAATGAAAGTGCTGCGCAATCTCACGAACTGCTGCGCAAGGTGTTCGTGCGAACGCAGCGGACGCGACCACGAGGGAACGCGCGAAAATGACCGACTCAAACTTCGAGAGACAACCGCTGCTGAAATTGAACAGTGCTGCAGAGGACAAGCAAACACAAAACGTGCGAGTGCGAGACACCTATGTAAAATATAGCGTGGCATATAAATAGCGAGATCGCCAGAAAAATCGAATCGGAAAAATTGGTACCTGGGCGCACATATACCTCGAATTTTTGTGACAGATTTCAAGCTGCGCTTTGAAATTGCACACGGTAACGCGAACGAATAAAAATCTTGTAGGCGACCCTATAATCCTTGACTTAGATGCCTATTAGTGGCACTCGAACAGCGACGATGCTGTGATCTTTGCGCTTTATATACACTACCCACACACATCTAATGCGGGTACGGGGCACATATGACGTTAATTTTCATTAATTATCCCGATGACTAAATGCCTCTTTAGCATAAAACACTGATGATCTCTGATATCATATATCTATTCATGAACTTGAACTGTAACCATTCACTCTTTGTAGGACTGTTTCCCAGATTTAATGAGTGCAGTCATTGTAGACCGACGTCAGAGGTGAACCGAAGGGGCTGCAAGAAACAACTCGGTGCTCGTGCCACTAACAACCGTTGACGGAAATTTGACGAACGTGCATGCAGGTCAGATTTGTCCCACCTCGATCTACTGCGGCCTCACTATTTATGCCACGCTATGTATATACGTGCTACCGTAATCAATCAATCAATCAATCAATCAATCAATCAATCAATCAATCAATCAATCAATCAATCAATCAAAAGTTTATTTAACGTGCCCAGGAACAACCGTAAGGTCTTTGTACTGGCGCACGGGGAAAAAATAACAAGAAACAAGACAATAAGGAGACTCTACAGAAATAATAATAATAATAATAATAATAATAATAATAATAATAATAATAATAATAATAATAATAATAATAATAATAATAATATAAGAGTGACGTCGAGAAGTAATCGATTACTCTGGAGCAATTTTACGATCACATTTTTTAGGCTGCAGTTGTATGATTGTAATCGCTTACTTTATCTCAGTAACGTGTACGCGTGGACTGATCACTTCTAACCCGCCATTATTCTGTTTTTGTGCTGCAGGCTGAAGCAGGCTGAAGTCGGATCGGATGCTCGGACGTCCTGAAGCTCGTGATCGTTGGGTTTCACCGGATACAGCGTGCAGAGTGGTTGTACCGCCGCTCTCCATTATATTTACTTATTCACTTTAACTCCAACTGCTTTCAATAAATCTTTCTTAATTCATCTTTTTTTCTACATGTAGCTGGTGCATGCACCATCCCCCCCCCCCTCCCCCCTCTCTAAGTTTCTTGCGCTGTTCTTGCATTTCATATGATCTACCAACACGGCCATGTCTTCACACGTCAGTGCAAAAGAAAGGAAACGAATACAGCGTCCTTGTCCGCAGGTGCACCTGGCCAATTTTAATGACCATTGTAAGCAATGACTGTGCTCGAAATACACGCTTTGTAAACAATGCATGACACAAAAATAATAATAACGCTGAAAGGCACAAACGGGCTCTGACATCATCTCACCATCCTTCGTGCGTTAAATCATTACCTTTAACAAAAACATGACAGCTCTCTAATCTCATAAAAACTGTACTAATTGTAATGCATTAAATTGTGTAGTCACATCCATTCAGCAAATTTGTAGTGCGGTTCTACGCGCAACTATACTAGGATACGATTTTGACGAGGCACGTGGTAATGCCGGACTTCGGATTAATTTTAATCAGCCAGGTTTTCTTTTAAGGTGGACCAGTATAGTGCACAACGGTTGCTTTTGCATGCCTGCCGCACAAAAGTGCGGCCGCCGTAACCGCGATTTTATTATTCACCACTAGGAGCTTGTGAATAGCGATTCCTAGGGCTGGCTAGAAAACGAATTGCGTAGCGTCGGAAACGAATCGAACATCGAATATTTTAAATGCTGAGCACTTGGAGAACTTCAGAAATTTCGACCGAATCTATCTATCTATCTATCTATCTATCTATCTATCTATCTATCTATCTATCTATCTATCTATCTATCTATCTATCTATCTATCTATCTATCTGTCTGTCGGTCTGTCTGTCTGTCTGTCTGTCTGTCTGTCTGTCTGTCTGTCTGTCTTGGTAGGATGTAAACATATGATGAACACGAATGATTTATCTTCACATCGCTAACATGATATACTCGTCAGTACGCCACGGTTAGCGACACCTGCATCACACGTGGCTCGTACTCGCAGTGCTCGGCCCCTGGTATGCGGGCGTGCACCACAGATGTAGGAATTTTATACAGCCTATGTCAGTCAAGGAAGAAATAAAATAGACATTTAACAAATATCATTATTACACATCTAGAAACAAGAAAGGCATACCATTCTCCGTAGCTTGCTATTGAAATGTAGACACAAGGCGCACACAGACACACGCGCAACCTACCAAGTGGTAAGGGGACGTCGAACCCGGGCCCTCGAGGCCCCAAGCAAGCGAGCTATACCAATGGCCATGGCGGCTTCTTCAACACTGTATATATTAAATAAACCTATTGTGCCAGGTGTTGTGGTGATGGTGCTGGCGTAACGTCAAGTGTTTAAGCGCTATCATACGAATGTATCAAACAATATATATGTTCTACCATCCCTCGGCATGCTTTCGTCCAACTTTGCTCGATCCTGTAGCTATACTTCAACGAAAGACGCTTATGACGCGCACAATAAACGCACAGTAGCTTGCACTTTTCTTCGGCAAAACAGACGCCTCAACTGTGCACTAATTAAAGTGCCAACGTTACGTCGTACACCATGAGCTAGCATTCAGTCAGCGCGGTGCTGTCGGCGTGGTTCGCCCACGTCAAGCACACAACCACTCATGCACATTGCACAAAGACGTTCACCTTATTCGTAGCAATTGGCTGACTGCCAAACAATTCGCCATAGACAATTAGCTCGCTGACTGCTTCTCATGACACCGATTTTCACAATGTGTGGGATCTGCAGTATTTTATTTAGTGACAAGCATTAAAAGCCGAGAACATGGTTCTTGAGGAGACTATATTTTTTTCTGATATCAACCTTACATGCTTCAGGCTTCATTGTCTGTTTGCTCATTAAGTTGTTTCTAACAAATAAAGAACGAGCCCTTGACCCCTTCCCTTTCGTTAGTTCATAGCTTGGACCTCGTTGCGGCAGACTTGGTGCCTTAGGTAGCATGCGAGGGCTTATTGGGCAGCAGCGATCTCATCTAAGTTCACGTTCTACGTGACGCCTCCTGGCAAGAAAGTGCGTTCCACACACGCCGCCTTGGCTACGAGTGGCGCTGCCTAACACTCCCAGGATAATACGTACATAAATACACGATAAAGTGGACGGGGGGACGACCGCCTTCGTAGCTCAGTTGGTAGAGCGTCGGACGCGACATCCGAAGTTCATGGGTTCGGTTCCCACCGAAGGCAGGTTAATCTTTTCGTCCACTTGAATTCCTTTCTACTTTCTCCACAATTACAATACCACAAGTAACTTCCCCTATACTTTCCTAGGCTTCATTGTCTGTTTGCTCATTAAGTTGTTTCTAACAAATAAAGAACGAGCCCTTGACCCCTTCCCTTTCGTTACATGCACGTTTGGTTCACATGTAGAAAACACATGTGTCCCCTTTCCTCTCTTTACGAGCCGACGCTCACATGCAATCGGAACGCATGTCCCCAGCATAAAGCGAATGGGAAAGCTGCGACACGGTTTCGATTCTCATGCAGTTTATCCCTGTATCCTAAAGTAGCGGGGCGAATACATGCACAACCATAAGAGAGAGAGAGAGAGAGAGAAGTAGAAGGACAGAGAATTAGGTCACGGACGATTACGATGTTCTGCCTAATGCGAAATGTGAGCGCAGCAGAATTCTGGTGTCCGCTGCGCTGAGCTCTGGCCAGTGAAGCCAACCGAAGTCGACGTTTTATCCCTAGGTTGAACACACCAGAAATCCCTGGATTACCAGAAAAATATCCGGATTGTAATTTTCATATCGTTATTTTCGGTAGTCATCACATAACGAAACCTACACGCAACTCTCTCCCTGGCCCATTTGTTCCGAGCCTTGTTAGATGCAGAAATAAGCTTTATTAGTGCAACTCCCGCTTTTATTTATTTTTTTCATTTTCTGCAGAGTAAGCTCACCTAAAGGGCCTATACAGATGGCACCATCTTCAGAGAGCACACAGATAAGTGTGCTCTCTTGCGTGGTGGCGGTTGACCTCCAATTTTCCACCTTTGCAATCAGCGTTCCGTGCCAAATGTCTTCACCACTACGCTATAAAATTTCGGTTTTCGTGCCACTTCGGTTTTCGTGCGTTGTCACTGCTATCGCCGGCTCTCTCTATGCAGCAGCATACCAACGCTTCTGTAATTGTAAAATAGCAAGCAGCGAAAACTATCTTTCGTTGGTTTTTCTTTTCTTGAAGTTGGTTGTTAGCCTGCGTCAGGTGACGCAAATTCAGGGTCTCGCAAAATACCCTAGATTTCACAACAAAATGCCAAATCCATGAAAGAGAGAAAAACTATAGATCTAGGGATAAATCCCTAGGCTTGGCATTACTGGCTTTAGCTCACTGTGGTCGGAATCTGCCTTGGAGGTAGGGATTTATACAGCCCCTTCCTAAAAAAGTTGTTCCAATGACTTGGTAACCCCCCTCCCCAACACACACACACACGTTTTGGTTACACCATGGGTAACACCCCCCCTCCCTCCCCCCCCCCCCCTCCTATAAATCGAAATTCTGGATAAAGCCCTGCTGGGTGGTCGTAAACAGCAGTGGTAAATGAAGCGCGTGTGACGCTCGTTGTTCAGAAAGTGCGGACACGGGAACGCGTGGCCCGCGACGCAGGCGATGTTATCAAATCAATTTTTACTCAGCACTTTTCTTACACATAACCTGAAGGCCACGCCAGCAGTGCTTTGCTTTCTTTCTCCCTCCACGCGATCGCTGTCATTCGATTTCTGCGGCCGCTCTCATTCATCCACGCGAAACACGAACGGGCCCTTAAAGTGCCTCTCGCCACGTCTGCCCATTTTGAGCACGCTTGGAAGTAATGAAAGTACTGTAGTTACGTTACTCTTTGCTGTAGTGAGTAATGTAATGAATT
This sequence comes from Hyalomma asiaticum, assembly GCA_013339685.2. Classification (NCBI taxonomy): domain Eukaryota; kingdom Metazoa; phylum Arthropoda; class Arachnida; order Ixodida; family Ixodidae; genus Hyalomma; species Hyalomma asiaticum. The sequence continues at coordinate 297,092,262 of CM023481.1, forward strand.
AATTTTGTGAACTAATAATTTAGTAGTGCGATGAATTTATTCAAATGAGTAATTTCAGATTAGTTACCATACTTTCCAAATTACTTGTGACAAAGCTTTAGCTTGTCTGCTTTCCTTATGTCATAATAAATTTGCCAAAAAATAAAAATAATAAAAACAAGTTAATCTGAATAGTACACTTACACAAATTCGACAAAAAAAACAAAAAAGGAAAAGCGCGAAGCCCCGAAGCCTGAAGAAAGTTGTTCGAGCGACGATACTCGTAAGCTCCAGACGAGGTCTGACGACGGCTCGACGCTTTGCTGGTTGCCCAGCTCATGCAACACGGCGCGGAGGTTTTACACGCATGCATAGTTGTGACCCACGAAGAGAGAGAGGGCTTTTCTATGTAGGAAAAAACGACGACAAGTTATGCCGTCCCAGGCACACAACTAGTCGAGCAAGGTCAAGCCAGTTTCCAGAGAGTGTAGCGAGACGATCGAGTCATTAGAACAGGGAAATGTCGCTGTATCAGTTTAGGTAGTGCTTTGAAGTTTGCAGTTTATTGAATACAGATATTTATAAAACACAGAACAAGTTCCCATAGTGTGAACACTGTAGGGTGACCATTTATAATGTTAGAAAAAACACGAATACACAACACGCAATTAGGCGGTTCACATATTAAGGCACAACAACAATACAGTGGAATATATAAAACAATAGGGATAAGGCATACGCTGTGGTAGGAGGTAGGAAACCGTATTGAAACGACAGCGTTGAAGCTGTGTTTAAAGCCCCGCCACGGTGGTCTAGTGGTTATGGCACTCGGCTGCAGATCCGAAGGTCGCGGGATCGAATCCCGGCCGCGGCGGCTGCATTTCGATGGAGGCGAAATGTTGAGGCCCGTGTGCTGTGCGATGTCAGTGCACGTTAAAGAACCCCAGGTGGTCGAAATTTCCGGAGCCCTCCACTACGGCGTCTCTCATAATCAGGACTGGTTTTGGGACGTTAAACCCCACAAATAAAAAAAAATATAAAAAAAAGAAGCTGTGTTTAAAATATATTGAGTAAATGATGTTATAGGTTATACATAAAATTGAAGCTGATGTTTAAATGAGGATATAGAAACGGCGCATTTAATGTTATAAGGCAAAAAAATTCCAAAGTTTGATTAAAATAAATGCTATTCTTTGAGAACCATAGTTCGTACCTTGGGAAGTATAAAATCTTTATTGGAAGAAAAGCGCGTGACGCTAGAATTAGTAAGGTGTTGGATACGAACAAATTTTAGAGGGCTACAGTCTTTAACAGTTTGATAAGGAAATGTGCAGACATTAAATTTCATTAGATCGTCAATATTTGGTACGTGTAGTTCTCGGTAAATGTCAGTAAAACATGTGAACGTCGGTTGCTCAAGGTAAGAACGCGAATGGCTTGATCTGCGTTTGACCCCAGAAAGCAATACAATAACTGAGATGACTGGGAATGAATGCGTTATACAAGGTGATCAAAGTATAGTCAAGTCAAAGTAACATCTAGCTTTTAGTAATACCGCGGCCGCTACATTGAACGCGCATGGTTTGCGTTCTATGTAGCGGCCGTGGTAATGCCCTAACACCATAAGATGTATTTTATTTTTATTTAAATGTGAGAACATGGGATATAAGATGTATTCCGGTGCAGTTCATCAATTTGTAAATTAAATTTTAAGTGGGAATCAAGCTTGATACCAAGGAAGAAACAGTGACCTGATAAATGAATAGGATGTGAGTTTACAAACAGGTGCATAAGATGCGTGCTATTTATCGACCTAGAACTAAAAATTAGGAGCTTAGTTTTGGAGGTATTTATCAAAAGCTCATTTTTAGCAAACCATGCACTAACGTTAACGATTTCTGCATTAATAGTTGTTGTAATGCTGTTTAGAGAATCACTCAGACATAAGAGAGTCTTGTCACCGGCATATAATATGCATTCCGTTAATGAGCTTAGACAGTGTGAAAGGTCATTAACATGTCGTAGAAATCAATAGAACACCGATGTTAAATTTTCAGTAGAATAGATACCGGGAATAACGGGCGTAGAGTTTTCGCTTTCTCGATGCGTCAGCGAGGCCCTCTCATCTTCAGCGGCTCCGACGAATACGACGTGGAAGTCTGGCTGTCGTTATACGAGTGGGTGAGCGCCCACAACAAATGGGACAACGCTCAGAAGTTCAACCATGTGAACTACTACTACCGGGTGTCGCCAGAGTGTGGTACCACAACCACGAATCTGATCTTCACACTTGGTCAGAGTTCAAGACGCGCATATTACGCAGGTCTTCGATCGCCCTGCGGTGCGGAAGCTCAGCGCCGAAGAGCGTCGTGCAGCCGTTCCCAGCAAACCGGCGAAAACTTCAATCACATCGAAGACGTTGTGGACCTTTGCAAGCGCGTCGACCCTTCGATGACCGAGTCTGACAAGATCCGTCGCATCATGAAAGGTATCGAAGAACAAAAGGACAGAAAGTTGAGCGAGTTGGTAACAGTCCATAATCAAAAGAAGAGGCGTGCAGGACACGGACACAAGGAGAGCAGTGAACACCACGAACGCCGGCGTTCGTGGTGTTCACTGCTCTCCTTGTGTCCGTGCCCTGCACGCCTCTTCTTTTGATTATGGTATCGAAGAAGATGCATTTCAAATGCTTCTCTCGAAAAGCCCGCGGACCGTCGTCGAAGTGGCCGAGCTTTGCCAGAGCTACGAAGAACTCAGGAGGCAACGTCTTACTCGACGTCCTTCCACGCATGAGGCATCCGTCTGAAGTTTAGCCGCTGTAACAAGCAACGAGCGTCTTCAAGGCGGAATCAAGGAGTTCATGCGCGCTGAAGTCGCCCGCCAGCTATCTCTGCTGACCGCCATCTCAAGGCCCACACCGTCGTTGGCTCCTGGTATCCGCCAGATGCTTCAGGAACAAGTACCACAAGAAATCTAGTCGCCTCGTGCAGCGCCGCCAGCGCCTCCGCCGCTAAGGTATACGCCGAGGTTGCAGCACGGCCACCTCCACCGACGTTTTCACCTCCACCTCTTGTTGATACCACTACGTCCAATACATCCCACATCAGTACTTAACACTTAATCCTGACGTACGCCCGACAATCGCCCGGTGTGCTACTTTTGTGGTATATATCCCTGGCCACGTGGGGCGGCTTTGCCGCCGTTGCTTATGGCTTCACAGTAATCACCAACCTGTACCATCCTATGGTGCCCGATATTGGTTCTTCTCGCCATCAAACCACTCACATTTGCCGCCTACGTGCAACGTCACACCTGATGGCCGTGATCGTCGCTCGCCATCCCCATGGCGTCGTTCGCTGTCCCCTATGCGTCGTCGTCCTGCCTCTACGGAGAAGGAAAACTAGCAACCACAGTTCAAGAGGCGAGAACTGCCTTTCATTGGAACAGCACAGGGCCTCGCTTATCCCCGACGAACGTAATCGATGTATCTGTGGAAGGGGTCGCTTCACTTGCACTAGTTGACACAGGCGCCGCCGTTTCAGTGATTTCAGAGGGTCTTTGGCACAAGCTTCGAAAAGTAATGAAGCCCTTAACCGCATTGTCACTCCGGACAGCAAGCTTTCACAGCGCATTAGCCATGTTGCTGCATGTATACCGCCCGCATCGTGATGCAAGGATATCCACACACAGTCACGTTCGTCGTCCTCTCATCCTGCTCACACGACATCATTTTGGGGTGGGGCTTCCTTTCCAGTCATCAGGCCCTCATCGAATGTTCTCGCACCGAAGTTGAGTTTCCTCCGCTTTCCGATATTCGTTTACATGCGCTCGACGGTCTCGATGACATGACAAAGTGGTCATGACCGACGATACCACGATTCCGTCCCACTATTCGATGATTGCGACGACTTGCACTAATTGCGTCACCGATACTATTGCCCTCTGTACCATCGCCCATTTTCGTTCGTCGCCGATGTTCCCTTCCCTTCGCTGTCCGAACTGTCAGCGGCGGCTGCTCTCAACTCGTCTCCAACGCAGAGGTCATGCCCCTCACTTTACGTAGTGGCGAGTGCCTTGGATGTCTCCAGTGTGCCGACCCTGTGATTACCTTCGACGCACCATTCGACAGTACCTGTACAAACGTGAACACGTTGGCTTACACCTCATTTCGCTCCCAGCCTACGCCAGGTGTCTTTGGTCTGTCACTAGATGCCTTCCAAAGCCCTACTCGGCGCTCAGAGCTCCTCAACCTGCTACGAGCGTACCTGTCCACGCTCTACTGTCAACAGAAGACACTAGGTCGCACATCGACTGTGCACCACGACATCGACACCGGCGCCCACGCGCCACTACGCCAGAGGCCTTATCGTGTGTCATCTGCGGAGCGCCGTCTTATCGAAAACCAAGTAAACGAAATGCTTTAGCGCGGAGTGGTTCAACCTTCCAACAGTCCCTTGGCGTCACCTGTAGTCCTGGTAAAGATAAAAGGCGGCTCCATCCGATTTCGCGTTCACTACCGATCGTCTTAATAAGATAGAGTACCTCGCAAAGACGCACCCCTTACCACGTATCGACGACGCTCTCGATTGGTTGCATGGCGCCGAGTATCTTTCCTCGCTCAATTTACGCTCAGGCTACTATAGTTAGTACGTACGGCTCCCGCTTATGGCCCGAAAACCGCTTTCATAAAGCCAGACGGCTTGCTTCGCATCTTAAAAAAAAAGAAAAAAAAGAAAAAGAAAGACGGTTTGTATAAGTTTAATGTCCGTTAGGGCTTTGCAATGTAGCTATTACTTTCGAACGAATGATGGGCAATCAGCTTCGTGGGCTAAAATGGAAGACATGCTCATGTTACCTTGATGACGTCGTCGTATTTGCTCCAGATTTTCCCACTCATCTGTCCCGTCTCGAACAAGTCCTGCGCTGCATCACCGACGCAGGCTCCCAGTTCAACAAGATTTTGCCGAGCTGATGATGTCAGCATGACAGACTATCCTGATTCTTCCGTTTGTGAATTTCGCGAGAGTGACGTCCTTGAGCTTTGGAGCAAGTTTAAGGTCGTGTGCTTTTTCCGAATTGATCAATTTATGCCATACAAACGTAAAAAGCCAACTAAACATACACCTTGGATGAACAGGTGCATCATTCAGTTAATACGCAACGCCGAACGCTGCTAAAAAAAAAAAAGGTCTGCTGACGATAATTTAACCAATATTCGTGTAGCTATTTCGGAATCCATAGTTTTATTTCAGCAATATTTTGCCTAATTTCATTCGGGAAGATCCACAGAAGTTCTGGAGCTTTATTAAGGAGCGAAATAAATCGACAACGAACACTATGCACGATGGTATTGCAATAACTGATCCCAAGAGCATTGCTAACCTTTTAAATGCCCACTTCCACAGTGTCTTCTCCCCGCCTACTCAGCCTTCTTTTAAAACTCCCCAATCCTGCTCTTCGGGTATTACTATTTCCCAATAAGGTGTGCTTAACATGCTATTACAATTGAAAACGAAATCATCCGTTGGTCCTGACAGCATCCCCAACTCCTTCCTACGGCGTTACGCTGAACCACTAAGTAAACTTCTCGTCGTGATCTTTCAGGCCTCTTTAGAATCTGCAGTACTTCCACCCAGCTGGAAAACTGCACGTGTTGTGCAGATTTTGAGAAAAGGGTGACCCATCTTCAGTCTCAAATTACCGTCCGATTTCCATTTTATCATCATCTTGCAAAATGATAGAGCATATTGTTGCTGACTACACTAATAGCTTCTTGAACGAGCGGAACATTCTAACTCACTTTCAGCATGGCTTCAGGAAGGGTCTATCGACAGTCACCCAATTAAGCACGGTCATTCACTCGTTTGCTTCTGTCCTTGACAGAGGTGGCCAAATAGGCGTTATATTTCTAGATTTTTGATGTAGTTCCCCATGACAAATTAATCTGCAAATTACAGTCCCTTGGTTCTCCTGGCTTCATCCTGTCTTGAATATGTGCTTATTTAATGCATCGACAACAGTGTGTTGTGAATGATGGGCATCAATCCGATTAATTTTCAGTGACCTCTGGCGTCCCACAAGGAAGTGTGCTTGGCCCTCTACTATTTCTTATTTATTGTAATATTAGTTGACGTCATACATGCTCCTGTTAATATACGTCTGTTCGCGGGGACGACTGCGTTATTTTCAACGAGATCAATACAGATAATGATACTTGTTGCTTAGTTCAGCCTTAAGCAATATTTTTAAGTGGAGCAACAAATGGGGCATGAAACTAAACTCTTCTAAGTCCGTGCTCCTTCGTATAACTAACGAAACAGTACCCCTGAACTTTCCGTACTCTATTGGCCAAGACCCCTTGACTTAAGTTAACGAGTACAAGTATCTTGGAGTTACAGAGCTACAATTACAAGCAACCTTAATTGGAATACCCACATTTCTAACACCACCTCATCAGCGTTTAGAAAGTTGTGCTTACTCTGCCATGAGCTTAAACATGCATCCCATGATGTGAAAATGGGACCGAGCCGGGCGAAACACCAAGGATCCGGAAGCGAATCAGTCAGCGTCTCCAAGCATAATGAGAACGTTTATTCCCGTCTCGGAAATATATATATAGGAAAGGGGAAGGAGGAGAACACGCAAGGATAGATTGAACAGGGCGCATGGGCAGCTGCCGCATGCAGATTGGGTTGATTCGACGTCACAGTGATAGCAATCCTTTCCCCTGAATAACCGTAGCGCTCTACCGGCTTCTTCGTACGAGCGGAACGCCGCAGTTGGGGTGGGGCTTCTGCGCCGTCCGACGTGGTACTGGAATCCGGCGCCCTCTCCTCTCTGGGCATCGGGTCTTCCTGTGGTTCAGCAGGTGGAGTCCCGGGTGCGTCGGCAGAACGCTTGCGCACTTGTTCTGTGTGTCTGCGGACCACACCTTCATCCGTCTGAACAGTCACCAGCCGGGCACCCGTGGTAGCCTTGACTTTTCCCGGTGTCCACTTGTCCCCAACTCCGTAATTGCGGACGTAGACGGTATCGCCAGGGGCGAAGTTCCAAGGAGCGTCGTCGATGGGTTCCCGCCGCTGTTCTGTACGGTTCCTGCGTGGAAAACACATGTCAAGTCGCGTCCGCAGCTTGTATCCCAAAAGTACTTCCGATGGAGACAACCCCGAAGACTGCGGCGCGTTCCTATACTTGCACAACATTCTAGCCAAGGCAATCCCAAGTTCCACTCCAGTCAATTTCTTTAGGCCTTCTTTTATTGTTCTGACGGCGCGCTCTGCCAACCCATTGCTTTGTGGATGATAAGGCGGCGTTCGAATGTGTGCGATACCGTTTCGCACCATAAAGCGGCCAAACTCTGACGCGGTAAATGGCGTGCCGTTATCTGAGGCCACGGTATGAGGCAGCCCGAATCTGCTAAACAACGTCCCAAGGGCATCCACGGTGTTCTTAGCGGTGGCCTGGCGCATCGGCATAGCTTCTATCCATTTGCTGTGAGAGTCAACAACAACTAGGAGCATGGTGTTATCGACGGGCCCCGCGAAGTCAATGTGCAGTCGAGATCATTTGTCGTTGGTCTTTGGCCAGCTTACAGGTTCCTGTCTCGGCGGCATGGGTAAAGCTTGTACACAGCTGCGACACCCATCCCCTACACGCTGAATGGCTTGGTCAAGCCCCGGCCACCAAAAACTAGACCGAGCCACTGTCTTCATGGTGGCAACTGCCTGGTGGGCCTCATGCAAGAGTTGTAACAACCTTCCACGGGCATCTTTGGGGATTACCACCCGATTACCCCAGAACAGAAGCCCTTCTACGGACAATTCATGTCGCCGTTTGTGGTACTCGACCAGTGCCTCGTTGCCTACCGGCTGCCGTGATGGCCAACCCTCGATACATACCCTTGTCGGCTGCTGTCAGCGCTTTTAACTCCTGCTGTGACACTGCGGGCTGGTCCCATTCCTCCAAGGCGAGAACCAAGCCTTCCCACTCTTCCACTGCTGGTTCCGGTGCCTGCAAGCATTGTGGTAAACGGCTTAGCGCATCGGAGTTGAGCATTAGTTTACCAGGTTTGAACAGCAATTTATACTTGTAAGCTCCCAGCAACAGAGCCCATCTTTGAATTCTGGCCGCGGCCATAGCAGGAGTCTGGCGATCTGACCCCAGGAGGCCTAGCAAGGGGCGGTGATCAGTGACGAGTGTGAATTCACGTCCAAGAAGGTAATCCCGGAACCGAGTAACTCCGTACACCAGCGCTAGGGCTTCGCGTTCGATCTGGGAGTATTTCCTTTCTGCTACTGTCAATGTCCGAGATCTGAACCCGATTGGTCTGTTGTCGCTATTTATGCGATGGAAAAGCACCGCCCCGACGCCATGCGGTGAAGCGTCACATTCCAAGAGTAGCTCCCGTTTTGGGTCAAAATGGGTTAAGACCGGTGCGGCGCAGAGAACGTTCCTGGCCTTTTCGAAAGCTCGCTCTTTCTTGCCCCAAACCCATTTCGCTCCCTTCTCCAAGAGCCTATATAACGGCGCGAGCAACGTAGAAATATTCGGCAAGAACTTGTAAAATGTTATCATGCCCAGAATTGACCGCAATTCGGTGACGTTTCGTGGGGCCGGTGCTAGCCTTATGGCGTCCACATTTTTTTCCAGCGGATGCAATCCCTCGGCATCGATACGGTGACCCAAGTAGGTTACCGATGACTCAGAAAATCTACATTTGTCGGCACGAAGCTTGATGCCATGCTCCTTGAAACGATCGAGCACCGCTTCAACGTTAGCATTCTTGTTCCCGGCGGTGTCTGCTATTAGCACATCATCTAGATACGCTTGGGTACCTGGTAGACCCTTTAGCACCTCCTCGATCTTGCGTTGAAATATAGCGGGGGCCGACGCAGTGCCAAAGGGTAAGCGATTGTAGCAAAATAGTCCCTTGTGGGTGTTAATGACTGCCAGCTTTTTCGAGTCGTCGTGAAGCGGGATTTGATTGTACGCGTCTCGGAGGTCTAGAATGCTGAACTTTTCACCCCCACAGAGATTGCCAAATATGTCATCTATAATCGGCAAGGGGTATTGTTCGACTTCGCACACGGGGTTCAAGGTGACTTTAAAGTCTCCGCAAATCCGCACTGTCCCGTCTTTTTTTAGCACCGGTACTATGGGCGTAGCCCATTCAGAATGAGGCACGGGAGAGATTATGCCCGCTGCAACTAGCCTGTCCAGCTCTTTAGACACTTTTTCGCGAAGTGCATATGGAACTTTCCTTGCCTTGAAGAACTTGGGATTGGCTCCGTCTTTGACGTGTAGTCGGGCCGGTGGTGTTCCTTCGGTGAACAGCTCCGCATAGCGCTCCAGCAGTGCTGCGGACGGTGAAGCAGACGGGTTTTCCGTGGTTGCCTTTTTCACGTGTAACACAGGAACGCCTTCGTCACGCAATTTCGGCAAAAGATCCCGCCCACAAAAACTGGGGCCGTCACAATCCAGAAAAGTTAGGCTACAGTTTACTGCAGAAGATTGGTATGAAACATTCATCTTCAGAACTCCGAGCACTGGAAGCTTGCCGAGATAACACGACAACTTTATCTGTGCTTCTTGCAGCTGCGGCCATTGTTGACGGTACGTTTCGTAAACTACCCTGGGAATTACACAGACTGGCGACTCTGTGTCAATGTCCATTGTTAGATTGATGCCACCCCAATTGAAACACTTCCTGATGGGCGGAACTAAGGCTGGAGCAGTGGTCAATGACCAAATCTGCAATGTGCTGCTGTCGCCATCTTCCGTATCGTCCTTGGCATGTGCTGTTACGGCTAGCGCTCTATCGGTGGTGATTTCGGGTGAGCACATTCTGGCCACGTGACCGTCTACACTTGAAACATCGTAGCTTCCTTAGTTTGCACGTCGAAGCTTTGTGCCCATAGCATTCCACAGCATCTGCACAGCGCTTGAGACGTTGACGGTTTCTTTTTTTTCTCGCGTCCCTGTGATAACTGTAGCACAGGTGTCAGCCTGCTGTCGGCTGAAATGCCTTGGGAATCTTGCTCTGCGGTTTCCGCGGCCAGAGCGAGGGCCTCGGCGTCAGCCAAAGACAAGTCCTCTTCGCTAGCAGCTGTTTCTGTAAGCTCTTCGACCTTACACCACACACTATCCGGTCCCTAATCATGCTGTCCAGCATTGACGCAAATTGGCAATTACTCGCCATTTGTCGTATGGCCACAATGAACGCGTGCATAGGCTCTTCCTCTTGCTGACAGCGATGATAGAACTTGAATCGCTCAATAATTTCATTCGGCTGGGGGTTATAATAGCTGCTTAAGGTCGTGACAACATCACTGTAGCTCAAGGAACTTGGTGCTTGTGGCGCAATTTTCCCACATAAGACTTCAACTGTCGAAGTTCCGAGCGCGGCAACAAGCAAGGCTCTTTTCTTGGCATCTTCGGTGATACTGTTAGCTTCAAAGTACGATTCGATTTTCACAAGATAGGGTTGCCACTTATCTCTCGCATCATCGAAGTCTGGTAGCTTGTGGGCCATGTCTGTCGTTGCTTCCGGGCGGTTGTCCGGTCCCGCAGGATCCTTCTTTTGTTGCACTTCCGTACTCGTCGCCACTGTAACCGAGCCGGGCGAAACCCCGGGGATCCGGAAGCGAATCAGTCAGCGTCTCCAAGCATAATGAGAACGTTTATTCCCGTCTCGGAAATATATATATAGGAAAGGGGAAGGAGGAGAACAAGCAACGATAGATTGAACAGGGCGCATGGGCAGCTGCCGCATGCAGATTGGGTTGATTCGACGTCACAGTGATAGAAAATTTTGGTCTATTCCACTTTTATCAGACCCAGATTAGAATATGCCTCCATTATTTGAGACCCCTTCACCAAATCTAGCATTTATGTTCTTGAAAGAATACAGAGAAGAGCCATATGCGATTAATTTTTGTAGCGTTAGCTACACTGGTCGACCTGGAGCAGTTTCGCGTGCGCGTCCGAGAGCCGTGCTGCGCATGCGCGAGGAACAGTTATGTCACACAGCTGGCGCACCGGAGCCGCCGCCGCCGCGCGCGCGCGCATTCCAGAGGAGTGACGTCATAGCCACGGCAGACGCTCTGGCGCCAGCGCGCGCACAGCTGTGCGCCTCCGTTACAGTGAACTAAAAGTATTCTAGTACACTGTACCTCCGTTGTGCAGTCGCCGTCTGACACTGCGCCGGAGCCGCTTCATAGCGCCTCTCAATTTCCGCGCATGCGGAGACGTATCAGTGGGGGTATACATACAGCGGTGAGGAGGAGGAGGAAAAGAAAAACGAGACAGGGAGGTTAGCCAGTTGTCAGACCGCCTGGCTGGCGTTTGCCAGTGTGGTATATCCATGGAGAAGCAGAGAGCCGTCTTTGCGGCAATAGAGAAGCAACCTGACGTTAAGCAAAAATAAATTACATGTGTCACATAATGCGTATACCGTGTGTGTGTGTCATTGAATCAAGCTAATCCTAGACAACAAAGAAAGCTAAGAATAATCAGCTGAACCTTAGCTAACGCTACGTATATCCTCGCATAGCCGAGCTAAGCCACTGCAATTGTTTTTGTTTTTTTATGTACAGCCAATATCACTATACCTGAACTCTTACGCTCTAACGGATTTCAACCCCTTCAATTAAAGCGAAAAATATCCCGACTGAAGTTCCTTCACTCCTTGTTAAATCGCAAATTCTAGAACTTGCATAACACTTTCTGAGACGAGGAAAACCCGTCATTCCCACTTCCTCACACGTTCTCCTTATATAGCCAGAACTAACGTACCTTTTCAAATTTTCTTTTTTTCCGCGAACTATACAGGAATGGAACCTGACGCTTTTTCGTCACCTCGACCCACATGAATCAATTCAGAATCGCATTCTCTCTGTTTCTTAAGCATTTTCATTGTAAAGTTGTCTGTTTGTTTTCCTGCCTTCGTTTAAGATTTTTCAATTGTGCCTTGTACGTGTTTTCTTATATTTTACCTTGCCCCTCCTGCTTGGGCCACATGAATCAGTTAATCAATCAATCAACTTTTATTTTATTTTCTCAGTGAAAAAGAGGAGACAGGACTAAAAGCTAAAGAAGCTTGACAGGGGTCCTGCCCCCTTTTACAAATGACAACAGCACATTGCAGAAATGTTTGAATAAATACAACACTGACCTGCACATGACCTGCAGTATGATGTAAATAAATAAATAAATAAATAAATAAATAAAAACATGGAAAAGATGTCGATTTGGAGCCAAGCAGCTTACAACACTCGGAGACATATGGTATCGAAAAATGGCATTCTACCGAACACTTCCCAAAACCACGTTCCCAAAACCCATGTCCTTGAAGGAAGTCAGCAGCCTTATCGGGCTTTGCTCTTACTTTCGTCGTCTTATCCGGAATTTCGCAACCATCATTGCTCCCTTGACTCGGCTACTCCGGGACAATAAACGCCTTTCTACATGGTCTCAGGCTTGCGACGAAGCCTTTAAAACAATGCGCCGTTTGCTCACTTTGCCTCCTGTACTGCGCCATTTCGACCCATCGGCCCCCACTGAAGTCCACAAACGCCAGTGGCGTAGGGCTTGGTGCAGTATTGGCACAGCGTAAAAGTGGGCATGATGAATATGTAGTCGCTTACGCAAGTCAAACACTAACGAAAGCGGAATCTAACTACGTAAGTGTATCAACAGCTTTAGTAAAATCTAACGAAACAGAACCGACGAAGTCGCCCTTGTCAATTTCTAGTTACATTTTTCTGTAAAGTAAATGAGGGCTAGGTTAGTCGAATATCCCTGTCTAAACTTAAAATTGTCTCCAGAAAAGCGCTGCATTGTTGCATTCACACGAAAGACAATGAGGCCATACACAGTGTCGATCAATGGGCATGCAGTTGCACACGCACGGCAACACCGCTTTTTTGGGTGTAATCATTGACCGCAACGTAATTGTCATTGACACCACATGTTTCATACTTAAAGGGGCGGCTAACTTCTGTTGCCCACTTTCTGAAGTTTCTGGATGGAAAGTCGTGGGGCACATCAGTACGGTCAATGCTGCAACTTTACAATGCACTTTTCCTTGTTTTTTTTTTTGTTGATTTTTTTTTTAGTTACAGCCTTCCTGTGATGGAAAATGCACGCTAAACAAGTTTGCGTACACTCCAGGGAATACAAGCTCAAGCTTTAAAAACGTCGTTCTTAAAGCTTGAGCTTGTGACCGGGTCTTCCGAAGTGTGCATCTACAGCGACAAACATCGTCATAGCAAGTCACCCCATAGTAACATCGTGGATACTCTAAGCGCTCATGTTCGTCGCATCACCGGAGTATACCTTCTCACCACCTTGCATCTTTACCTGCAGAGAGGCCGCATTCAGCCACACTGTTGCTGCCAAACGGGCATCACTGCCCTCAAACTATACGCCGGCATCAAGACCTTCCTCGCCTTTGTGGTGTCTACATCGACCCGAAGTGCACCTCACAATCCCAGGAGTCGTTAAAAAAATATATGATGTCATCTGTTGCTTTGAAACAGGCCACGTTACTCTATTTACATGAGGCGCACACAGTGAACGCACCCTTGTCTATACCGTTGGTTCAGTAATGGGTAAAAGCTCACTGCGGCAGTTGTAATTCCGGCAAGATCCATCACAATAAAACTCAGACTGTTTCAAGCTGCGTCAAGTACAGCTGCTGAGCTCGTGGGCCTCTGTGAGCTCTCCAATTCATTATAAAAGAGCCGCTTGATCCATGGACTGTGTGAGAGCAAAGGTGCTCTTCAATGTTGACTGTCCGTCCTACGTCACGGCTCGCTCACATGAGCAGCTCGCTGAGGAGATCTGGCAAATGCACAATCACGCTGTACTGACAGGACACACAGTAAGATTCCAGTGGCTACCTAGTCATTGCGCAGTCCTGGAAAATTACCAGGCGGACGCGCCTGCCCGGTATGTTCACGGCGCTTTCCAGGTCCGACGCAGCCAAAGAACTTCGCGAACTAGCACACAAACTATAACGTTCGACCTATAGAACTCGCCTGCATTTTCAAGCAGACTTTTTCCCGCACTAGGACCCTAACTGACAATTTCGCATCCCAACCGACCTTGCACACCGTGAATCTACACTCCTTGTCCGTCTGTGGATTGGGGTAGCCTTCTCCAATGCGTATTCATCTACCGTTGGAATGGCTGACACTGTTCTGTGAACACTGTGGGCGCAGAGAAGCAATCGCACACTTTCTCTGCGAATGCACCCAGTTCAACGCCGAAATGGCGGCCCTTTCAGCGCACTCTCGGTCACCTGCACAACCGCCCGTTTACCGAAGACAAGATCCTGGGGCACTGGCCTACACAGTCTTCAAGGCGAGTTGCTGTCAGGGCATTGCTGCAATTTCTTCGAGAAACAGGACCTGCTGACCGGTTGTGACACTGCCCTGACAAGTGACAATGATGTTGATATGTCCCTAAAATCTCTTCTTTCCCTCTTTTAATCCCTTTTCCCCTTCCCCAGTAAGTCTAGCCAACTGAAGATCTCCTCTGGTTAACCTAGCTCCCTGTCTTTCCTTTACCTTTTTCTCTCTCTTTTGTCTAAACCTAAATTGTGTCAAATGAAATAGGTTAAATTTCCTTAGGTGTTAGAAAGGCGAACATCTCGCTACAGAGGGGCCCCACCTGTCCCCCGGTTCCGGGGTCTCTGGCTGAGACTGGGTTCTCAGCATGCATATTAAAAATGGAATTTTGATTTGAACTCGCTATGCCCAAGTCACCTGATGACATCGAATGCCGGCCACCGTCACTGGAACTGCGTTACGTCAAGAATTACGAAAGTACAAAGCGGCAAACAATGTCACCTGTTCTGAAATGTTCAGATACCAAATACTTCCGTTTTCGCATATGCATCACAGTGATTAATACCGGAGTTTCTGCAGTTGTCTGTGTCGATTTCATCACACAAGCATAAAAACTTGTGGGAACAGTTGGAATATCACCTCTCTGAAGTAACTGTTGGCATGATTTCCCTTCCTAGTGGCACTTGACCACTCGAACACATAAAGCTCAGTGTGCGGAGTGTACACATGGACCACAATGAATGCACTACGACACCCACAAGTGCTGTCAGACAGCTTTATAAACTGTGTCACACTGTACAGCCTCAAATACAGTGAGCTTTACCTGGGACGTACTTGCGCTTGTATGCCATGCACAATTTAAGCATAATATAATGGAGTCATGGGACGCTTCCTTATGTCTAATTTTAATTCACGTATCGTCAATCATAATGTATGAAGTAGGTTTCACGGTCAATTGCTTATGGTAAAATTCTTACTCCACCTTGCGGGATTACGCAGAACTCATTTGCCGAGCTAGCTTTCCTTTAATAATTAAAAAAAAAAACGCAGCAAGCCATTTACTTTTCCTAAAATGAATTTGAAAGATTAGTAGCGAGTGCGAGAATGCGTCTGAATGCAGGCCACCCGTGTTTGTGAAGCCGTATCCTACATCCCCAACCAGCCAATAAAAAGCATATTGGGATACTTCAGCGCTGACATTGTCGCTGAAATCGCTGCTGTCAAGTTCCCAAGGGGGGTAGGGGGGGTAGACGACTGCACCGTGGACTGCAACGCTCAGGCTCCGCAGAATTTTTGCCCGTGCTTCTTGCGCATCTCATGGCTTCCACCGACGAAAGGGCTTGAGAAATGCAAACGCTTCGCAGGTACTGAAGGCATAAACAAGGCGCCATTTTGAAAAGGCCACATGACGACTTTGCCTGCTTCTGTGATTGACTGGCAAAGTAACACAGACTCTCGCTAGTACACACTGCTCGCACGGTCCGTCTGCCTTTGTTGCCAACTGCTGATGTTTTAAAGTTGTATCTTACTATAGCCGCAGGAAAAGTTAACGCAAAGACTGTAAGAACGCATTTCCTTGCGTTCTTGCAGTTGCATAGCGCCTAAATACACTTGAAGTTCGTTACAACAAAGTCGAAGGAAGAACCGCAATTACTTCGTTATATCCATTATCGCAATAACTGCTCTTCAATGCGATGTCCGCCATTTGGGTGTGAAATAAACGGCGTCACGGATGGCGGTAATGCTACAAAAACCAGACAGACAGCCTTTATAGTGGCTGCGTTCTGTTCCGGTACGTGCGACCGTTTTTTGTTCCCGTTTAGCACAGGGCTCGTTCACGTTGCCACGAATCCGGAACTACGGCGACGTCGACCATTCGAAGACGGAAATATGGCCGTCGTGAACGTGGAGCACGTGGCGGATAACCCAGCGCGTTGTACTCACCGCTCATCCATCCCGCTAAGGCATGCATGATGCGTAGGCCAGTACGTAGACCAATGGAAGGACTTCGTCGCGCCGGCTAGGCTTCGGCCGGCTTGCAGCCTCCAAGGTCACTACGTCGCCGTTGCTCTCGGAGGACACGCACAGTCGTATCAGTGCTCAGTGGCATTCGCGTGCGGCCGTAAAATGAATGGTCATTTCTCACCACCGCATGCAAACAACGGCGCACCACCGCATTTCTCCCTCGTATAGCTACTGCAGAGCGCCAACTGTAATCTCTAGCATGACCTCCGATACCTGCCACACACCGACACACTTAGCACTTAGCGGCCGCGAAACTGACGCTGCCAGCGCGAATTTGCGGGGGCATTTTTAGTTTCAGAGACAATTTAAGTTTGTTATATCTAATGAAAGGTCAATTTCAGTTCGTTAAAACGAGATTTCACATGCAGGTATGTCTCTGAGGATTGCAAGGGGAGTTTGATTTACTTCATTATATCCATTATTTCATCATAGCCTGTTTCAGATGAAACACTAAACAAAAGAAAATAACGTGTGGTGTACACTGGAGTGTTGACACAATAAATGAAGGCTGCTCAAAACACTGGAAATGATGATCAATTTGGAAAAAAAAAACTAAATTATTGAAGCTTGCACTTGGTGCAAGGCCATCGAAGTAGCAAAGCTGATGGGCACTTGGCTGGTTTGAGCTTGTCTCCGGCAGACCCACATTTCGTTGTTGTCCTAGGTTTGGGAAACGCCTTGGGACAGAAATGCGAAGCCCAGCGAATGCTCCTCAAAGTTTTGCACTGAGCTCAGCGTAAAGACGTTCACGTCGGACCAAAGACAGTGGGAGACACGGCATGTGTGGCCTCGGCTTGACGCCGTCCCACCCCTTTGCTACACTATGCTATGCGTTTGTGCATAGAATCGCGCCATAAAAGGATGCATGTTCTCGTGGTGCGAAGCTATGCACAAATGCATAGCTTTGCAAGAGTCTGTGCACCGGACAAATCAATGTATGCTGTCTTTGTCTTCTTTTTCTTCTGCTTGCATGTGCAACATGTGGGCCCGCCAGCCGCAGTTTTGTCAGTGCAGTAGTGGGCTGAAGCCATGGGCGCAAAATAAGAAAGCAGCGCACGTATGAACACTGCACATTGGGCATTGCATAGTAGTGCACGCACATTCTTAGGGACCAGAACTAATGATGATGATAGCTTTATGACACACCAAACACTATGCGAGCTAGAAATGCTTCGCATTTAAAATTCGCATTTCAAACATGGACTGTTGAAGAATGTGTCACTGTTTCAATAATTTATTGCAAGGTGCTTGGCAAGGCTTTACAAATGTTTCAATGTTCTTAAAAAGCGGCCTTGTGACCCATAGACCTAATGGCATAGTTAGTGTAGAAAGACCAGTTGAGCAAAATAGAATGGACATCTCCAAAGCCCAAAATCTCCTTTACAGGATGGAAAAAACCACCTGCTATCTTAGACTGTGGCACTGAAGCACAAAGCCTTAGGTCACAGCCTCAGCAGTGCTTTTTGGGGGGTCACACATATTTAGCCCAGTCCAGTAGGCGTTATGGCGGCACCCAAAGCGCCTTCTCTGAAACAGCCTATAATAGAAGTTTGCCATATTAAGCATTGGCAAAAACCACGGACAAGTGAATTGACCATGGCTCAGAAGGCGTTGCTTTGTTGCAACAATGATAAGCACTGCTCTTACTGTCAGAAATTTGTGATTAAGTTCCACCAAACAATGATGCTCAATGTTCATCAGTGTGTTAACTCAACCTCCTGACATGTACGTAATGCTTCGGTGGGCAGGTGACAAGAGTGCTAAAGGTGTCGTTCGAGGCCAACTCGTTTGCTGGGATCCCTCATCATAGGAAGCATCTGTACCTCATAAATGTGACACCTCTTGGAACAAGCCATTTTCAGAGACAATCCCTAAGAGAACAACAGTAATAAGATACTGGCATGACCATGACTCAGGTTAAAGGGGTAATGAAAAGAATACGAAGCTGTCCAGTTGTAATTTTCACTGCTTCACTAAGCATTCGACATGTCAATTCCAAAATATTTCAGCGCAATATTTAACGTATGTTTATAATGCCTGTTTGAAATCCCAGCATTCTTGCGCTCATGAAACGACCATGCGACACTACAGGATGGCATGGGCACTATTCAATGACATTTCCGTGATGTCAGCTCAGTATATTTAAAAGCGTAAATGTATCAATTTTCGTTTGCTATAAGATAATCAATTTATATGAAAGCTAAAAAGTAAGAAAACACTTGGACATGGTGTGGACCCATGTATATTTGGCCATATATGTACTTATGCATACCTGCACCTCCCCTGGGTCCATAAGCGTGATTTGATGTGCAGCCGGGCAGGAAACACTGCTGCTTAGCGGAGCACAAACATGCGTGCATGTGTTCCCTCTAACATTGAGCCTACTGTACATACTGTACTGGAATGCAGCCTTCATTACATGGCGCTCACTGTGGAGCCACCTTCCCAATTCATTGATAGACTGCATCACTACTAGATCATTCCAATCATCGTAATGAAATGAGAGAGGTGCCAGGCCACTACAGCTGGACCATTCTCTTCTACGCTCCCAGCAAAACATCTTGGCTGCTAAGAAACTGTTTGCAGTAACCAAAAGCAAAGACTACTAAATGTTGGCTTGATTGTACCGACAAAGGAAAATTACATGTGGCAGTGTAGCACATTTACAATGCAGTGGCACTTCACATTCACTGTACAATGTTAAGACATAGTACACTGTTACAATCATATTCATTTACATGCCTCATTGTACATACAAAAAAGCAGACAATACATTAATGCTATTAGTGTATATACCCTTTTGACATGAAAAAGAAGGTAAGACCATAAAAATGAAAAAAGAAAAAGGAAATAAAACAGCAGGCATGACACTGTAAAGAGGAATGCTGAATACACCTTGAAAATATTCAAATTACCTTACATTCATGAGATCAACAAACCTATAAACCTGTTTAAACAAGAAAAGATGAGTCACAACATCTAATTTGACAACCAATCACATCTTAAATTTTAAAAGATATTTAGTGGCATCTAAGTCGATTTTGTGGCAAGGACAATTGAACTGAATTGAACTGAATTGAAGTGAAAGGAAGAAATTAGCCATAAAAGCAGATAATTAGAAGTTGAAAATAAACATGTAGCTATTATTTTACAGCTTAATATTGTAGATAAACCAATGAAACTGTGGCTGCGATCCAAAATTTACACCGCTGTATACTGACAGCTTCTGTCCTCAACAAGCTACATATAAATGTCATTTACCTTGTTTTTATAATTTATTTTTTTATATAATCGATTACCTCACAGGCTCCAGAAGAAGTACTATTCTGTGAAAAGAAGATATAGTGAAACACACCACAAATTTATATTAATAGAGAGTGAACCTTTCAAATTACACACATATATGATGCCTGATTGAAGACATCAGATGGCAAGTAACACCAGGCACGACCCCAAAGCAGACAAAATGAACAACACAGAGGCACCCCATAACAACAGTGAACGCGCTACACACTAATGACTAGTTACACTGAAGGAAACATTACAACAGCGAACAAATTTAGCTGAGTAAATAAGCATGAAGTATTTCTACTCCCACTGGAATGTGTTGTGAAGTGTTTGTACAGAGGGTGAAGTGCTGCCTCAATGAATAAGTTTGCCAGTGCGATGCAACTTGGAGAAACTATGCAATCTAGGTACTTCGTGCAACTTTCCATTTCTGTCAACAAGCACTGACTTCACAACACTGTGACACGGCACACTGTCTTTGTCTTCTAAAACCTAATACTTCTTTGAAGGCATGACAGTCTGCTGCTGAGTCAACTTAAAAATATTTCAGATCAAGCACGGCACTGCTAATGACACAGATCAATCTATATGAAGAACTTCTGGTTTTGACATTATCCTCTGTGAGACCACCCAACCAATGAACACTGCTACAATGCTGAAAAATGCCGATAACACTTGAAAAACAAGTCGTGGCGCGAATATAGTCCACACCATTAGGTGACGCCGCAGAAGCAAGCATGATGCCATTGTGCTGCAGACCTGGAATGGGTGCAGAAAGCAAAAACTTTATTTTATGCTTCAGTGTAACACTTTTGTGGCAACACTAAAGAATATAAATAGACCCAGAAACATGGGCAATTACAGAAATAAGGCAACCATGTACACAAATGTGTGAGTGCAAGCAGGGTACCTGTGACCCTCAATATTTTTTTTTCCAACTGATTTCAACATTGAGGGTGGATGCTGCTTGTCCAATAACAGGGCAATGAAATGTATTATGCGGTCTTTTACCAAGAAGGCTCAGTTGTTTCAGAATAAGTTGGCACTTTCTCACAATTTCTTTCCCTCTGCTGTACTTCGTCCTATTCAAAGGAGGAAAACTGCATGTAAATACAACCCCAAGGCTTATTTTTCTGGCAAATATTTGTATAGATACAGGAGATTTGTGTGATGGAGCGTGAATGAAGACGAATGAACTTCAAACTGATTTCATGGATACTAAAAAAGATTTAGAATGCTTCAAAATGTCAGAACTTTGTGTTCCCAATGATATAAGCATGAATAGTTATGTTGATGTACAAGCGTGTCAGTGGGTGAGTGTCTGTGTCCAGTACAGAAACTTTTCTTTCCTTTTAACTTCAGTGTATGGGGAAGGCAGCCAAAGCATGCACATAGTAGTGATTTTGGAGTTGGGGAAAGACGCTATTTTCTGCAGCCCTCAGTGGGAGCACGGCTCAGCATCTGGGGAAGAGGAAGTGGGGAAAGGTGGAAAGGGGAAAGGAGTGGCCACCTTCATGAGACTGGAGATGTACCCTCACCACCGAGCACCAGGTCAGGGTACCTCTCTCCCCATTAGAAAAGCCGGAGGGCGCTTGGCGGCAGTGCGAATCGAACCCACTACCGCCCGCACCAGAGGTGGACGCTCTAACCACTAAGCCACCAATGCATAATGTAGTACTCCAACTTCCCTTTCTTGCATGTAAAAGTTTGCCTGAGAATGTAAAAAGAGCTAACACATTTATCAGTGTGAAGCCTTTCCTTCAAGTAGTCACTTAATTTTTTGCTCTTGTTGTAGAATGTACTAACAGTACTCAAATTTATTCTGTCACCCTGTTTGTGCCTCAGCCTCTCTTTGGTGGTTGACCTAGTTCAACTACTGACCCCTTGACTGGCATTGCCTTGCAGTAACCGCCAAATATGCAGCTGTTAAAAAAGAATGTCCAAAGATGTCTTTGGAGCAAATTGTAGTGTTGCTTTTTTCAGAGGACTTCACCAAGACTTCTCAATGCCTTGTATTCAAGCCATATTTGCAAGTGTTTAGCATTACTGAAATTGAATGTAATTCCAGGACAAACTTTGCTACCAGTTTGTAACTAGCACCTAGTAAAAGAAATGAGAAACAATGAGAGGTGTGATCTCCGAACACAAGACACAGCTACAAGATGATCTTTTGCTAGATGTCAAATTATTATAAATAATTTGTGCCCTCATGAAGTACAAGTGGCTAATTTATCAAGGCAACAAAATAAGGTGTCCGTAATATAGGACAAAGGAGTGTACTAAAGCAGAGCTATCAACCCTTTCCTAATGACTTTCATCACAAGTCTTTTTAATTTAATCATATAAAATGGTGCCAACATTTTAGCATAGAAAATGCTATCCACAGACAACGATAGAATTTTAAGAAATGATTCATAAACTACATTTTTAAACAGCATTATGGGACCTGAAGTGTTGCACTCTAATGTGGGAGAAATGTCTGAGAAATAGGTAGTACTATAGCTACTGGCATGCACTGCCTCTAAATAAAAGGACAGTCCACAGTGGTCCAAGGCATGTCAAGCTCTAAGGCCCTGTTGTGCTGCAGCAGTCACAGGTGTTAACCTGATTTCAAACTATGAATGCCCTACATAACGTTCAGAGTTTCCACAATGTCCAAGCAGACTGGTGTGTACCAATTCTGTTCTTTCCCAAGACAAAGTGGGCTACACCTTTCTAGAAGAAACAGCACATATGAAGGTCACTCAACTAAGAGTATGGAAAGCTGTAATCAAACAGGGCTAAGGAGAATTTACGTACTCCTAAGATCACACCCCATGTGATGTGTGCAGTTGAAAGAGCTCTCCACATCTGCTGCTATGCATACCTGCCAAGTCTGGAGAAATGGATTCCGGGAAATTTACTAAACTGGAGTGGAATGGATGGGGAGGGGGGTATTTTGATAGCAATTATGTGGACACTTTCAGAAGGTTTTTGCTGTTGCCACTGTTCTGTATGATGTCGAAATCGATAGCATCGCTTATGCATCGTATGTTTTACGCATGAGCAAAAGCGTGCTAGCGCTGAGGACAGACGCAGCTGAAGCAGAGATGAAACGACCTGGAGGTCTCCGTTGCACAAAGGGCACGTGCAATATGATCACTCCGTGTGCGAGGCCTGTCGTCGCTTCTCTAGAGGAGAGAAAATTCCCAGCCGGTCTTTCATCGGGTGATTGCACTGCTGGGCACGATTTCGCTGCTCCTACTCGGCAGGCTGTGTGTTGTGGAGCTACTGTCATATCTTGAAAACATGCATTGAACTGAGTTAAACTTTTTTACCACATGGCCGCACAACTTTGCCCACGTGGCCAGACAAAGCACTGGGCACGAATAGAAAAGGGGCACAATTGAACTTCTGGGAGATTGTCCTGTTACCTGTACAACCAGGAGAAATGGTCAAAATCTGGAAGTCTCCAGGGTCATCCGGGAGACCTGGCATGTATGGCAGTGACTGGCACTGGCTAGAGCTTCTGCGTTAAGTGCTGCTGTAATGTAGGGCTTCTAAATACTCATGTACTGTCATCAGGACCCGCAGTAGCTAGGTAAGTGCAGGTAATGGTACTTAGATTTGAGAGTATGCACCATTTTATTTCAAAATATTTGGGGAAATAAATGCCTCACATCACTTCAACACTTGTTCAGCCCACAACAAATGATACAAGCCTGTCTATGGTGCCTTAAAGCATGAACAGAGATTTCCTCACCTGTTACATGCTCTAAAGCTATGTACGGATAGATAGGCATCATCTTGGTTGGTGAAAAAAGTCATTTTTAGCAGCATAGTTTTGTGAACACACCAAGTGAACTTTTTTTCCCAAGAAGCACCTGAACACAGGCACTGTTTTTAAGCATTTGCAAACATTACTCCGAAACAGATAAACCTGCCCATATCTTCTTGCTCCTTTCTGGTTGCTTGCTTAACACCTGCCTTTAGGCGCTATTTATTTAGCAAGTACGCTGAACTCACATGAAATCAAAAGTATGTTTACTTTTAAGTCATTTACAATTTTTACTTGACTATAAAACTACACGAATAAGGTATATCTTACCTGCAGGAGAAGCAGTGTACAGTAAATGACAAATGGCATAATTTGCCTCCTAGCAGAAAACATGCCTTGTGTAGGAAAGCTGCCTCGCATAAGGGGCAGGCTGGCACCTGCGATCAGTGGGCCAGCAAAAGTGTTCAGCAGCACTTTTACTGCTCCCAGGGTCATGGGTGGCTGATCAATAGGTGCACCCACAAATGCCACTTTCCAGTGGATTGTTGAAAAGCTTGTCTGATGGCCTGTACTGAAGAATCCCAGCTGGCCCACCAGTAACCAGCACAGCAATGGTCCCCACAAGTCTGAAATAAAAGAGAATCCAATGCTTGGTGCTTGCAATCCATGTAGAGACTGGCTTCCACAGACTCCAAAGGTAAGCAAATTATTCATGAGACCTAAGAGAAACACTTTTAAAAGAAATTTACTGAATGAGGTTACGTCAGTACATCCTACATCTAAAATTTCAAATGCACTAAGACACTTTTAAAGCGCTTGGTCAGATATTAAAAGGCCTAAGAAATTCAGAGGAACACAGATGTAGGTGATGCTACCCCGAATTCCAAAATGAGCAGTCCTTATGGCATTGCAGATTCTGGACTGCTTCAATGTGACTATAATAATTAATACCAGGCATTACGAAAATAAATACCGTATAAACCAGAATATAAGTCGAGATATTTTCAAAAAAACAACGAGCTAAAGTCACCCCTCGTCTTATATAGCGGTGTTTAGCCGACAGTGCGTTGCCGTCTGGCAACATGTGGCGTGCAGGAGTGTCAAAAGCCACACACGGCAGTACCCACATCCAGTAGCAGGCATTGCGTTCGCGCTGTGCTTCCGATCTGTTCGGCTCCGATTGACGTCGTGTATGACTTTTAGTGTTCTTTTTTTTCGTTCATCGAATATGAGCAGCGGCAAAGGAGGCAGTTCTCAGCTGCATTTAAACTAGATGTTGTTGAGTTCGCTGAAGCGAATGGCACCATGGCCACTCAGCGCCGCTTTGGCGTTTCGGAAAAAAGCGTGAACAGAAAGGGCAGCTGCAGAAGAACAACCCTCGGAAAACGTCGTTTAGTGGGTGAAGTGCGGTTCATCCACAGCTGGAGGATACGCTCGCGGACTTTGTGCGGGAAGTTCGTGCACGCTCGCTGCCAGTGACCGTGGATACCATTCGCAATGAAGCCGTAGAGCTCGCTCGAGAAGCTGGGCTCACAAGAGAACAGTTCCATGCACCAACTTGTGGGTGCGTCGATTCAGGAGATGCAAAGGATTTTCTCTCCGCCGGCGCACATCCATCTGCCAAAAGTTGCTGCGTCCTCGCAGCATGCTTGTGTTGGATGCGTTTCGTGGTCACCTGACCGACGCTGTGAAACGCGCACTCGGCGATGGAAAAACGGACCTCGTCGTGATACCGGGTGGTATGACGTCCACCCTCCAGCTGCTTGACGTTGTGCTGAACAAACCGTTCAAGGACAGTGTGGCTGGGGTACCAGGCGTATATATCCAGTGACAACCTGAAGACGCCGACGGGCTGCCTACAGAGGCCTTCGCTTGCGACTGTTTGCGGCTGGGTGCTTTCCGCCTGGCATTCCTTGCCAGATTCCACGGTGGAAAATGCTTTTAAGAAATGTTGCATCAGCAACTCGCCGGATGGCATGGAAGACGACGCACTGTGGGAGGCGGCCAGCGACAAACTCTCGTCTTCAGAAGACAGTGATGCTTCGTCTGACGAATAGGAACAGCTGCGATGGTGGTTGAAGGGAGCTCCGACGATGGGTGGGCGGTGCGCCCTTTTCGCAAATAAATGTGTTTTGGCAATTTTGGGTTGTTTTCTTTTTTTTTCTTTTTTGGTCACCTAAACTGGGGGGTCGATCTATATTCCCACTCGACCTATAGTCCGGTTTATACGGTAAATAAAAACAAGGAAAAGAAAAAGACTCAAACTGCATAAAAAATATTTAAACTCAGATTAGCAAGATATCGCTGCTGAAAGGGGGCAATACTTGCAAAAATAACCATGAAATTTAGCATGTTGATCAATAATGCTGTTACTGCCGCAGCTTTTGTGCAACATAACCAGACACACTCACAAAAAAGAAAGGAAAGAGAAATTTGGTCTACAACTAAGTCTTCCCGGTTTCTATATCACTACCAATACTAGTGTAGTTGCTTATTATCACAAAACAACTATGCACACTTTGCCAGTTATACCTGGTCTAATACCACTGACACACGGGCATGCTAAAGTACTTTAGGTAAGGGGACATCTACCCGAAAGGCGTTCATGCCCAGTGACACACAACAAAGGAGTATCTCCTTCCCAGCAAAGCTCCTTTGTAGAAAGGTAGATCGGCGATCTACTTTTCGAGCGTAAAGGGCGTGCTCTTGCCTACAGCATACACGACCCGTAAACGGGAGAGAATTTTTCACGAAATTACAACACCCTGCAAGTATTTTCTTCCCTTGCGTGTAAGCTTTAACCTTTAGCCATAATGAGATTTGTCGGGCCGCAAAGATGTATTTTTACTGCACTCTCGAATGCTCACATCGGCGCCATGCGGAATTCAGGCAGTGGTATCTGCTTCTTCGTCGTGGCAGGGATTGCACATGAAATGAACAATCAACCTTATAAGCCATCAGCAATAAAAATGAAATTTTTATGTTCCGCAATCGCAAAAGGTAATTAAATGCGGAACTTTTTAAAAATGTTCACTATCTTGCTGCTTTAACAAGCAGTGCCATTTTCTTACGGCGTTCGTCTTAGGAACCACCTAAAGAAGTTCATGTGCTGCCGTGTGTCATCGGCGCAACTACTTTCTGCAGAGGGCCCTTTAGAGTAGAAAAAGGGGTTCACTACATAGGACTTTACTTTTGCCCGTCTGTCAGGGGTATAAACCTGCTAATAAAGACCTCTTCTTAGGCCACAAACCAGGCGTCAGTGCCACGTGCAGAAGCTTAGCTTAACCAAATGAAAGTCAACGTTTATTATTATGGTATCATTATTTACATTTATATAAAACAGACCAAATGTTTTCGAGTTCTTCCTCATATCCAATGATTTACTTGACCAGATTCACCAAGGGATTGTCACGGCATCAGGACTATGTCAAAACAGGGCACCATTTGGTAACATGCCTGAGTCCTTGGCATGAAGAAAACTGAAGCTTGGAAGTTGGGAATATAAGGTTTAACGGCACTTCTACAAAACTTAAAAAATCAAGGTAAAAGTTGAAAAATGAACGACTAGGTGAGCCTTGTTTCCAGGGCCCACAGCATCTTTTCTCCCTCCACACTGTCAATGAAACACCACAGGTCCAACCCTTCCTTCCAGACGGTAGCCAACCAAGCATAGAACATATCCCATCAGGACGAGAGCCATTAGAGGAGACCAGCACTGCCATAAATAGAAGACTGCACAGGCTGGCTCAGTAAAATTCCAGTGGATGAGGATGCATGTGCACTGGGTCAGGCCTTGAGAATTGGAGAGCAGGCAAGCTACTCTGCTTCTCCTCAGTAGAGCAGAAACAAGGGTGTGGGTGGCTTGCCCTGGTTGAAAACACATGAGGCCTGTCCAACGATACAAGCATTTCAAACAGCGGCATGGCTATTCATTATAAAGATCCTGGAAGTGGCCGATGGCCTTTGGCCTTGTTTCATTGCTTCCTCGAGTGACCACTCTCTGCTTCTATTTTAGTTGTCATTCCACCTCGGGCAACAATAACAGAGCCAAGGATGGCAAGGGAACTAGCTGCCATCTCTCAATGTGGTTCTGCACATTCTGTGCTGGACAAAGACAAACATCATGTCACCAGCTGCAGTTACACCAGGGCCTTGAAACAATTTTTCGAGTAATCATCAAGTGACCTCACTATATGAGTTTATTGCCTCACAAATCTATTCCTGGAAAAAAAAAGCTGGAAGCTACACAGGAAGGGATCACAAGGGAAAGAGAAGCTGTGCCAGCGTGCATTATAGCACTGAGCATTTTGTTGATTTTTCTTTGAACACACTTGCACACTTCCTGTGCTGATGTTGATAATGAGCAGATCACAGAACATGGCGGCACCTTGTGGTGGCTGTGCTAACTGTGCAGCACAAAGAAGTGCTACTGGTGTGTTGAAGCTGCAGCACAGCACACAAGCTTCATAACGTTTGAGGCCACTTATGACATTGAAAACTAAATAAAAGAAATGAGGCACAAAGGCTGTGATGTCAAAAAGGCAGTGCAGCTAAAGTTTCATTGGAATTTACTATGTGCTCAAGTGAGCCAAGTATGGTATACTTTCACACATACGTACATTCGACAGTTGTCTTCTGCAAGAGGTGCATCATTCATATCTAAACTAAAGACGAAGCTTGGTGGTGGTTTGTGGGATTTAACGTCCCAGCTCTGATTATGAGAGACACCGTAGTGGAGATCTCCGGAAATTTCGACCACTTGGGGTTCTTTAACGTGCACTGACATCGCACAACACATGGGCCTCAACATTTCGCCTCCATCAAAATGCAGCCGCCGCAGCCGGGATTCGATCCCGCGACCTTCGCATCAGCAGGCCAGTGCCATAACCACTAGACCACCATGGCGGGGCAGAAAATACGAAGTTTTAACTATACAACTGTTATGCACAGTGACAACAGGCAGAAGTGAATCCGATTCAAAAGCCGTTCTTGATTTATGTAATCTGCTAAATGACGAAATGGGGCACCTTCAAAATGAGTATGGGTGAGCTCCTGTTAGAAGAAAGGGGATGGAGAAAGTCGATCCATGCTCCATTTGTAAATTCTATGTGCTGCACACAGCTAAAAAATTTGTCTGCAATGTTCAAACGGTCCCTGAAACGGTTTTTTGACATTGTGTCATTTAATAGGCTACATCATTATAGCATCACTCACACCACAAATCAAGTGCTGCACCTAGCACCAAGGCAGCTATAGGCTTTCTTGTGTCACATTCTTTCTTGTGTCGCATTTTTCATTACCACTGCTGGTCCTCCTCAACTCACTTAGCTTTGGTGTGCATGCTAGCAACAGCTGCGCCTCCCACAGCAGCTGCTGTGCTGAGGCTTCAGTAGCAACATGGCGCAGCTATGTCAAAATGATACTGAGAGATGTTCCCGCCAAAATCACGTAACGCAACGTCACGTGGCATGTTCCCGCCAAAATCACGTAACGTAACGTGACATGTTCCTGCCAAAATATCACATGACTATCACGTGACATGTTCTCGCCCCCAAAAAATATCACATGACTATCATGTGCAGACCTGTTTCGGTAAACTATCAGCCAGCTTCACTATGATCTGGCCTTGCGCGACCTAGCAGAAGCTGCGTACTTAATTTCTTTTTTCTCATACTAAGTGTGTTCACTCCTACATAGTACAAGGAGCACGGACAACAAAATCCCCCCCCACATCCCCAACCCCCGCATCTAAAAAAACATCTCTGGCTACGCCACTGGTGCCAACAGCACTCTCCCTGTTGCTTTTGGTACGCCGTTCCCATAGACAGTCTATTTTCCTCGTCGCATCACCATCATCATTCATCATCATTCTCAGCGTGTTTATGAGCCGTGCATGATTGCAGTATCGCTAATTGTGACGTACGTGATGAGTATAAAGTGTTAGAAATGTAAAGCTCAATCACTAATGTTCGTCATATATGGATACCCACCACAGTACAACAGATGATCCCAAAGACACCATTCAAGCTCTTTTTTGGCTGTACAGTTGTCATGCCTTTAGACGCAATTCTTCTTCTAGATCAGATTTCCCAGAATGTGTTCTATTTCCACTGCAGTATGAAGGTCTCTCCTAATGATCTCCAATTTGCCCCGTCTTGTACAAGCTGGTCCCATTTTCTTTCCTATGAACTTCCTGATTTCATCACTCCATCTAGTTCACTGCCACCCGTGGCTGCATTTCCCATCCCTTGGTACTCATGTGGTTGTTATGTGGTTGGTGTAGTATAGTTTAGCATTGGCTATCGTTGCTAAGAATTTTTTGGCTTACCAGAGTCCATTTCTATCACTTAATGTCGATCACACACGTGCGTACACACACACACACAACACACACAACACACATCAACTAAGAAGCTTTCATTTCTGAGCCTTGTGAACATCCACCCATTTGTAGGCTGGTGCTACAAATGGGTGGATGCTAATTTTTTTCCTTTTTTTTTTAATGTCCAACTAGAACGACAGTTACACCTGTCTCTGATCCATTCTGCTGGCTTCCGATCTCTTCCACATACTTCACTATACAAAACACACAGACATTACTGTCATATCCGCATCCATTTATCACTACATGCAAGTTTTTGGCTGCTTGCAGTTTCTAATACTCAGGCAGTGACATGCAGTGGACTGTACCATGCACATGCAGAACCCTGCTCAGAACTTTAATGGTGAGAATCAATCAATCGTGTTAAAAAAAAGAAAACTGATTTCATGATAACCATAACCCCTAAACTACTGGATGTCAGGTTATGCACCCATCACAGTTCTGCAAGAAAAGAAAAAAGTGCACTGAAATGCATCAGTAAGACACACTTACCTGTAGGAGGCAGTGAAGACCACATATGTGAAAGTCCCCACAGGGTAGCAACCATCAGGCAAAGTGGTACAGCATAGCTTTCACCAGCCAGGGTCAAAAGGAACAGCAGGGCAGATGCAGGCAGCAGGCTCACATTCCCCATAGGTGAGTGGGACACAGCCCAGCCAAGCAATGCCAAAGCTATGCTCATCAGCATTGCTGTGTTTGGAAGCAGCTCCTGAGTTAGGAGACAAAAGAGCTTGTGAAATTTATTAGTATTCCCAAGTGCACTAAAGCAGAATAAAATCTCAAACTTGGATGTGACTTAACAAGCTCGTGAGATGGGCAAGATGGAACAATTCAGTCATGATGGTGACTAGTGCACTAAAAGAACCAAGAACAAAACCAAGAAACTGTGACACGCCTATCATCACACTGGCCCAACAAAATATACTTGCAGCATCTGTGCTTGAGCAGGAGTGACATGATAACAAGGAAACAACATTGTACACAACCCAAAGGCAAATGTGTGCATACATATGGTACATCAAGTGTCTAAAACAAAAAAGTAGGCAATTCACTGCATACAATTAGCTACACATCAGCTCTCTGCAGCATTGGACGCTCCATTTCAATTAAGCAGTGCCCATTTTCATTATGTAGCAGATCACTGTACAAATGTGCATACGATGAAGCAGTGGCCAAATGGTAAAGCGTCCACCTCCAATGCCAGGAGTGCTGGCTTCGATTCCCAGCGCTGCCAAGCACGCACCAATTTGTTTAATAGGAAAAAATTTACCCCGACTTAGCACTTCATGGTATGCTTACTCATCTTAAGAAGGTGGCCTCTTCTGCTCTCCTCTACCTTTCACCCCTCCACACACTGCTCGATTATGGGTTACAAATAAGCATCTTTTCTAACTTCAAACCGCTATCATCACACACCCATCAGCAAAAGCCAGACAAGTGAACAAACATTTGTTTGTTTTATTGTATTAATCTGCTTTATTGGGGTCATAAAATGTGTGCAACAAAGTATTTCCACAGTCCCACCCACTTCATTGCACATGCGTTTCACTTTATAACAAGCTTTTCAGCTGCAAGTATGACTTCATAATATTGAGGTTTGACTATACAACATGATCAGACACTCATCCAAGCAACCGTCTGCAACCCCAGGTGCCCCAAACTCCCCAGGATATCTTAGAACACCAGCGTCAACAATGACAGCGCTACTCAATGCCACACCTTCAGCTAGGTGTAAAGGAAACGTACCAATGGTGCCTTGGTGCCTTCTGCAGACAAATACATACCTGCACCTGCGTTTAAAACACACCATCCACCCAACCACATATGCCACTACTTGCCCGTGGTATGGAGGACAGCCAACCCTCGCCCAGTTTACATGGGAATGCAAGCTCAGGCCATATAAGATTAATATGCCTCATATTTCAGCGCAAAAATTCTGAAAGGAGCAGTGGGATGCGTGGCTTGACAGCGAGGAAAAGGAGGCCCAAGTGGCACTTCTCAACCAGGCACGGCAGGCTGCTGAGGCCAGTGGAGCCCTGGACTAGTGGCCCCACTCACCTGCTTCCCCAACCTCCTTATTTACAATAAACGGTGGTCAACTTTACACCTGTGGTGCCATGAGATGTCACAAATGCTTCAAGCTTCAGAGTCAACCACACACTTGTGCTATCTCAAGGTGATGGCACCTATCAATTTCTTAACAACACAAATGGACACTCGTGATTCATCCCACTACACACTGCCAATATATCCCTCCTCTCCACATTTCCTTGAATGCAACAATATTAGGATGCCTGCATGTGCTGGTACATCCTTTCTTTCCCCATGGGTATGATTGAAGAGCAATGTGTACCTGGTGGGAGCCAAGTACAGTCTGGATGGTGGCAGGTGGCTTGAGCTGAACAAACCAGTGTGCCAGCAAAGCACCAGTGGCTGCCATTAGGCCCACCCTTGCCAAAGCACCAGCGAGGCCAGTGGAAGATCGTGGTGGCCAAGCATTCCAAGTCACCAGTATGGCGCAACCACTTGCTGCCAAAACTCGTTCGAGGCCCCATGAATGAGGCTCTGAAGGGTTTTTTTGCAGCAGGCTCTCCTCACATGGCTTACCTAAGTGCTCTTCCCGGCAGCGCCAGAACAGTGCCGAGAGCCTGCACACAAATGTCAATTTTAGTAGAATTATAAAAAACCATGACAGTAACTGTAGCACTTTTAACAGATTCTGAGGTTGTTAGTGTAAAGAAAATAGAGCATTACAAGCATCAGTAGAACCTTCAAGGTAACTGCGAACATGTGGCACCACATATTGTGGTGAAAGATGGGTGCAGTACCTCTTAAGCAATAACAGGAAAAAATAAAGGCAGCTACTGTTACTCTGGCTTATAAGATGGCATACAGCACCATACAATAGTACTTTGCCTTGATTTTTTTTTTATCCTCAGTGGCCCACATTTACAGTGGGAAAATTTGGATGCATATACGCAAATGTCAAGCTATTATTTCTTTTGGTGAATTTGTGGTTGAGAAATGTGAATGTGTACACACACAGATTGTATACAGCATACCATAAAATCCCGAGCAAGCAGCACCCCCTCCCCTCGGGCAAGATAATTTGGCCAATTTATAAGGGGTGGGCCCTTGCTTGCTCGCGAACCAAAATTCAAAGTTGCGGCAGAACTGTCAGAGAGAAAAAAGAATGCAAAGTGGTTATTTTCCTTAATATCTGTGGAATAAGTGCATTCACTGCTTTTATTCGGTGCCCAGCTATAAAAAAAAAGTTAAGGAAAACCACAGCGCAAAAAGACAAGGATGAGACAAAGAATGACCAGGACAAGCACTTGTCCTGGCCGTTCTTTGTCTCATCCTTCTCTCTTTGCGCTGTGGTTATTTTCGTAACTATGTACCAACATGCCCAACTAGCCATGTTAGTCCCAGCTATAGTCATGACTGGCTATGCAGATGAGAAGTACACAGCTGTGGTGAGTGCATTATCAGGCTTCGACAAAAGTGCATCTAAACTACAAACAACTTAACTGCATCGTTTCTTATAATTCATTGTGAAACTTCGTGAAAACTTGAAGAACAAACTTTTCAAGTGACCTGGCGTTGATGGGGTAAACAGGGTAAAAAAGAGGAGGGGGTGCTTGCTTGGTCATTGGAGCCAATTTCAAATCTCTCAAAAAAAAAAAAAAAGAAGGGAACGCATGCTCAGGATTTTATGTATGTATGTATGTATGTATGTATGTATGTATGTATGTATGTATGTATGTATGTATGTATACACATACATACAAATAAACATGAGGCGTATTTGAAAAGTAAAGGCTATTTGCTTATATTTAAATATTTGTGAGTAAGAACAAGGTATAACATATGCAGTGCTATCTAATAGAAAATGTTTCTAAAGGCACTGAGATTTGTGTCTGGATCCAGAAATTTTTTCTTCAAGGAACATGTCGACAAATATGTCCGCAAAGTCACTGCCACCACTCTTATAGTGTGTGCTGGGATTCAATTTTTGAGTGCACAAAGATGATCACCTGCTGGAAGTCATGAAGAGTTGTGTACAATTTATGATCTCACAGTAATGTGTAAGCGAGAGGGCAGGGAATGACATGAGTACTTCAAATAATGGTCGCTAGAATGCATGTGATAAACAGTGGGGTGCTATAGGCCCATTATTCAAATTGGTCAAATCGTTTAGTGAGCAAAGAACTGTGAGTTCATCAACGCATGGAGATTAACGGTCTGACAGATAAATCGACATCATTCGTCTGTGCCAATGCCCTCGAAATCAAGAGAACCGCTATGAATTAGTGCTGTCAACTGGCGATTCGCAGGCAGCGATATTCAATACAGATGGATTGAAGAAGCTGGTTCAGCTTTTGGGGATGTTCACATTTCATATCCCCTGATAAGGTGTTTTTACTGCACTGCACTCACATTTCTGCTAAGCTACTCTAAGGTGGCTTTCCTGCAGGGCACAAGCCATGATGTCCTCAGGGTGCAACGGTGTTCATGGCACCGGTGTTCCTGCGGTACCGCTAGCTGGGGGTGAGGATTCGCGGGACCCCAAGGAATGCTCCTCGCTCTCTTGGGCTTGGGATGTTGCCGTGCACGGCTGATGCTGGTGCGTGCGATGGGGACGATCCCATGGACGCCCTTCCCATTCCCCTGACTGCATCTCTGTTTGCGAGACATAGCTTGCAAACATAGGCTTGCTTTTTGGACATGGGTGAACTGTACTCACTCGGTATCCTGTTGCAGTGGGTCGAACGTCATCGATTCCACGTGTTGTTTGTGCTACTTGTATAATTCGGCTAGCATGCTTATGATGCACGAGATGCAAATAAATGCCCTTTTTATTGGTTCGCATTATGGTGCACTGAGCACTTTGTTTCTTGTGCACAATGGAGACCTCCCATCTGGTGCCCAATGTGGGGCTCTTGAAACATTAGACGACAGTTTTTCTTGGTTCAAGGCAACCTTTGTTTGAACTGGACAAGATTACACCTAGTGTGGATTTTGAACCAAAACTGAAAATGGCCCGGAACTGCCAGAGAGAAAACAGAATGCAGAGCAGTTCTTTTCATTACTATCTGTGAAATACATGCATTTTCTGCTTTTGTTCGACATCACTGCTCTCAAGGACCTCAAATGACTCCTCGGAGTCGGACGCACAAGTTGCGGGCCCATAAGCTCGAGCAGCACCTAACATTAAAAAACACTAGCAACTGATGCAGCTCATGCCCATCCATCCATCCAATTAGAGCAACCTACAACTATTCTAGCTCCCTCTAGTCCGATGAAAATGGCAACTCACAAAGTCGATCACCACTCAGCTATAATCATGGCTGGCTGTGCAGATGAGAAGTAGATGGCTGTGGTGAGTGCATTGTCAGGGCTCGGCAAAAATGCAAAGACCAAATTACTTTTCCTGACTTAATTGGACCTTTTCCTATAATTTATTGTGCAACTTCTTGAAAAATTGAAAGAAACTTGCCAAGCAACCTGGCGTTGATGTGTACAGCAGTAAACAGGGTTAAAAAAGGGGAGGGGCACTTGCTCGATAACTGGCGCAAATTTCAAATCTCTCAAAACAGGGAGGGGGGGCATTTGCATGGGTGAGGCGCTTGCTCAGGATAGTACAGCAGGTGCTCATCAAGGCACCTTCAAATTTAGACCAATTTGGGTTTCTGAATTTGGTGCTTTCAGAAGAACACCTGCCTATGTGCTTAAAACAGATATAAAATATATAATGAGCACATATTTATGCGAGATGTAACTTTAGAACAAGCTTTGACTGTATTCAAGCACCTTGGTATTTGGAGTCTAAAGAAATCTATTCAGGCATGCAATTAAATTGGCATCTAACACATTTTTTTATAAGCACCTTCAAGAGCCAAAAAAGTATTATAGTATCCATGCTGCTGTGAAGTTTTAGTCAACACTGCAGGTATACAGTGACCTGCTGCATACCTTGTAGCTGTCAGAATGCCTACCAGGCACAAAGTCAAGGCACGGCTCCTACTAGTGCTCAGTGTGACAGGGCCTTTCCAGAGGATAGATGCTGCCAGCAATGTTTGAAAGAGGTATAGAACTACCTGCAACAAGTTGAGCACATGCTTTGCAAGAGGCCAAACAGCTGCAGCACACACACGAACATGCATATATTCTTTTACTGGGTGATGCCCTCACAACAGAACATAAAAATATTCTTTTCCTTGCTGACAAATCCCACTGAGGAGAAAGGATGTGGGCTACTAGTTAACCCATTACTTAAGCAACAAAAGAAACCTATGAAGAACAACACAATAGCAGGTTCCCCAGCAGCATGAGTGGTAGCCAAGGACAAAGTAAACTATAGAAAATTTTTCATATCTTCTAACTAGCTAAGGGTTACATTTCCTCTTCTGAAATCCAAATATCGCATAATAACGTTCAATTTCCTGTGCTAAAATTAACAATAAGATTTTACATACCAAAAAGAGCTATGATCATGAGGCGTGTCTCGTAGTGGAGAGCTACAGAGTAATTCTGACCACCTTTAATGTGCACCTAAATCTAAGTACATGGGTGTGTTTTGCATTTTTCCTGCATCGAAATGCGGCCACTGTGGCCAGGATTCGATCGCACAGCCATGAGCTTGGTAAACCAATCCCTAGCCACTAAGCTATCATGGCAGGTAATTCTGAAAACAGAATCCAATAGTTCTGAACACAGTGGTACAGTCGAGCCCGACTATATCGAACCCGTTTATATCGAATTATCCCGTATATCGATCAATTTCTAGACACGGTAAATTTACATGGAGAATATATAGCAAAAGTTACTGTTACATCGAACGAAAATAGCAACGACAACCGATATATCAAACCCCATGTGCCTCAAAAGTGCCCCAGCAAGTTGGCTTTCCCTCGCGGTGGCGGGGAAAACTGCCGGCGCCACCCTAGAAAAAGTGGTTTAGACCCGGCTGTGCACAGGCGAACACCCCCCTGCAAAAAATGATCCTGGCCTGCTCGCAGCACTTACAGCCAATCAGAGGCCGTCGTGCTTTTTCTGAGGCGCAGAGGCGGTACAAGTGAGCGCCATTTTTTCTTTCTTTATGCTTGTGTGCCTGCTGCTGCCTCTTTTCCTCGAGTCCTCATTCAGCGTGGTCCGTGCCGGTGGTGTTTCATGCCTGGTGATGACACCCCAAATTCCGACGACAGCACTGAAGACACCGCAGGCGTTTTCGCCGAAGTTTGGAGCGAGCTGGCAGAGTTCCCGGGGTGCTATCGACGGATCGACATTCGACGAGTTCGTCAGTGCGGACGATGATGTCGCCATCATGGGCCAGCTACAAGATGAGGACTACATTGCAGACGTTGTGCCGACCACGATCCAAAGCGACAGCAATAAGGAAATTGACGATGGCCCATTGCCTGCATCCTCCGAAGTGATTAGTGCACTTGCGTTGGACCGGCGCTATTGCGTGAATATGGAAGGTTGCGGCCTCAGCTGCTCCGACTCGTTGGACAACGTGGAGGCGTGCATGCTGTCGCAGGCAGCGAAGTCGTTGAAACAGAAGAAAATCCAGGACTATGTATTTTGTTCCAAAGTAGGGCACGCAAGTAAGCCACCATATTATTAAGTATTTTTCTTATTGGTACGTGCCTTTGCGTCATCAAATCCTATAGTGGGCCTATATCGAATTATGCCATATATCGAACTAATAAACGGTTTTTGGCGAGTTCGATATACCCGGGTTCGACTGTATTTAAATTAAGACTTCCTGGGACTGCTTTTTCCTGAAGCTTTATTAGAGGTAATGCTGCCCCTAAAGTACTACGGTAGCACCTCCTGTAGATTATATGAAGTTTTCAAAATCACTAACCTTGTGTTCAGCTACAGCAAAGCTGTTGGAGAATGGCATAAAGAGCCAACAAACGGCACAAACACTTGTGGGACTTTTCAGCAGAACAGATGCGCTTCCTTCTCCAAGTTGATAACAGCAGCAGCATAGCAGCAACAGTGATCCAAGTACAGCCATTGCTAAGCCGGCATACATACGAGGGATGTCGAATGTGGCCCAGACCTAACGCACAAAGACAGAATTTTCTTGAGCACATGTTGTTATGGTGATGGCAGCTGTACATCGATACGAGCAGAGAAAAAGGAGCATTTTACTGGCATAGGTTCCACAACAGATTAAAAGTAATAGTTTGAAAATTTTCATATAATGTATCACAATCATACCACACACTGTCACTATAATGTAACACCATTCCAATTTATTTCTATTCCATATTGCTATTGGTTGCAGCACCAGGAGACAGCACGGGGCACAGCATAGAGAAGAAAGAAGGAAGCTGAAGGGTGCTGAGCAGCTATGATGGAGGCAATTGCTGCCAGATTAAAGAAGCATTTAGTGTATTTTGATTGTCTGTGAAGTGCCTCATTACAATAAACACCATTAGTGCTCCAGTGCTTGGTAAAAAATTTCTCTGATTAAGCTTTTTCAAGCTGTCTGTTACCCGACATCATGAAAATGTCCCTTCAGATTTCCATCTCTGACTCGATAAAGCAAAGACAAAAATAAAGAGTAAACTTCTGCACCAACACTGTCAAGGCATTGAAACACAGACGAATAGTAGAATGCAAAACAATACCCAAACACGTTTTAAATAAAGAAGGTCAACTGGGACAAACAAGAGAAAGAGAAGACTCGAGGCCAAGTATCCCATCTCAAGATTAAATGCACACACTACTTTCACATGGTTAGGCCGAGCACAAAAAGTACATTATATTCAAATATGTGCCCTTGTCCTTACTAGTACTCTACCATAAGTTTTAATTTTTTCAGGCTGTGCCCACTTCACCTGTCTACTGTACAACTAAAAAAAACCGTTAAAACATACATCAAAGTGATGTGTGTGGATGTAATATGCTGAACAAAACTGAAACTTATTTTAGAATAGCTGGAGAGTGTGCCATTATGAAAGGAATAGAAGGTGGCTACCTGCCAACTGCTTTGGTACTAGCTGCTAGCAGCTGCCAGCAAGAAATGATTGTTTTTTTGCATTATAAGGAAGACAGAGTGGCACCCGAGCTCTGGCACTTGATTGGCTAGCAAAACGTAGAAGAAAACAGAGAAAGCATCATGAAAAAAAACAAAGAAAGGAATAGAAGGTGGCTACCTGCCAACTGCTTTGGTACTAGCTGCTAGCAGCTGCCAGCAAGAAATGATTGTTTTTTTGCATTATAAGGAAGACAGAGTAGCACCCGAGCTCTGGCACTTGATTGGCTAGCAAAACGTAGAAGAAAACAGAGAAAGCATCATGAAAAGAAACAAACCCTGTTTATTGCAGAGTAACATAAAAAAAAATTGCAAATTTGGTGCTTGAATAAAAAGCTAAAATGATCTTTTTATTTCAGAATTTTTTTTTATGTGCTATGAAACCTCAATTTCTGCTTGGAAATTTTTCAGTGTCTATTTAATCCTCAGTGTTCTGAAAAATATTATAAGTAGTCTTGGTATGGTTGGGCAATTTTAAGGACAGAATTTTGGTCACAAGAACTTGGAAAATCTGGTTGGAAATCTGGGACACAGACAGGAAAGAGTGCAGGCCTCCCTTCAGGC
The DNA here is from genome assembly GCA_013339685.2 of Hyalomma asiaticum. Taxonomy (NCBI): domain Eukaryota; kingdom Metazoa; phylum Arthropoda; class Arachnida; order Ixodida; family Ixodidae; genus Hyalomma; species Hyalomma asiaticum. Next base: position 297,131,663 of record CM023481.1, read on the forward strand.
TCACTGTTGATGCGCTAAAGGAAAGAAACCTAACAGTTCTAACCTCGGACAAAGAACGCAAGTTCGTAGTGGTACCAGAAGGAATGTTCCAGATCAAGGCTCTAGAGGTTGTACAGAAAAACTTCAAGTCCGTCGAAGGCGAGTCGCAAGATTTGAACGTTGTGACTGTCTTCAGGTATGTGGATAACTACTTAGTTGTTCTGCACTCTTTCCTGTCTGTGTCCCTTCCTTCCATCGTACTCGCGCAGTACACTACCTGTTGTGGTTCCTAGTTTTATAAAATGGCACCTTTAATACTTAGATAAGAAAAGCACCTTGCAAGCTCTAAGAATACTACAGGTTTCTCAATAATACTGTAATGTCTTGTCAAGCACAGGCATAGCAAATATACTCTACTGTGGTTATCCAACACAGCAACAAGATTTTACAAATCTATATAGTTCACATAATATTGAACTACTACATGTATAACATTTCTCAATCCTGCAAGGCACAAATTTACCAGATAATTTAAAATACCTTTTCTGATAGTATACTGTGAGTTCAGTACACTTTATATAATTATGTTTCAGGATAACTGAATAGAAGTTATTTAAAAATGATAATTAACAAAAAAAGGTCCACATGTTACCTGTACCATCAGCATAAATAAAAATGTAAACACAACAAATCTGAAAAACAATGCTTTTACATATCATTAGATGAGAGAGCCATATTCAACCACTGTAGCCACTTCTAAGTATTACATAGTGACTAAAGTACATATGAGAGCCTGAATAAAACCACCGTTACGAATGTAGGTGAATTAGGAAAAGCAAGAAAGTGTTGTACCTATATTAGGTCCTTCCGACTTCTTTGCATTTTAATTTATGTTGACTATAACCGGAAGATAACAATGAATCCTCTTGACTGTTAACTTATACTCTACTAAAACTCAAGATACTTTGATGAAGTTCATTCTGTATTAGCATACATTACTACAAGAAATAAGGGTTAAATTTCTGTACTTGAACTTGGTACCCTAGCTGAATGTGAAATATTTCTGAGGTGCTTTCTTGCCCTTCAATAGCATCTTCAATTGCATTTAAATTAAGTTAGCAACTTACACATTCTCTAATGCACTCTAATCTGTTTTGACTGCTGAATAGCTGGATAGTTTAGCTCAGGCAATCTGTATGTCATGGGGAGCTAGTAGTTAAAAAACTCCATGGTTTCTATTTTGATTTTTAGCCTTTTAGCACAAAGAAAACACAGGAGCAGGGCTACAGACAAAGTTTGGCGTGGTGTAGCCACTTTTCACTTTTGCATTATTTTAAAATCCCCTAAGCCTCTTCTGTAGGTCACCTACAAGATGATTTACAAAGTGTAATCTGCCTACACAGCCTAGCCTACTATGTACTTTTCTTTAGTGCATCCATAAATATAGGTAATTCAGTAACGTGAAAGTTTCAACAATGTTTATACATATAAATTTCACACATGTGAAGAGTACAAGCATGCTGTCTATATGAGGAAATAGTCGTTGATCAACAGAAATTTAATATTTAACTTCAACAGTATTCACTTCAGCAGGCTCACCATAATTAGAAAACTGAAGCATGCCCTCTATAAAAGCCATATCTTCTTTTGGATCTGGAAATATGCAAGTACAGTAGACACCGAAGAAACCATGAAAATTTGTTCATCTTATCAGAAGTTTGTCTTATCAGAGGTGCCTTCCAAGGAAGGAATGGCCACATGCAACCATTTATCTGACCCAACTTGAAAACTGTCTTCAAGCGCTGGTTTTTCATTTAGGCTATCTGTCATGGCTCTTTAACACTGCTGTACAAATCAACAAGCAGCCATAAATACCACCTTACCTAATTTTAAAAATCCATGTCTCAAGCTGCTTTCAAGCGTCCATGCTGCTTGGAAAGGTTTGTTAGAGAATTTCAACAGGCATATGCTTCCTTCAATATTCACCAAAGGCACCTCAAGCACTTCTTCAATGAGCATGTCAATTGTGTTATCAGTCAATGTGTTGGGCATCGTGGCACATCTTTGAGGACACTCACATACGCATTCATGCCCAGAAGGGCACTTTCTTTAGCCATCCTAGAAACTAGACCTGTCGTGCCAATCACCTCAAAACAATTTCACAATGTTTCATCCAACCAGTCTCCTGACTGGTTAACATCCCTGCCTTCCCTTTCTTATTTCTCTCTCTCTCTCTCTCCTCAGCACGTGCAGAGCAGACAAAAGGTCTGTTGTATATCTCCACCTCCCCTTTTTTTCCCCTTGTGGGACCCCTTATGCTCCTCCATTGTTTTCCTTGGCTTTGCTTTACCACTCCTCTCTAATGGTTGAGCATGGCGGCCTTATCCCCTCCTTGCGTACTGGAAGCGGCTCTATATAGGCCTTCTTGGGTTCTTTTGCCATGTGCTCTTTTGTACTATCTCTGCAGGTGCTAAAGAGAAGGTGAGGAGACAACAAAACAACCCAAGAAGGAGGGGCACCCTCAGGACCTGCAGCAATAAAACTCTGCAACAGAATTATAAAACTCCGTGCCTCATGCTGCTTAGAAAGGTTCATTAGGGAACTCAAGCAGAACTACACTACCCCCAATATTCTCCAGAGGCACCTCAAGCACTTCTTCAATGAGCATGTCAATTGTGTTGTCAGTCAATGTGTTGGGTTTTTTTGCTGGGTACCTAAGTGGCTTTGCCTATGTAGTGTTGGGTCCTTTTGTACTCTCCCTGGTGGGAAGACAACAAAAAAACGCTGGTGCCCAGCCCTTGGGGCCCCCGACAATAAGTTAGGGGTAGTGGTCCACAGTACTGGGAAAGTTCGTCTTAAAGGGCCCCTAAACCACCCCCAACATTTTTTAACATGCGCATCAAGTTGAGAATGCTGTCATAATGAATGATGCCAAATGTGGCAGTGCTATGAGCAGCGGTTGCGCCACCAACTCAACAAACAATCCCGTGTGCCTCTCCGGGCATTTCCAGCATACTAAACTTAGCCGTGACAACAAGGGACAGCAACGTGGTTTTTGGTGACGTCAACAGAGGTAGAGCCCTGCTGATTGTTCAAAGGAGAACTTCGACTTACAGTTAGTCTGCTAGCAATTGCACGCGCTCCCTGCCTGTCTATTCTTCCTTGTGCGTCGTTTATGCGGTGTGTCGTTAGTGTGGACTAGAAACTGTAACAACTGTACCAGCGAGCAGAACACGATGGGGAGTGCTAGCACAGATCGTTGGTACAGAACCAACAAAACACTTGCGCGAGCGCGGAAGCCGGCGGAGGCTGGCAGAGGCAGGCAGAGGCATGTCAACTGGAAGAGGGTAGACTTTTGAACTGCGCGTCATTGACGATGTATGTCACGCAACATGCAGCGAAGAGCACTCGGCGAGGAGGTAGCACCGGCAACTGCAAGCGGCCAGTGCGTGGCGTAGGAGAGAGAGCGAAACAAGCAAGCTCTGCATTTTAATAATCAAACGCGTGTAACTAAGCTATTTCGACACCACTTCAAATAATTCTTAAGGCTACATGTACGTTGTGGTCACCAGTGCAACACCACAACTAAAGTTTGACCTCTGAGTGGTTTAGGGGCCCTTTAACACAATGGAACTTGTGAGAAGGTTTGTCTTAAGAGAATTTTTTTTTTTCATTGAGTCTATGGAAAACCAAACAAACATACATCCTATGATATTTGGTATACTCAAGAATTCCTCTTAACGGAGTTCACTTTAAAGGGAGTTCACTACACTTGCAGAATGGCAGCAAAATTTGATCACTCCGAGCAAGTAAAAACCAAAACTGGAAAGCTAAAGTTAGCACACACATGTACCCAATGAGATAAAGTTACTGCTTACATCACAGAGAGGCAAGCAGCCAATGCTGCACTGCTCCATGCTGTCAATGAATGAGCAGTGCGATATTGATTGAGCCACTGAACACAGATTGCATGCAGTTACTAAATAAGTTAAAAAGAAAAGAATGTCACCTCAAGAGCTGTCGCCTGCACCCTTCCATTATATTGGTTGCTGGTTTTGATTTCATAAATTACAAGAAGCTAGAATTACAGTGTGCTACATTAGCATAACAAATCATATTTTTTTAAAAATCAAAGTTGATATGGCTTCTACAAAAGAACACCTCAATTTTCCAGTTAGAATGAGCTCAAGGTAGTTCTAATCAATGCTTTTTGTTAACTAGTGACTATTTACTACATATCACATGTACCCACAAGGCCACCACTACTGATGACATGTCTCCAATAAAACCAACGATTTCTTTCAAAATGGCTATATTACCTAATGTAGTCATAAAAACACCTGGGAAGTGTTTATGCAATGTACTGTAGAGAGCACTTGTGCATAGAATGCAGAGAACTTGCCTCATGGGCTGCATGTCTTGCATTCTGCAAGAACGCCACAGATGCATTTATGAAATTCCTGGCTATTTCAACACTTCCCTGCCCATCGAGGCATCGGTCCCACAGCTGTTGCAGCTCCTGCATCCTCAGTTCTGGATTCAGGGGAGTGTTCGGAACCTTGGCCAAGTAACGTGCCACCTGGGCAATATGTGAGATTTTAAGCTGATATCATCATTACTAGAGTAAACACAGATGATTCATAGAATGGCTTCTGTTAGTTACACAACGCAATCCTTTCCTTGCAACGTTCACAAACAGGCACCACCTTGGCTTATTAAACACTAAAAGGGCAATAAATGGGCTAGATGGCACTGATCCACAGTGTAAGAGCAAGGAGGAGGACAAAAAAAAAGGTAAGAAATGGAAAAAGTGTTATAGGAAGATGTGCTTGTTTTCAGCCCCTTATTTTGTCTTTAAGACTGCTTTTGCACTGAATATTTTTATGGCCAGAAAGGCCAAGGCCATTCTTCGACCTTGAGAGAAACAGCAGAAACAAACTGCAAATTAATTGGTGAGATGGCATTAAAGTTCATACAGCACATGCAGATGTCAGCTTTCAGTCAGTAATTTTTATTCTACCTTGTTCAAGTGCACCTGTCCCTTCCATGAGTCGAACACATGGCCATAAGCTTAACAACCATAGCAGTTCAGTTTTAGAGTGCTGAATGCAGAGTAGATTTTGCATCATTTCTAAGGGGCAGCCTTCTATGGGGTACCCAAGACCAAGTTTGGGCGTGCGCGGCGATATCACCATGCAGATGCTGTGGCAGGCAAGCTGTACAAGAGTGGGGATAGATGCTGCCAGTGCAGCCTCTTTGCTGGTGGCGGTGGCAAGGCGCCAAGCGTACACATGTTCTCTTCTGTCAGTACTGCGAACTGGGGCGCTGAAATGCTCTGTTGGTATGCGAGGCTTCTGTGAGGCCTCGCTTATGCAATGGCAGGAGTGGCTCTACCAAAACAGAATCGGGGTCTGAAGAGTTGCTGTAATTAACGCAAGATGCACGATTCACCTGTGATACTGTATTGATTCCTGTGCTGCCAATGAGTGTTGTCATTTGCATGTTGTGTATGCCTGAGTTAACTACATACATTGGGGCATCGCACATATGACACCACATCACGTCTGTGACTCAACATTGCTCAAATGTGCAGCTGATTTTTACATATCTGTAAAACTGAAGCTCACAAAACTAGAAGGCAAGTGTGAAAGCCGAAATAAATAAGGTGAGCAGTGCAACTAGCTTCGTCATGCTAAAGGTTCAGCAGCCTCACAACTAAGTGAGCACCAGCGGGTGATGCTCCAGCTGATGAAGCACGTCTTGTACCTTCCCAGTGGACAGTATTGACACATGCGGTTGTTTTGATTTGGGTGGAAAGCCGTTGTCGCTTCCCAGTGGCACGCGCTCGCTTTGGTTGTTTCGGCCGTATACATTCTCTTTCGCATTGTCCATCGACAGTATACAGCTACTCTGCAAGAATGTCATAACAAATGAACTAAGTCATATGCTCATATCCAATGACTGAGAATATCAACCCAGTGTGCAGCTTGACATCACAGGTTGTATAGACTATTCGGCAATTTTAACATGACATAATGCAGACTTAGCTCGACATACACATCACAGATGATATTTACATGTGTGGTTATTTTGGTTTGTTTAAGAGGAACGCCGTTGACATGTACATCGACGTACACATCTGATATTACGTCTGATATTATCACAATATTACGTTTGATAACATCAGACTGTAACAGTACTATGTGAAAGGGTAAGAGTACAAAACTTGCTTATTTTTGGCACACTTGTGCCCCAAACAAGGTGTAGAACGAAGAGTTACTTGAATGTTTCACACTAACACATTCTTTCTATGCTGAACACACTTCTGTCCAAGCCTTTACGGTTGGTGCAACTGCCTCACATACGTGCAGAAGAATGCATGCATTGTTGCACTGCTAGAAGCAACACAAGTTGTGAATCATCATGGTCGACCATCTGCTCCGCACGCAGCGCACATGATTAACAAGATTTCTCTTTTTATTGTGAACCATACCGTACAACAGTGGAAGACCTCCCTGTCAAGCATCACCTCTCGATCTGGTCGCGAGAGCACACAGGGCAGCCACAGCTCATGAGGTTCTGGACTGAGGACTCCACCCACCCTCGGGGCCCACTGAAGGACCCTATGGTCGTCCCTTATTTTAATAAATGTTTCATCTCTCTCTCTCTCTCTCTCCTCTTTTTATCAAGTTAGCTTTTCACAAAAAAAGAAAAACAAAAGTTGTCAAGGTCGCAGATCATTTTGAAGTTGCACTACGGATGCAACACATGCCACAGAGGTAACGCAAGAGTTCTGTACAGGCCCGGAAGTGTGTTTGCAACTATTTATTCAAAGTGCGCACGCCTCCCCAGTCCAGCTGCAGTGGACACAGGGCCTCCAAGATCATTAGCACTGCGGATATTCCCAGTTATGATTTTGCCGCACTGCTGCTGGTAAGAAGCAGCAGCGCTGCTCAACGTTTCTTTAGAAGCCTATTGCTGGGGACTGCAGGAACCGGTGCAAAAGGAGTAAAAGCCACCATGGCCATGCTTCTCTTTTTCTTACCACGTGCTTGACATTACTGCTCAATCACCATGACACTGTTTTCAGCTGCCCTGAGAGCTATTTGGCAGTTCAGAAGGCACTATACGGACAACTGGCAACCAGGGTCAAATTAAAGGGGTCGTGAAGCATTTTCTGAACATTTTGTACTAAGTGCGTATTCAGGATTCTGACCCTCCAATCAACAATATGCATTGTTCCGTTGCACCGTGTGCATTGATTTAGAGCGATAAAAAACGTGGTTTCGGTTACACTGCGCGCGTTCCCCTCAACTCTGCAGATGACATCATCTTAGTAGCCGCCATACCACCGAGATTGGCGCGCCCTCGGAGGCCATGGGAAAACAAACCATGCTGCCGCTTTTCTTCCGAATAGTGGCACCGCACGGTTTCCAAATATTTTCTTCCTTTCAAGCTTTCAAGTAAATCGATTCTTTTAGAGTAAACGTGAGTTCACTGTGTCTTTGAACTTAAAAATATCTTAACTCAACGTCATCAAATAGTACCACGCCGGCCGGTAGTGTCGCATAGTCGTTTCGGGAGCGCAAGAAAGCTGAGATTTAAAACGGGCGTTGTTAAATGTGCACTGAATATTTCGGCGAAATATTTCTGAATCGGCTTGTCGAATGCGTATTGAGGCAGTGAAAATTACAAACTGGCATCTCCAAATTCTTTTCACGACCCCTTTAAGTATGGTCCTGGTAAATAAGTATGCAAATGTAACATTCCTGTCTATAGAGAGGAATGGTGATCAGTGTGCAAGTAATGAAGTGCTTGTTATACCTGAGAACAGTGGAAAGCTATGAGTACAGGCCTGTAAACATAGTGAACTTTCATATCATACCAGTAAAAATAGATGCTCTCCAAGGACAATATCCCAAGTTGGAGATATTGCCATAATATCACTTTCAGTGCACGCTGATAATGGTACAGGAAAGGCGAGCAAGCAGTCACTGATTCAGTCAAGGATGCACAAGAATCTTGTGCATCCTTGTGCAACCTTAAAAGTGAAGTCGAAAGTAATCATCTCAGAATACAGCCCTAAGTCTGCGCCACCATCACGACACAGATGCAAATAAAATGTAGTTACACACTGCAAAACCCAAACAAAAAGGTGCCTGCAAAGAGTCGGTGCATTTACCTGTTGAACATTCAACCAAAGTGGAAGTAGCTGCCCTGGGTCAGGGTGCTCACCATCAATGCCAGGAAAAGCTCGCAGCATTAGAGAGCCAAGGTTCGAATATGGAATGGGCACATCAAACAGCATAGCTAAAGTGGGCACGAGATCCACTTGGGCTATGGAAGAAGGACTGGAATTTTCTGTCTGCAAAAGACACATATGAAAGTCCCATGTAGTTGCCCACAAGCTGCAGTGAGGACATGAAACAATGAAATAAGTGGTGTTTGCACACTCTACAGTTAGTAAGAACCCTCAAGTTGTCACTACTGTGTTGACAATGGTAGCATAGTAGGTATTACTCATGTGACATACAAGTGCCATGCACTCACCGTATTCTCTGCTGTGAGGAAGAAAGGCTCCTTTGAGAAGGGGATGCAGGCTTTCATTTGAATTTTCAGCTCTTTTCACAATGCACATTAGTAGAATGGTTGCAAACTAGATTTCCACTACACAATCAATGCACCATGCTTGTCTGTGTTCAGTAACTGCCCCTGTTGAGAAGCCTTTTTAAAATGCACTCTACTATGGTTACTGGCACCACATCCATGGTGCTAATGTGTCGTACTACATACTTTATGCACTAAACACTAATGTTCATTTAAGACATCATTTGTACAGTGGCAGTTAGTTGCCTGCTCTTGTTGCATCTTGTACACTTTTAATAGTTAATACAGCACCTTCTTTTAGTTTTATAGTAATGAATATCAGAAACAGCCTGCATTCTATTCTATTAATATGTACTTATTAGAGCTGTGCAAACAGCAATATTCGGAGTGTGAAGTGACTTCGAATATTAATGCTTGAGTAAGAAAAAATTTGAATATTTTTCTAATAATGTTAAAGTATGTTCTACATAACACATGTTAAATTACAGAGAAATGTGCTGTTAAACATGGGCAAAAGAAAAAGGAAATTTAGTGCACAACTAGTGCACTCCCACAATGTCTTCTCTAGAAAAAGAACAGTCAAGTCTTAAAAAACAGCCCAATGGGGAACTGTGCATATGTATGAGCTAACTTCACCGCAGTACACAAGTGTTAGCTTTGCTGCAGTACGCAAGGGTTGCACTGCAGTGTACAAGTGTTAGCTTCACTGCAGTACGCAAGTCCTTGCCGCAGTACACGAGTGTTAGCCTCCCTGTAGTAGCAAATGTTAGCTTCGGCACAGTATGCAAGCGTTGACTTTGCCATAGTACACCAGTGTTAAGCGGCAAAGCCTACAGCATTCGGGAATGGGCCATTTGTCACGAGACATAGCATATTTTGGCCATTAATTACAAAAATCGAATAGCTCAAATAGTAAGTTAAATGCAAATCAAATCGAATAGCAAACTCTGTTCAAAAGTTTGAATATTCACACACACCCCTAGCAGTTATGCATTTATGTATATGTGGTATTTTGATAATTTGCAATTGTTATCATCATCATCAGCAGCAGCAGCAGCCTGTATATTGTCCATTGCAGAACAAAAAGACCTTCCAATAATCTCCAGCTAATCCTGCCCTATGTAAGCAGATTCCAATTTATGCCTACAAATTCCCTGATTTTATCACCCCACTTAATCCTCTATTGTTTTCTGCTGCATTTCCCATCTCCTATCCCTTGGTACCCTTTCCATAGCTGTAACTGACCGCAGGTTATCCGTAGAATGTTATAACCGGTGTGAACCCCAACCAGCCATGATCTAAGGATGCAGATGCATTTTTATAACATTTTCTACATAAAACAAGAGAATACATTTCAGGAAATTTCAGCCCCATGTGCACATATGTAATCTAACATCTCCTTATCTCATGCAGTCCCACAGGAAGCACACTGGCCTCACACTAAAGATGCTTGACAATGCTGGTTACATATCACAGAACACAAGAAAATGTTACACTGAATATTAAAAGCATTAAAGGGCCCCTACCACCCCCGACATTTTTTTGAACATTTGAAGTTAGCACGCGCATCAAGTTGAAAATGCCGTCACGATGAACGATGTCAAACGCGGCAGCGCTACGCGCCGCGGGCGCGCCAAAAACTCGAAAAACAATCCCGTGCGCCTCTCCGGCCAGTTCCGGCATGCCAAAGTTAGCCGTGACGACATTGTGGTTTTTGCTGACGTCAAAAGAGTCCGAGCTCCGCTTATTGGTCGAAGGAGGACGTCGACTTCCGGTTAGTCTGCTAGAAAATGCACGCGCTCCCTGCCTGTTTGTTTTCCTCGTCGTGTGTCGTTCGAGTGGTGTTCGCGTGTGAATTCGTAAATGCGCTACGCTATGCAAGTGCAAGTGAGGTACAGCCGACTAAAAACTGCAGCAACTGTCAGAACACGACGAATAGCGCTAACAGAGAGCGTTGGCACAGCACCAACGAGACATTTGCGCGAACGCGGGAGCCCGGCGGAGGCAAGTCAACCGGATGCGCGTCATCGGCGATGTATGTCACGTGACATTCGGAGGAGCACTCGGCGAGGAGGTGGCACTGGAAAGCGGCCGGCGGGCGCAGGAGAGAGTGAAACAAGCAAGCGCCGCGTTTTAATAATCAAACGGGTGTAACTCGGCTATTTCTGCACCGTTTCGAAAAATTCTTGCGGCTACGTGTTTCTTGCGGACACTGGTACAAAAACAACACCACAACTAAATTTCGACCTCTTGGTGGTTTAGGGGCCCTTTAAAGGAATGAGAAGTCACCAGAAATTCAAAGAATCGGGTGAGCTAAAAGGGTGCTTCATGTTTCCATGTGCCCATGGCTAGCTACATGTACAAACTATTTTCTAATCAGAGAGTTGGGCTGTCATCAAGCATGCTATGAGGTTGGCTACTTCAGCTTACCATAGAAGTTTCATTGTTCCAGGGTGACAGGAAAGGTTTCTTGGCATGGAGAAAAAGGACGGCCTCTACTTCATCTTCTGTTTCTCCACCATGGTCACCATCAATGGTCATTCCATGATCACTCATCACCAAGAGCAAGGTGTCCTCAGAGATTTTGGAAACCACTGATCTAGCAAACATAAAGATCAAGACGACAAGCAAAGATGAGGTAATAAAAAACATAAAAGGGCAAGCTTTGAAACAGGTCTTCTGATAATTAATGGTTAAGATGGCTAAATTTATTAAAATAATTTTGTTAACTAGCAACTGTTAATGCAATGTGGCTATTTCAGATTGTTCGTACAATGGTATTAGAGAACTACAGTGCATAAAGACAGAGATCCAGGAAATAGAGACAGACGAGTGTTATGCATAGTGCTCATCAGTGCACTTATTTTTTTTGCCCATGTGCCTTTATACACTGCAAATCACCAATACTGCTTAAATGTTCAATGACAACAGGAACCAATGCAATGTGGGGTATGCCGCATCCTTTCAAAGACGAAATCATAAAGTCCATAAAACAGACAGCACTAGGATTTGCTTTGCATTAACAGGCCAAACAACAATAATTACTTTGTTAATTAGCTCTTGTAGAAGGTTGCACAGGTAATGGCAATGTTAGTAAAAAAAGTACGACATGTCATTTCATATGAAGTAACTTCACAGCACGCAAAATATAATGACTGTAGCATTATGTGTGACACCTCTCTTGAAAGGGCCTTGTAAAGCTTTTTCAAGTAATCCTTGAACGATCTCACCGTAGGAGCTTATTATCTCATGAAATGCTTGCTGTAAAAATGTTTTGAATCCGTCAAGTATGAGCAAAGTTATCACATCCTCCAAGCGCCTCCTCTCTTTTGTCCCAATGAGCATGCTAGAAGCTACAAGAGGGGGGGACGAAAAAGGGGCAAGAAGCCATGGCAGTGCGAACATGACCTTAAGCGCTTCCTCTCCATGTTTTCTTTGGACGTATTCATTCACTTCCACTACGATGATTAGCGCACTGCCAATGCTGCCAAAAAAGATCTATGCACCACTGGAATATGGCGGCATCTGATGGTGGCCACAGTAACTATACAGCAAATAAATCCCAACTGTGCTATAGTATAGCTGACACAAAACTTTCAATGGCGGGCGTACTGGTGGCATTCGAAACAATATGCATCGGTAAGTGCTGTCATAGTAGGCTGAGTACCAGAAAAGCTACCAACTCATCTATGTGTGTTTAAATGGCACTGGTGAAGTACGCTGGGTGCTGCTTCACACGACCATAGGAGAAAACAAAACAATAAACAGAAGACCATTGATTGAGACTGAAAACAAAGATAAGTTACTATTTTGGCATTCGTAAGATGAAGTTTTCACAATCATTATGTAGTCAGTGCCCACAATGATGTAATTTTCCTAGGGAAGAGCTAGTCACTTCCAGCTGTCTTTGAAACTAAATTGCAAATTTCCTTCTGTGTTCAGTGTAATAACATTTGGGTCACATTTTCATAGGAGCTTTGGCTACTGATCAGCAGCATTTTCTGAACATGTTCGAAAAGTACTGCAGGGCTCCTTTAAATGCAAAGTGCAACAATATTCTGGACTGCGCAACAGGCATAGTTTAAGTCTGCATAGATAGAGAGGAACATGAGCACATAATTTTGCATTTGATTTACAAATGTACGTGCCATGAAATGTTCACAAATAAGGACATTTGTGATATTAAAACTAGAAAAAAAGTCTTTGAATATTGAAATACCTAACATTGTCTCATTTTCATACAGCACAGCAAAACCACTTAAAAGGTTACTCAAGTGAAACACCAGATCAATTCAGACTGACCAATTACTATTTCAGAATTCTACTGTTTAGAGGGGAAATGCAACACCTTTTTGGACATAGTCAGAAAACGGTGCTGATTAGTTGTGGAGGCTCCTGTGAACATGTGAGCCAAATATTATTCCACTGCACATAACAGGGAATTAGAAATTTGGCTTCAAATACAGCTAGAAACCACCTGCTCTTCTTTCAACAAATGACGTCACAAAAAGCATCGACTACACCACCTGAGGTAGAACTAACCTACATGATTTCATGATCGTAGAAATATCCTCAGTAATGTTTTATTTGCTTGGTTTGAACTCAACAAGTAGAGGAAATGTCTACATCTTTCTGTAAGAACATCAAAAAATGTGAAGCTACATAGTTCTCCTCGTGACGTCACTTGCTGAAGGGGGGACATGGGTATCAAGATGAAAAATATTGTCAAAAAATCAATTTTCTGAAAAAAGCATTTTTGCGATCTACATCAATCACTCTCCATATACGCCAAGTTTCCTATCTGTTAAGGCCATATTTCAGCCAAATCATCAATTCAAAGGCATATAAAGCACCCCATTTTTTGCTGTGTCAATTCTAAAATGAGACATATTCAATGACACCACACTCACATTCTAGTAAGCATATACTAATGCTAGCCTACCAAATTTTTGTAAGTGTGTATGTGTACAAACATTTGCAACTGCTCAAACCTAAACGTGGCATTTATTTGTTTTCTTGGTTTTCTGAAAATGCTAGCTTTGCACACCCAGCAGAACATTTACTCTGATATTTAAGTGACCATCACAGATAGAATAGTAATTCTTTTTGCAACATGAAGCTGGATGTTTGGAGCGCACAACATAGGAAAGAAATGTTTAATATTACTTGCTTAAGTTTATCAAATTTGTTCTTTTGTAAGACATTTGCATGGCCATTTTTGAAATGATACTGTTCATTGTACTGTACAGCAAGAAATAATGACCTAATCACAAAAGTACTTCCATTATTGTGATCCTTATGCCTTCTGCTAACAATTAATATGCCATTTGTATATTTCGGTGTGGTGGTAGTCTGTCTATTGTAGTAAGAACAAAAGAGGTTGCTTTGGTAATTATGTCATTAAATAATGTACTCAGGGGAAAAATAACAGCATTTTTAGAATCTGAAAAAGAGAGCAAACAAGCATGCAAACATTAATCAAATTTGGTTCATAAATAAGTAAGGACACCTTTCAGACCCACGTCCCCCCTGAAACAAGAGCAGGCAATTTCCAGCTGCATTTGAAACCAAACCATTAATTCCCTGGTGAGTGCAGTGCATTATTACTTGAACCACATGTTCACAGGTGCTTCCATGAATGAGTGGCACTGTTACTTGACTGTGTTCAAGAAGTATTGCTGGGCGCCTCCAATGCCACTGTCATTTGCTTATTATTAAGACAGGAAATAAAGGTGAAACATTCATTTCTAGATTTCATGCCAAAATCTCGGCACCTAAATATTCAGTGTGATGTGACTGATTTCAATGTTTCTTTCATACTTCAGCCACATGGGGTCAATAAATTTTCTGACGCTTGCTACGTCATTGACAGCTGGCATTCCCTTTTCGGCGACTGGAGTGCAGTCAAATACGTCAATTTGGGGCATGTAATGCACTTACTTTTGTTTCCACAGCCTTCAGTTCATGTCACATTGGCATATTATTGGTTCATAACATTGCATCACAGCCAACATCACCTTTAGTGGGCAGATTCATGGTCAAATGGCATGGTTATCTCGAGCGACTGTGCATACGAGCGGTAGTTATACTTACATGTTGCATTTCATTCGATGAGCACTGTACACGCCAGCACTTAACTATGAAAAACTTGGGCAAACTTTCCAGCTATTAGATATTCTGCATTCTGTGTACTGGTAATAGTAGTACATTGTTCTCTGGTGTCATACTTTTGCTTGAAAAGTGGAGAGCTTTCCTATTCTATTTGAAGAGAGTATAAAATTTCAAGCAACAAGGGGCTTGCACTTAGCCACAAGATCTCTATTTGAGCCCTTGTAGCAGGAGAGAATAAAATGTGCAGCAGGTATACATTAGCTGTAACTGTCCCAGTGTCTAAGATCTTTAAAATGACCTACCATTCACTTCAGTACCAAGTGCCTCCATAGGAAACTGCAGCAATATGAACATGATGTTTGTTCTTCCTTTTTTCCTTTTCTTCATGTTTTATTTTTCATCAAGTATGAAAGTGTGAGCACTACACAGTGTTAAAAGTCAAATCAAATCAAATATTTATTTTCCACCATGTTAACAGATGAAGTACGACAGAAAGAAAACTGCCAATAGGTGGCTTGACTAGTCCGCAGCTACACCTAATGATTGGCATGCGGGCAACAGCCACAAAAAACAGTAAATAAACAAATGAAAACGTTATTACAGAAGAATAAGATTAAAACACAATAGGAAAAAGGAAAAACATGACATATGGCTAAGTGAAATCAGTTTTTTCAACATACATGGATCTAAGTTTGGTGGAGGAAGCAATAAATGTTTTGTTGTGAGCAATACCAAAAGATTTGTTTTAAAACTAATGGCTCTATCTCTTTATTCTCTAAAGTGGGAATGTTGGAATTAACTTCCACCATCCTAGGGATTTCTCCTCAGTGCATAGGGCCCAGCTGCCCAACAGCCTTTGTGACAGTAACAACCTGCAAAAGCACGAGCATTAAGGCAGCTCAACCAGCAGCCATATCAGTGTTCTAAAGCACTTCAAGTATCTGCATCAAAACCCCAAACTCCCAGTGGTACACTGGTAACAAAGACCACAGCTTGAAACAAGAAATTATCTGGGCAGAGGTGTAGCAACTATTGCAATGAAATAGTCAGATATGTATGACAAATAAGGGAACAAAATAAATTCTAGGTTACCTGGGATATAAAAAATTCTGATATTAAATTCTGGAAGACTACTTTTTTACAGGGTGCCATAATATCCATAAAATCACCATTGTTGTTGCTGGGCGCTACTGCTCATCACATCACGGGATTCATGGATATGCGCATATATTTGCTATTACTGGTAGCTGGGGCAAACATATGTGCCAAGGTTGACATGAGAGTTTTACTATGATTGCTATGATGTAAAACATAGCCCTGTATTATACATATTCTTTTTTCAACACAGAATGAGAGGCCCTTCACTGAGATGCAAGTTTAAATGGTACTTCTGCACATCTGCAGAAAAAGCATGCATGGCATTGCTGTTGTCATCATAATCAAGCATACTAGAGTTTAGAATGCCAACATCACTTCACATAAACAGCAGCAGCATGCCTGCTTTTAAATACAGGCAATTCAGAAGTAGAACATATATAGAGAGAGGTAGAGCACAGCATTTCAGCTGTGTTTCGTGAGAACCTTCCTCATCCTGTCCTGCATAACCACCATCAAGGTATTGTACCCAAATGCCCATCCCTGCGCTCAAGTAGCAGGGTAGCAAAGTCAACCAGTCACATACATACTGGCATGGTGGAAACAAAAAAGCAGGACAGGTGGAACAAAGTCTCTAATGTCACTACTGCACTATAACGGCAAGATACCTTCCCCCCCTTACTTTCCACAAGAACAATAAAATCTGCTGCTGCTGTTCCAATGCAATTTTTGGCTTGGACAGTAATGGACAGCAACAGGGCACAAAACATCTGCCCAATAGCAGGTTTTTCAAGTGAAGCTTGCATTGCCTAGCCTGTGTCGGCGCAGTAGTAGTTGGCATGATCCCGCCAAAACCGCCATCATTATGAAAAGTGCGCACACACTAACTGCTTATCTTATGCTGGTATTTGCACACACCAAAACAAGTTGCTCCCAGAAAAGTGTAGAGTGCCTTGATGTCCTCCTCACCTGCCTCTTTGTGGAAAGTGGGGACATCCTTTGTCGGAGCTAGCGCCACCTGAACTGATCTGCGCAGCACGAGTTTGCCATTTCATTGCCCAGCATGTACATCAGAGAGGCTCCCAGCTGGTTGGACTGCAAATGGCCAAACTGGCCTCTTTTTCTTTTTTTTGAAATAGCAGAATTTCTTTTCATTAGCTATACAGCTGCTTTTGTGAATCGTCCTGCCTCTGCTTCAATCAGCTGTTTTGCAATGTTTTTTCTTCCCCTTCATGGTAGTTCTGCCTCAAAATTGTTGTGAATAGAAATCATACACATGTTAACAGTTCTCTTTCCTTCGTTCTCTCTGCTATAGTTTTCCTTCCCTTATGCATGCGTTTACTTTACACAGCTGACCAGCCTTTGGATGTCAGCAGCATCCGCCAGTTATAGCAGTCAATGTAATAATGAATACCTTCCCTTCTTTTTGCGAAGATTTTTTACATACTATGCCGGGTCTCAAGTGGCTGCTGAGTCATCAGCTGGTGAGAAGAAACATATAGTGACAAGAAACATATCCGCGGGATGTTTTAGCAGTCGTGTCCTACTAAGTCGTTTGCTTATTGTTTTTCTTTTCACACAATTTCCAAAATCATTAACCCCAACTAGACGCTCCACGCATATTTTTCGTATTATAAGGCACTACACTGCTTGCATATCAGGATGGTAGTTTCTTTAGAATGTACGTAATGAGCATTTGCAGTGGACAGCCTTTAATTAAAACAATAGGTTCTCTTATTTATATGCTACTCTCTAAAGCAGTGCATTTCACAAACATTTTTGAGGAACCATTACGTGATAACAAAAAAGCTCTAGAATGAGAAAATGTCCATAATATAACTCAGCCAGCACTTCATATCTGTTTCAGCACCTAGCACACACAAGGAAGAAGTTAAAACGTGTGGATAAGATTAGGATGTCAAACATGCGAGATGCTGAAATGGAATACCGACAAGCCACACCTATCGTGATTGCACATCTGAGTTTTTAAGCAAAGTGAGACAATGCTGGACTAAAAGAAGACATGGCAATTTATTTGTAAGCGTACTTATCAAACCAAATCAAACTTTATTTTCCTTTTGAGAGGAGGAGGCAGGACTAAAAGCCACAGGTATGGCTTAACAGAGATCCCTATCACCTTAAAGGAAACACTACAGTGAAACACAAATTTCAGACTGACAGTCACTTAATAATGCCATCGTATTTGATTTTGCTATGGTAAGCTTAAAATTAATACAGAAAATGAAGGTCAAAGTTTCATTTTTGAATTTTGCACAGAAGCTTGTCACCCGAATGTAAGTGTGATGTCAAGGATTTCAAAATCTTTTCTTGGTATTTTGGCCAAGTTGGCTAAATTAAATTTGATGAAACTTGCTATATTAAGTCTGTGGCCCCTCTACAACACAATGTTATCCATTTTTTGGCAGAAAATAATTCCGTGCACCATAGCAGGTGCCTTCAAAATCTATGATGTCACTGCGAGTTGGTTCGGAAATGAGAAGACGTGTTGGCACCTGCATTTTGTTGTTGCGCATTTTCTCGCTTACTAGGCGTAGTCTCGTGGCAAGAGTGGTGCTGTTGGTATTGTGAAAGGGTAAATTACCTACACTCAAAAAATCGTTTTTCCCTTAAGGGGAAAACCCATTTTCCCTTTAAAGGGACACTGAAGTGAAACACTAATGTGGTCTAGACTGATGGACTATTACTGGGGAGCTCCACTGTCATTAATTTCAGCAGTTTACGTTCAATATTAGATGACAAAATCAAGATCGTGGTTTTATCTTTGAATCCTGTGCCAAAACATTGAGGGGATGACATCACGAACGCCATCCTGCATTTTCTCATCACATTGGCTCAGTCACTAACTGAAATATGCCATGTTAAGTCTCTCGCTTCCTTAGAACACAACGTACAAGGTCGTCCACTCTTAATGTGAACATGGCGCAGAGTGGCTGCCTTTTTTTGGAATGCCAGTGCTCGTGGTTTTGCTGCGCACTGAAGCTAATCTAGCGTAGGCACACAGGGGCCTACAAACCCTTAGGCACCTGCTGTAGATCAGCTTTGATGTGCGACCCAGTCACAAGCCCTGGCTTTCCAAATAAAGCAGCCACACTGCACCATGTTCACATTAAGAGTGAGTGACCCTGCAGAGTGCTCATGAAATGAAATGTGACACTTAAACATTGGACAGAAGTGGTACGATTACTAGGAGTATGCACACTGTGGCATTATGAATCTCGTCCCTAAGGCACTGCGGGTTCTGCTGTAAGCACACAAGCCAATATTACATCACTGCAGCACAAACTGAAGCTGGTAGAAGCAATAGTGCAGGTGTTACTTAGCACTATATATTCGCGTTTCATTCTGTGAGCACTGTGCATCCCTTCTAACCACAAAAAGTTATGTAGCACTTAGTAGACGCCGTCAAAAATGCATGACCTCGTGTATATTAGTGTGGAAACAGTGCAGGTGTTGCCACTTGTATTTCTTTTTATCGCATTTTCTAGCTTACCAAGTCTCTTCTGCTCATGAGAGTGGTGCTTTTGGTAATGTGAAAAGGTAATTTACTTATATGAGAAAAATTATAATTTTCTTTAGTGCCCCTTTAATTTCAGGCATGGCACAGTACATGAGATACAGAACGGTTCGTAAATTGCACAAGGCATAGAAAGTATGAAGTTTGTTTTTAATACAAAGATAAAGACAAACATACAAGGCAGATTAGGGCAAAAATAAGACACACATTGCCACGTTAATTCACACAGATGTACCTAAACTTCAACTAACTCCGGTACGTTTGTGCTACCACTTTTGACTTATTCACATATTGTCACCTTGGATAGCACCACATCTGTTCTGGCAAGACACCTTTGGATTCTTGAGCCCAACGTCATTTCCTCTGCCCCCCCCCCCCTCTTTCCAGCTGTGCAGTAGCTATACCAGGTTCTTTTTAAATAGAGGCAGATGCTGCGTCATTTTACTACTGGTGCAGGCGAAAACACCAACAATGAGATAGTTCAAGAGAGAAAACTCCATCAGGACTTCCCCAAGCCACAGTAGCCTTGTTTACATTTATGGGTTCTTTTTTTTCCCCCCATTTCCATTGCTTGTGTTGATTCAAATCTAATTTTCAAAGTTTATGCTTCTTGGGGATCTTTGCCAAGATGTGTGACAAACGTACATGTATTTAGGTCAAAACATGCCCTTACGTCAAAGCCTTGTTTCATGATTTACGTACCGTTTATTAACCAGTCACATTTACGATTAGCATACCCTCAAGGAACTTCAGTATCATTGCCCCATAATAATGTTTTCGAAGCAGTGCAGCTCTGCCGTGCATACTTGCTTGACAGGTAGCAATGCCTTGTAATTTGATAAATTTTACCTTGAATTTTCCATTGCTCTATAAGAATATCTGGGTATAAGAATATCTGGGTACATTACCTCCCACATGTAGAACAAGATTAGCAGGCGTCAGATGACTTCATTTCTATGTGACATTAGATAAACTATCACGCCAATGAGCAGTTGCAACGTGTTTCACTAGAGGATAACATCACAACGTTAGACGGCATATTTCATAGCATTCTCGGACTTTTACCCCATCATAAATGCTGTTGTTTAACTATCATCAAGCATCAATGCCTCCTCTGCAGTATTCTTGTCTCCATAAAGGCCCCATACTGCCAAAAAACTGCCCATTCACATGCATGCAACACGGCCGTTAATTGGCATGGGCAAAGCAATGGTAGTCGACGCAGTTGTCTCCACATGGGATGAAGAGGCGGGCAAGGAGGACATCGAGGCATTCTAGTAAAGTGGAATGCGTGACGCCCTGTATGAAGTGGTGGAAGAAACTAGTGCATTGGAGTAGAAAAAATATGCTACTGGTGCTGGGGTTCGTATGCAGGCCCCTGACCACCAAAGGTAAGTTTTATAACCACTATGATACACACCCATGCTTGAGAGATGTGAACACATCTGAACCACATGAATGCTTTGGATCTTCTACCGCTGCACTTAGTATTTTCGCAGAGCAACAAAGAAGCAGCACCAGGAAAGAAAGAAAGGTGGTAGGTCAGGCACGCACACTCTAAGCTTCACTATCCCTCCATTTTCTCGAATGAGGAAAGCTGTAGAGAACATTTTTTTTCAAAAATAAAAGCATTATGTTAATGCAAGCCTATTTACTGCCTGCCCACCTTATCACCTTGTCAAGTTGGGTGAGTTTGGCAGCCATGGCTGGATGGTTCCGGCCAAGCCAGTGACCACAGTGGTCCACACCAAGGAAGTGGGCTACCAGAACGTCCCATCTGTCTGGATTGTCCAGCTCCGGATACAGATGTTCCAGAACAGCATTGTCAACTGTGTGTAAATCCTGCAGCACAGCAGAACAGCAATTTTATCTTTATGTAAGATAACAGCCCACAGAATGCATTATGTGTTGGGAACGTATTAAACAGAATTTGAGTTCAATTTTATTTTTCTACACTTCGTGCAATGTTACAATTCTGTATGTACGCCTGCAATGTCCTTGCTTGCAAACACCAGAATTTGTAAAAATACATGCATATCATTTTTACCGTACTTGAATATGGCAATAAGTAATTTTGTCTGTTTAGTGAAGTGGGTTTTAGTGGCCTGCAGGCAAGAAAAATTTTTCATAACAGGGTTATAAATTCAGTGACTTTTCTGTCCGATTCTCTGATTTCAGTGATTGTTGGCTCCATTCATATGCACGGCATGATAAGCCACCCTATATTTGGATGTCATACTAAAATCATTATCTGCTTTACACCTTCATTAACTGCCCATGTTTTACATTTTTTCTCACAGTGGTGACTTCTGCTAATATGCACACTTAGTGTGTTGCTGCACCTAAGATAGTCCTCTATGCCAATGACACCAGTTTATTCTTTTCTTGTCATAATTTAGCTGATTTGGAAACAGTGGCAAATGGTTCGTTACATGAGCTGCTTATTTGGTTGTCTCCCAACCAATCTGAGTTAAATGTTTCTAAAACTAAGTTCATTGTTTTTAAACCCAGGAACAAACCTGGTATTTCTAACATTTCTCTCTGTTTTTATGCTTGCAGGATTGGGTAGGTATCTGTATTTAAATTTCTGGGAGCAGTTTTCGAAGAGTATCTGAACTGGACTCCTCACATAAACAAAGTAGACACTAACATTTCTAGGTTTAACTGAACGTTTTTAAAGATCCGCGATCTGTTTTCAGCTTGGTTAAAATGTCAGCTGTATTATTTACTCATACATTCTCATCTATACTACTGCTTATTGATCTGGGGCACCACAACCAAAACATTTGCGCAGGCTGACTGGCCTTCAAAAACAAGCTGTCAGGCATACCGGAAGCCTCTGATGGCACAATCACACAGCAGAGCACTTCTTCAAAAATGAAATACTAGAAGTTGATCAGCTGTATAACCTCAAGCTGGCTACATACATACAAGACAAAATGAAGAATGAATCTGCATTTGTAGACACACACTTAACTAACCGAAAGCAATACACTCCAAGATATAGCCATGTTGAGGCCCCACTCTGTAGAACAAACTACAGAACTTAAACCATAAATATCTAATACCTACTTATCTAAACCAACATCCGCAAGTTCTAAATATTGTGAAAGAATTCATGTCAGGTGCCTCTTTTCTTCAACAAATTGTTAAATCGAATTTGTTGTCCTGTATAATTTGTAAGTACATAGGAAGACCTCAAGCACAATGTGGTTTTTGATGTATGTAAAAAAAAGAAAAGTTTTTTAAACATATTTGTTTTAGGGGTGAAGCACCTTAGGGCCGAGCCTTGTCCCCCCTCGTCATCGTCTGTAGGTCTGGTTTGCATGGAGTCCGCTAGGGGCGCTGCGGTGTCGTGAGAGAGAGCGAACGGCACGTGTTGACTATGGAAACGCTCTTTCTGCAATGAACGCTTTACCAGCTCGCAAGGAACAAGAACGTGCCCTCGCCCGCGAGAGACAACACTGATGCAGGCAGTGTCTGCTAGCGAGTTTCTTGACTGAAAAAACCGACTGCTCACGCTGTGCAACTGTTCACCAGCCACCCCGTATATATATGGGCACTGGACCTCGACCTGTAATATATTGCCGGTGGGAGATTTCTCTTGTGCGTAGTTGAACCATAAGGATGTGCAGCGTGCACGCTACCTAAAGGTAATCTGGAACTTGGCACGATCTACGACGTGGGAGCGCAGGAACCTCAGGAAGACCAGGAGCATAAATGACGTGTGTGTAAATATACACAAGCGTTGTCACTCGTGCATGAGTGGGCAATGTCACGGGTGATTTGCGGTAACACCGAACGATCCCCAGTGCTTTGCCCACTCGTCATCGTTCACTTCGTGGAGATGCGTGAATTTTTGTATGTGTTATGAACTGTAACTATTTCTGCGTTGCCAGACTTTTTCTTTTCCCTATACAAGGCATCCATTTTTTATAGTACAATTTATTCAAGTACATTCACCTAACTGCTAAATAATGAATGGGTGGTCGAGCAATTGCCACGCAGTTTATTCTGCCTCTAGCCTATCTTCTCTTGGCATGCAATGTCTTAAAACAATAAATGAAAATGAAAAAAAAAAGCATGCATATTCCCTCATTGATTTTCTTCATTCAAAATCCTATGAGCATTACATTTGATCTCCCTGTGTATTGGTTATTTACATTTTTGATGCAAAATCAATTTCTGATCTCCTTACTTCCATTCTATAAGAATGAGTTATCTACAACATGCCTTATATTAGCAGACAGCTTTTCTCTGCTCTATAAGCCTCTGATTCTGCCACAGTGAAAAACTGTTTTTGTTGTAGAAGGATGGTCATGTGGGCGAGTTGGAACTGATTATGCATATTGATGGTCAGCGCGAAACACGAGGACAAAAGAAGGAAGGGACACAAACCACAGCGCTGTCTCACAACTAATTTTATTTAGCAACACACCCATATTTAAAGCAATGACCACACCCACGTGATGCCATGATGCAGATGGGAAAGTGTGCAACAGAATATGAATAACCTCGTTAGAACTAAGCCAACATAAGCTACGTGATGTACTGATTCAAAAATGAAATCTCCCTGTCATGTAGGGCTATCGATGGCATGCTGACGCACCATTCTACACCATTTGTTTTCTCATTTTGAGTGAACTTGACTCTAAGTTCACTCTGCGGAGTCCTGGAAACCTTTAACACAAAATTTTCATAGATTTAAGCGCCTCAAATCTCCAGAACAGGAGCCTCAAATCTCCAGAATGGGAGAACTTTCTGCAGTGGAGGCAGCGCAAGGTAGTGTCAGAAGCTAGCGCCACCTCGCAAAGAGCCCGCAAAACACAGTGGCTACAGGCGAACAATGGGAACACGGCCGACGTGCTGGGCATGTCAAAGTAGAAGGGGCACTGGTTCACCCATCATAATACTGTCCATTGTGGTGGGGCTGGCTTGCAGATGCTGGGTGATGAAAACATTAAAATCAAATTGAAATATTTTATACACCCTTCCTGGCTCTTGCTTATAGAGAGCGTTAACATTACCTGAAAAAGAAATGAAGCATGTCCCTATTGCACCGCCTCAATACCCTAAGCAGCACTAATATCAAATACAAGTATATGGGAGACAAGAAAGAAGTTTTTTAAACAATTCACAATGCCCCATTACAGCCTTGGTTTACTCTTTCCTCCATCTCACACTATCCTTACACTGCAGATAGAGGGACCAATAACAAATGAAATCATCAGATGTGACCTTGTCCCACTCACTGTTTCTGCAAAATAATGTTGTGTAATATTACATGCTGATGTCAGTAAAACAGGTCTGGGCATTTTACGTCATCTGCTATACATGGCAGATGACATGCGCCCAGGAGTGAAGCATGCAAGTGAAATGGTTGAGTGTTTAGCTTGCAGTCAGGAGATACGGGACTTTCTATGTTTTTAAGCTGCCAAAAGACATAGAAGCTTGAGCAAGTGAAAGATTATGGTCACCTCTGACCCCCACATCACATACCTGAGCTATGACCAATTACTGCAGGTATTTATTTGTCACAAAAGATCAACATGTACATTTATGGTCTTTGAAATGTAATTCAGGCTTTAGGTCTTCAAGATGTATCCTATATCAGCACTGTTTCCGGCACTTGAAGAACCCATCATTTTTCGAAAATTGGAAGTGGCCCTTCATAAATCTGACGAGAAGAGCCATGAGGCTTACTTGTGTGCAAACAACTTTTCTGAGGACAGGTCATTTTGAAGATCACAGGAGTAAGATGCTAATGAAGCCTGCATAAATTTTGGTGACTTGTAGCTTTTCCATGACTTCACTTTTGGAGCTCATCAGTTTTTTGTGTGAAGCAGTGCAAGGTTCAACAAATGCCCATATATTCTGTTTATGCAAAAGACAGTAAAAGCACCACCCTAAATAAATCTGCCCTCTTGTTTATGTCTGTATTATATGAGATAAATGGTTGCTCTATATACCTTTGGAATAAGTTCAATTTCTAAATAATAAAGACAAAATGAGATTAGTCACTGCATGAAAGTTAGCTGATGGCTTAACAAGGGCTCATAAAAAGGAGAAAGACATCCAGGCATAATATGGGAGCAGGAGGCTCAGCTCTCAGTTCGGGCCTAAGTGAGCAAATGATTCTTAGATGTTGTATTGATTCAGCGTGTTCTGTGCTAAACAAGAAGTTATAATCCCAATTATCTGTCCCAGCAGTCACATTTCCGTAGCTATGGAATGCAACATAGATGTGCACTTGGATGTTAGTGCATGTCAAAGAATCCTTGGAGACCTAATCTAGGGTTACTCCCTACTTACCATGTAAGCCCTTTTTTTTTTCCTAGATGGTCAACCTGATAAATTTATTAGATTCAAACAATTAGTTGTACCTTCTAGCTACAATGGTGAAATTCCCCATTTTGTCTTTTCTTATACTACACAGAATGATATAATAATGTATATACATCAAAGCGAAAACCAGTACACAGCAATACTGCCAAAATGCCAGTTTTCTACACAGTACAGCCGGTTCTGTGTGCACCAGAACGATCATATTTATTACTGCACCAATTCGTTCCATATCGTGATGTGCAAAGCAGTGAACTAAGCTCGGCCGACACACCTACTCTTAGTTACCATAGTATCACTGTCCGTTATATGCGCTTATTCTTCATGAATAATATACAGCCTTTGAAAGCTGAATACAATACACTTCAGCCATTAACACAGCTGTCTGTAAATATGAACACAGTATTATTCCTGCCCCCAGAAAAACCGAAAACCCGTAAATTTGCACTTAAAGCAAAGTACTCATCACATGGGCAGTGAGCTTGAAGCCTTTTAGTGATCATGCCTTTTGAATGAGCTTCTGTGCATGTATGGATAATCCAATGTAAACGCAGATCAGGCATCTGACGAATAATCTGTCACTAACCAGTTTCACACAAAGGTATTTTAGTTGAGTCACAAAGTAAATAAGACTGCACAAATATGGGATGAAGTTTTCAAATCTAAACTGGAAGTCCACCATAAAATATGAAATAGTTGTGCATTAAATTCATGGCAATAATCATGGCACCCTAAAACTGTCAAAATCTTACCTTCACGACGAATGAAGGGTACGCGTACGCACGGGCGAATTTTCCAGGGAAAAGGTTGACCCAGGCGTCGTCTCCCATGAACACAACTCTTTTTCTCATCTTGGACATCTGACTGACCAAATTGTCTTCTCGCACCTCAGTCTGGTAAAAATTAGTACCAGCGTCAATGAACGTTGGCAGTCCTCCAGTCATCAGTGCCTTCAACCTCTGCACAGTTGTGGTCGGGGCGTCCGCGACAAACTTGAGCAACACAGAACGCTCAGCGCCACTACTAGCAGACAACTCGGAGAAAACTGGCATCTTGTTCCGATAATGCTCGCTTTCATCCCACGGGGGTCCATACTGAGCAAACTCCAGCTTCAGGGCATCGATCAACAAAATTACCACTTTCTTAAACTTTGCCGGGTACCAGCACATCGGGCTAGGGAGGGAAGCCGTAGATACACCGGTAGATCGGTAGAAGACCGCAGTGTCGGAGCATTCACTGTGTTCTTCGATAGCTTGCCTCTGCAGCAAGAAGCCGCAACAAAACAGGCAGACACCACATATGGCGATACCAAGGGCCACTGCCAACAATGCGTAGCGGTACATCTTTCTTTACCAAACAGCGGTGACGATAGGAGGGGGCACGAGATTTATGAAGGGCACGCGAACATGCGGTCACAGGGCACCGGCACACAATCCCAGCGAATGTTCTGTACTGAACCGTTTAGCACCTTCCAACAGCAGCCACAGGAGCGCATTTAGATGCGGCAGTACTTATTGCTCAGATGCAGAAATGGTGCTTGAAGTTCCATTACCGTAGCAGCGGGGATTGCGAATAGTGCGATCAGAAACCATTCAAATACATTGCTCAGTAGCAGTGGCAACTTTGTGGCCGTTTCCCTTCCTTGGATTGGCTGGAACGGCCGAGTAGTGATGATGGATACCACTCTCTTGTGAGACGTTGAGAGAGAGACCGTCAAAACGTAGAAAAACTATATAGGTATTCACGTTGTATAAAAATATAACTAATACAAAACGTTAAAGAACTAACAAAATTTACATTACTCTAGTTTAAATATATCGTAAATCAAAGTTGAACACTTTTGTGACTTCACCTTGGCGGATTTTCACTAGACGCAGCAGCCACCTTGAGAAGCGGGCGGCAAAGACCGCCAGTTTCGCGCGTTAAGTGACCATCGTTGCATATGTGCTCAGGCCTTGTGACTATTCGAGTGATCGAGCCTTCATGGAAGATGCGTTCAGTGCGAAGTTCCAGAAGATCGAAAAAATTGGGGAGGGAACCTACGGAGTCGTGTACAAAGCCCGTGACAGGGCCACCGGGAAATTCATTGCGCTGAAAAAAATTCGTCTCGAGAGCGAAGCCGAAGGTGTACCGAGCACTGCCATACGAGAGATCGCCCTTTTGAAAGAGCTTCGTCACCCAAATATTGTGCGCCTTCTCGATGTCGTCCCTAACCACCAAAAGCTATACCTCGTATTCGAGTACATGTCTGAGGATCTCAAGAAGCACATGGACAGAGCGGCGTCGATGAAGACTCCGCTTGCCGTGAACCTTGTGAAGAGCTACCTGTGGCAGCTGTTGCAAGGCATCGCCTACTGCCACTCTCATCGCATCTTGCACCGGGATTTGAAACCGCAGAACCTGCTCATCGATTACGAAGGTAACATCAAGTTAGCTGACTTTGGCCTCGCGCGGGCCTTCGGACTGCCTCTGCGCACGTACACGCACGAAGTGGTTACACTGTGGTACAGGGCGCCCGAAATCCTCCTCGGCTCGCGCTTCTACTCGACGTCAGTAGACGTCTGGAGCATCGGTTGCATTTTCGCCGAAATGCTTATGCTAAAGGCTCTCTTTGCTGGTGACTCTGAGATAGACCAGCTTTTCCGCATCTTCCGCACGCTCGGTACACCCGACGAGAACTCTTGGCCCGGAGTAACGAACCTTCCCGACTACAAAGCCACTTTCCCGCGCTGGGAGCCACAGTCGCTCGCGAACATTATCAACGGTCTAGACGCCGACGGGGAAGACCTCATCCTGAAGCTACTCATCGCCAACCCTGACGCCCGTATGACGGCCAAGAGAGCGCTTAGTCATCGTTACTTTCGAGATGTCACCATTCAGCGGCCACTGTGCATGTGACACTGCCGTCATCCGCATGCGTGCTGGGCCCATCTTTTCTTTTTCATTCTGTGTACCAGTTGTTCTCGATAACGCGTTTTGTTTCTCATGATTACCTTGCTATGATATCGAAGTTGCGAGCCAGAGCGCGCGGTTTTATTATGTATGATTTTCGAGAGTGATGCGTACCATCAGTGTTCTCGCGTGACTAGACATATTTTCCATGGCAGTAGCTGCGGGCTGCTGGTAAGTAACTTTAGTTATTAATGATAACTGCTGTTCATATGACACTTTATTCCGTATGGCGCCGTTTCCTGGGCATGTGGAGAGTTACCGTGAGCATACACAGTAACTCTTGGCATGCGCACTGGCATTCTGGTGGCCCTCTCCTTTACCGTGTATGTACATATCAGTTCCTCTTGTTCTTTTTTCTATGGTTAGCCTTTTTAAGCCCGTATTCATAAACCTACCTTATCCTTGTCTGTTGCTTTCCTTATCGTCCCTGTGACACTAGGACGTGTTAAGTGGGCTAAAATGGTAATCAGTGCGAAATGCTATCACAGGGCTTCTTTTTAGATACTGGACTAATTTCTTCATGAAGCGTGATAGGCGTGATAGGGGCACAGGAAAAGTAAGGAAAACAAGCGATAATTACAAGGTAGGTTTATGAACACGGTCCTTATTTTCATATTACCTCGAAATAGTTGGCCATAGGGCGCGTTTTTATACTGTACAGTTTCTCATTAAGTGGTATGTATTATTAATGTTCTTATTCGGTTAAGCATATTTTTCAGTGCGATAGCGCCGCTGGTAAATAAGTTTTGATACTTATTATTGTTGATGTAACACTTGGTCTGCATGGCGCCGTTATACTGGTGGCCCTTTCCTTTATATCTATACACATATACCCATGTTTTTGATAACGCGTGTTTTGTTGTAGCTTTTACCCTCTGTTTCTTTACAGTTAGCTTGCGCATAGTTATATTCATATTTCCTCGAAGTTGCGCCCCATAGCTCACGGTTTTATCATGTATAATTTGCCAATAAGCGGTTTAATATTTGTTCGCCCAGAACGGGAAAAGTGTACGGCGCGTGAGGGCTTTGCAGAAAAGTGAACACCCACATGCAGCCGTATATACATATCGGCCCGCCGCCCCCGGCAACTGTCATTATTTTCTATGTGTTCTGTCTGTGTTCGCGCTTGTTTAAGCATATCTTTAGGGCGGTAGCATAGTGCGTCTGAGCAGTAACAGGAACTTTATATAAGGATGCATTCCATTTTTCAAGTGCCTACGATGATATGCCACCAAATACCTGCCACAGATGACGGATGAATTTGCTATTTTTATTATACATTTTGTGAAGTTCCACAATTCTGACCTTTTGACACGCAGTTGTTTACGTGGCGCCGGAAGAACTGTGCATAGGACATGTTTTTCACTTCGAACACGTGGAGTGGGCTTCTGCATTTTCACGTATAACAGCTTCTGTGAATAAAAGGCCCGATTTCGGAAGCACCAAGGTCGTGTAGGTTTACTTTATTTGCAGAGCTTTAATCGTACAAGGCATGTGTGCCGACGTGCGCGCTACATTTCCCTCGCTTCTGCTATTCGTAAAGCGCGCGCGTGTGTGTGTTGTGCGTGTGCGTCGAGGTTCGCGCGCCCGTGGAACCAAAAGCTGAGCGCGGGCTTCCGTTTTCTAGGTGCGCATTTCCCTTCGATGCTCATTCATTGCAGGCGACAGATGCGCGTCGTAGCTGCTAGAAATACGCCGTGCACCAGAAATACTGGTCCCTCTTTTACTTTGTGCAGCAGCTCCCACAATTTTACGACGTCGCGGCGCCGCAATGTAGCGTAATTTGACTAGTGACATTTTGTGACGAAAATTCGAAATTCTTAAACTTTAACATCTCGACGGCCCTCTAAAAGTGTTATCACCGCTAAAAAAATTTTCTAGGAAGAAACCGATGTCGAAACCGGTTATGCGCGAACAGCGCGGTATTCCGAAATTTGTTCGATATATCAGGTAATGTATCAGGTATGTAGAACCCGCCTTTAACAAATTCCGGTACCTAGTTCGTCATACGGATCGAATGCCGGCCGCATTTCGATGGAGCTTAAGCCCGTGTGCTGTGCGATCTGAGTGCACGGTACAAGAACCCCAGGTGGTCGAAATTTCCGGAGCCCTCCACTACGGCGCCTCTCATAATCATATCATGCTACTGAAACGTAAAACCGCAAAAATTATTAGTTCGTTATACAGCATATTGTGAGGTCGGCCGAAAACACACCAACAAGAGTTCCTTTCTTGAAAATACGGAGCTCGCCGCTTTTCTACCAAGATTATGGTGCCACGCTGTTAGCTGCACATTTCGTGACTGAGAAATACCGGGTGCGCAGCGATAACGCGAAGAAAGCACGCGCGATAAATAACGATTACTCTTGTCATTTTGTACGCTCTAAAATATACTCGTATTTTAGAGCGTACAAAACGTGCACACATGCCACGCCTCTGCAGCTTTCGCACGATATTCTGCGGTGGCGAGCCGCACTGTCATATTTCTTTGTCTTTCTCACGTTGACTCTGACGGCCCCGCGCATCGGTGCATGTGGGTGATGATCGATCGCAAGCTAACAGCGAGATATGAAAAGCACAGTCAGTTGATTGATGATTTGTGGGCTTTAACGTCCCAGAACCAGCTCTGATTATGAGAGACGCCGTAGTGGAAGGCGCCGGAAATTTCCATTTCGCCTCCATCAAAATGCAGCAGCCGCGGCCGGGATTCGACCCTGCGACGTTCGGATCAGCAGCCGAGTGCCATAACCACTAGACCACCGTGGAGGGGCAACAGTCAGTTCACTGCACAATTACATTTCAGATGACTTCGCGTGTTCGATACCAGGCATCATTCGCTGTACCCGGGTTCTTCGTTATAAACGGTTTTGACTTCACTGTTCTCCCCAGGAAATTTTGAGCGGTGGATATTTCGTGATCGGGGAATAAATTTCAACTCGTGCGCTCCTTTTTGTAACCATGTGGCGGGCGGTGCACCAGAGCGACGAGGCGGAACGGCGGGTGGCATTTCCAATGCCGCCCACCGAGGGGAGAACCCTGATATATATATACATATATCAGGGTTCTCCCTGATATATATATATATATATATATATATATATATATATATATATATATATATATATATATATATATATATATATATATATATATATATATATATATATCGGAAAGAAGATTTCCCTGAGCCAAAAACACAGTAGCATCTCTTGTGAAAGATAGAAGGCAAAATTGGAAACTCCCTCATTCCGCTCAGTCCAGTAGCTGGTAAATTCTGTCTTCTACCTAAGATTCATAAAATCGACAACCCAGGCCGGCCTATTGTCTCTGGGGTGGGCACTGTCCCTGAAGCTATTTCGCTATGCGTTGATAACCTAATTCGGCACATCCCACCTACTTATCCATATCTTACATAAAGGACCTTACAGTATACCTGCTAATTGTCTACTGGTAACACTTCACAAGACCTATTCCACCCGGCCTACGTCACGAAGATGCGGTGGCGCTGTCGTCGGGAGTTTTGGTTTCGCATGGTAGGCAACCGCCGGCGCGCCTACCGTAGCAGCCGCTGTGTTTTCGCTGGTGCGTGCGCTTCTCACCGCCGTGAAATGAAGAAAAAAGTGTTTACCGATGACCTGCGCCGTGGGTTGGTTGCTCAGCAACGCACAAGATATCGGCGCATCGGCGCACAAGATATTTGGCGCATCGGTTATGCGCCAAACATTTTCGTCACGACTAAGCATATGTGTAATTATTTAGCGTTAGTGCGGCTTGTTTCATTTGAGAGAAATTGCATTGTCACAAGTTTGGCAAGTGTAATGCTCGACACCAAATTTCTTGGCATAAACAAAGTGCGGACACAGAGCGACGACGCTTACCGCAAAGCGCGCACGACGTTAGCTTAGCTCGATGTGTAGAAGTAATCGCGGTCGCCGTGTATTATTGAAGTGGGGAAGCTATACATACGTCATACGAATTTCAATCACTCAAATGAAACAAATATATAAGAGCTTAATTCACGTAGCCGTGAGCGAAAGGCCGATTACAGCGACGCTTTTGCAAATTGCTTGTGGCTGCGATAGCATACACACGAGAAGTGTCTTTGGCAATGCTGTAGTGGTTACGATGCGCTTTAATTTTTTTTTTCGATTGTCAGACTGCTCGAATGAACTACACGCTTGAAATGTGCCGCGTCGTCACAGGACTTCACGCCGTCACGATCGGAACTCCGCGTATGGGCAGAGCCGCAAGCCGCGGTTATGCGCCTTGCTGTCAGTTATTTGAGAGCCTTGTCCTTGGCTCGTCATTGCATTTTTGTGTGTGTGCGTTATCACAGCCGTATTTACATAGGTTCTAGCGTCACCAATATCGCATGCTTGAGTTACATTTGTTCTTGCGCAAGGATTTCGTGTAGGGATTAGAGGCTTTAGTCCGAAACAGTATTTTAGCTGAGGCATCTTCAAGTCGTATTTAAACAAGTCTCACTGTTGCAAGTGGTTCATCCTTGCGCCAGTTACCGAATTAAAGCATACGCATGAAGCGATGCCGACATGATAGCTCGCGATCGTTCGCATCATGTTGCAAGGTGCTTATCCTTTCAATCAATTTCTCACATCTTGTCATAGCTGGTCGTCAGCACATTCTTTTCTACATTCATCGAATGCTTCCTACAGAGATAACGCGACTTCATCTCACGCGGCTGCCCCTCGAAAACTGTTGTAAACACCCGTCGGCGCTCCGACGCCCCGTGCTCGGAGGCAGCTTTCGCACGCGCTTCGCCGGCGGCGGTGGCGCGACCGTGCGGGGCCGCGGAAAGCGGTGGGCGGGGCCTCCGCGCCGCGACGTCGACACAAGCCCTGGTTATATCGCCGGTGCCTACCACTGTTTACCAACATGGAATAGGTCTATACACTAATATTCCCCATGATGATGGAATTAGACCGGTTTTAACAGCTTATGAAGAGTCGCACGTTGATAAATCTGTTGACTGTTATACCCTCCGCACACTTCTGAAATTGATTCTCGAATTCAACAACTTTGAGTTCGATGGCGCTCACTACGTGCAAGTGAGCGGAACGTCAGTGGGATCGAGAATCGGCCCTAATTATGCCAATATCTTTATGGCAGTACTTGAAGAAGAATTTCTGAGTTCTCGCAGCTTAAGGCCACTGTACTATAAGCGTTACATAGATGATATCTTTTTAATTTGGCATCACGGGGAAACCGATCTATTACAATTAATCACCGACTTCAATTCTGCTCATCCGACTATTTCTTTTTCTCATCAATACTCTAGGCAGAGAATAAGCTTCTTAGATGCGACCGTGTCGCTTTCGAAAAACAAGTTGGTTTGCAACCTTTATAGGAAACCAACGGATACTAATCAGTACTTACATTTTCACAGCAGTCATGTGCGGCACTGTAAGACGGGCATCCCGTACAGTCAAGCGCATCGATTTAAACGCATATGTTAAAGAAAGAGAGATTTCGATAATAATTGTGCGCAAATGAAGAAGGTCTTCCTCAAACAGAAATACCCGGAAAAAATAATTGACGATGCTATAACTCGCGCCGACATGCTTGACCGCGCTGAAATTCTCAAAAATCAGTCACTGAGCAGGGAACACAAGACTCACTTAACACTTACTCACTCTACGTCGCTACCAAAGGTATCAGCTATTCTTAAGAAACATCATAACATCCTCACTCAAAGTGATCGCCTCAAGCGCACATTCGCGGAACCGCCTCGTGTCGTGTATAGACGAAACACAAATAAACGCGACACTTTAAACCCACGTCGTGGCGCTGGAGGCAGGCCGTGTAATAAGCCACGTTGCCAGGTCTGCCCTTATATTAGAACTACACAAAAAGCAACAAGCATCGCGTCCAGCTTTTTTGTACAAATTAAAGGAAACTTCCCTCATAGGCGGAGACTACGGGGGGGCTCGAGCCCCCCCCCCCCCCCCGAGCTTTCCAAGGGGGGTGCAGCATAGCCCCCGCCGGAGCCCGGAGAGGAGGATTGTTATGTGTAGTTCAGAAGTATAATCGTAAGGGGCTGAACGCTCTCAGCAAAGCGTTAATAATATTGATAAATGATGCGCCAATACAAGCGAAGATGATGAACTCACATGGGTAGGAAAGCATGCATTGCTTTCCTGCCCACGCATAGGTCCGGCTAGCAACCACAGCTTGCGGCGAGGCCACACTCGCCGAGCCACGTGCCTGGCGTGTCAACGACCGGCGATGAAAGAAGAAACACCTCCTTTCGGGACTGTACCACGGGAGTACAAAGGCCGACTGCACAGCCTCGACAGCGGATTTTTGGCGGGTTACGCCTTTTAAGGGGATAATGGCGGCGTCAAGGGAGCCCTCTTGTTAAAGCGGTTCGCTGTACGAAAAAACAAACTCTCCAGCCACTTTTCTTAATCTACGTTTCTAGTATTGAAATAAAAAACTGGCCCAATGTTTGAAGACCCATTCGGTCTCTTCATCAGGGGGTGACCGTCCGGCCGGCTCCGAAGCTAGCGACTTTTCTTTGTGATTGTCCCTCTTCTCACCGTCGTTCCTCCCGCCTTTCTTGTTGCGGTGTTGTTTTCTCCATTGGTTCCGGAGATCATGTATATACACACTCGGCAGGGTCCCAGTTGAGCCGTTGATATTTCCAGGTGTTGTTTGGACGTGCCACGACTCTAAGGACTGCCTTTTGGTGCGGTTACCTTCCGTGTCGAGGACTCGGGCGTCATCGAAGTTGACGTGATGGTACTTCTTTTCGCTGTGTTCTGCGAGCGCGTTCCGCGTAGTGTCGAAGCTTTTGGTGTTGCCGTATCCTTTCCGGAAAGTTTTTTGTCTCGCCGATGTGAGTCGCGTGGCAATCGGCGCACGGAATTTCGTACACTAGCCCGGGTAATCTTTCTTTTGGCAGCCGGTGTTTTGTAAATCATTTTTCAATTACGTTGATACGTTACATGAGTACAGGCACAAAAATTCTACATCTTGTTTTTTTTTTTCTTTTGCAATAAGTAGCTAATGACCCACTTACCCCGGCTGCAATCCTCGAGGGCTTGAGCGCGCGATTGTTAATATTTTCTATACGGTTTTGTGGAGCCCAGACGCACTTTCCGTTTCAAAGAGCTATGAGTGAGGCGGCACCCAGGGTGGCATTCATGTATACATAGCTGACTACATGTGCACACAAAACCGCGTTCACATGAGCACCGCGCGGACAACTCTTTTGAGTGAAGGCTCCCTGGGTGCTGCTGTAATCCCTTCTGGGAAGTTTCAAACATGCGTGATCCCTCAGAAATGCGCTGCCGAGGCGAGGACGTCAGTTTGTACTCCGGTGCCCCCTCTTTCCGTCGGAAACGTCTGCTAGGCTGCGCGCTCTCCCAAGAATCATGATAGCAACACAAACTCATCACGCAGGTGGCGACTGGTTGTTTACATGAAACACAAAAGCGCGTTTCGCATGCAGTGGCGCGGCACGCACGTTAAAATTGATATTAAATATGTTCTAAGCTATATAAGCCGTTGATATTTTGTAGATGATGCGTGTGTGTCGACGCAAATCTATCCCGCAAGTTATCTCGATCGCCTTAAATTTTGTGTCAGTACTTCTTTAACTGGTGTTTAATTCACTGGGTCATGATTGCATGACAGTGTGAGTAACAAATGTGAAGCGCAAATAATCAGGTAAAGTTGAAAAATTATTTGCACGAAAGTGACTTGCTGTGACGTTTTTTCTTCTCTGGTACTTTCTATTTGGAAATACATTGCTGTATTTATTGTGAAATAAATATTTCTTGGACAAAAAAAAAAATGTCAGATGTGAATTTGCAGCGACGTTGATGCGTTTGCGGCCGGACTGGAGAAGCGACGCGCGCAAGTGCGCTCGTCGCTCCTCCAGTCCGGCCGTGTGGCAGTTTGCCTGTTTTCATCATCAGAAAAAAAAAAAAAAAAAGTAAAATTGCATGCCTGAGCGCCCCGGCGTTTTGATTGTGGTTTGGTTGAGGAAAGGACGCTAATTTCTGCAGCCCATGTAGGGAGCACGGCTAAGCGTCCGTGGGGGGTGGGGGAAAGGGAGTGAAAGAGATAGAAGAGAAAAGCCGTAGTGGAGGGCTCCGGAAAATTTAGACCACCTGGGGTTCTTTAACGTGCACTGACAACGCACAGTACACGGGCCTCTGGCATTTTCGCCTCCATCGAAAATGCGACCGCCGCGGCCGGGATCGAACCCGCGTATTTTGGGTGGCAGCCGAGTACCTTAACCACTACACCACCGCGGCGGACCCACGGCGTTTTCGAAAAATACGGGAGAGGGTGAGGAGGAAAATTAGAGAAAGAAGGACGAGAAAGGGTAGTTGGAGAATGGGGACAGAAGACAGCAGCGTAAAGACCCTCTACTTCCCGCAGCGAAGGTCTCGGCGCCCCCGCCGGAAAATGAAAAAGTCTCCTCCTATGACTTCACTTGTGACACGGCTAATGTCGTTTACCTGCTTGAGTGCACTAAATGTAATCAGCAATATGTTGGTCAGACAGAAACACCTTTCCGAATACGGTTTAATAACCACAAGTCA
Source organism: Hyalomma asiaticum (assembly GCA_013339685.2). NCBI lineage: Eukaryota > Metazoa > Arthropoda > Arachnida > Ixodida > Ixodidae > Hyalomma > Hyalomma asiaticum. Next base: position 297,168,857 of record CM023481.1, read on the forward strand.
CACGCAAAAAATTCATTGAACCTGCCCCTGTCTAAGCATGTGCGCCTTCCCGCCCATTCATTTAGCGACCTGAAGGCGATGATACTGGAATCGGGCTTTCGGACACACCACGACCGCGAGTCCTACCTCATTTACAAGTTCAAAGCCGCTAACTCGGGCATTAATGAAAACATGGGTAAACTCACATGTTTCCCGAGCGACTATAGGGCATTGCCACTATGAGGAAGCCATTTCAAACAACTACAATTCGTTCTTTATCACACTTTGCTTTTTTGCTGAACTTCTTATTATTTCATTGTTATATCTGTTATTTTATTTCCATTTTTCTTCCTTCATGGTTCATATTTTTCCATTACAAGATATTTTAGTCGATTCTATAGCCAGCAGTTTGTCAATAAATCAGTTCTTTTGTTGTTTTTTTATCCGTTCTGCTGTCGTGATTACCATTTTTACAATGTGGAGTGGCTGTATAGTTGCGTTACATACAGGTATGAGAATCCCTCGGGGTTGTGAGTGTGCCGCCTTGCTGTTAATTGAAAGGCTACGGTGTCGCATCGTGACTCGCCGCAGCCGATCACGTGCTCTGTCCAGACAGACTTCATAGCCATTCCCTGTACAGACATACGCCTTCGTAGGCGCACTCTCTCCCCTTCCTGTACCCTTAAAAGGAGGACGGTGCTCTGCAACATCTTTTCACTCTGATGAAGGCCGGTCCACCGACCGCAACGTCAGTAAAGTTATATTGTTTTTGTTAATCGTGTGAATCCCTTTCGAATATATAGCAGGGGAAGAGAGGAAGATGACGTTGGGAGAAAGAACAGCCGGCCCAGAAAAGGGCGCCGTGGGAATATGTATATATAATATTCGCATTGTGGGTGACGGTGGAGATGCCGCCCACCTTTCCGATTGTCCTATATCATAGCCGAAGTTGCCCTGCTGCTTAACACAATTCTTTTATTACCCTATACATTTTAGCGCTTTAAATAACACAGTGTAATAATGAAAATATACACACAGTACGACGTGATAGGCGCCCCGCCACGGTGGTCTAGTGGTTATGGCACTCGGCTGCAGATCCGAAGGTCGCGGGATCGAATCCCGGCTGCGGCGGCTGCATTTCGATGGAGGCGAAATGTTGAGGCCCGTGTGCTGTGCGATGTCAGTGCACGTTAAAGAACCCCAGGTGGTCGAAATTTCCGGAGACCTCCACTACGGCGTCTCTCATAATCAGAGCTGGTTTTGGGACGTTAAACCCCACAAATCAATCAATCATCAACGTGATAGGCATGTCAATGAAGGCAATGAAGGTGCGTCACGCTTCAACGTGACGTCACAGAGGCACTTCCACTCGGCGAATGAAGCCCGAAAACTCAAAGCAACCACAATCACGCACGCACACACTAAAGAAAAAAATAATAATAAAGACCAACGACTGTTGGTAGCGCGTATCTTGAGGCCACCGCAAGCGTCAAGCGTGTCTCGGACAGATGCAGAGTTCCGTGATCGGTTTTCTGGGAGCGCTGAATTGGCGGTGTTATCACGTGGTTATTTCTGTACTTCGCCGGCTTTCTTTAGCGGCACTTATGAGAAGATTCATCAATGAGTTCCAAACACTTCAGTCGGTCATTTTTAAGTTTGGCCTACAACTTACACATTCATATATAATTGCTGAAGCGAATAATTAAAATGTTAGCTAATTACTTAATGATAATTAATGGACTTTGCAAAGCCAAAAAAAAAAAAGAGGAAAGATGCCTACACGAGGGCACTTGATCCTCAACTCGGCCAAGTTTGTTGCACCTCGCTAGCACGCTCCGTCATTTTTAAAATTTTGGTTACATTTAGCACCCTGCATGCTTCCTTTGCATTTTGTTTGTTTAGCTCTGCTTCTGGTTTCCCGTTATGAGCGAGATAAAGACCACTTAAAACGGGTGCCATATACAAGAGACCATGCGAATTCCTTGTTTCTGTAGAAAAACATTTCGGTCCCATTTGAAAAACGTGGAAGGCAGATAAAAACACAGCAACTCGATAGAGATGTTCCGCCTCGCACCGTGGTCTAGTGGCTACGGTACTCGGCTGCTGGTCCGAGGGTCGCGGGATCAAATCCCGGCCGCGCAGCGGCTGCATTTCGATGGAGGCGAAATGTTGAAGCCCGTGTGCTGTGCGATGTCAGTGCACGTTATAAAGAACCCCAGGTGGTCGAAATTTCCGGAGCCCTCCACTGCGGCGTCTCTCATAGTCAGAGCTGATTTTGGGACGTTAAACCCTACAAAACAACATTACTTCACAAGTGTTTCTGTAAGTTTGTTTAGCACAAGTTCAGTGCTTGGAAAAAGCCGAGTTTCCGCGGTATTATACACTATCATAGCCGAGGCCGAAGATCTGCTTAAATTAGCACTGAAGTGAAAATGCGCGTGAAGTGGTTTAGAATGATCACTTGTATTTCGAGAACTTCGCCTATTTATGTTCAGTATTAAAGGGGAAAATGAATATCAATGTCTTAGTTTTGAAATTCGCAACATATGGGCCTTCATGTCGTCAGAAGGCCAAATTATTTATTTATTTACTTTTTCCTATTCTCGCCAAATTCGCTCCATCAGATGTTCTCTGGCTTCCTCGGAACGTAATGTATGTAGGCCTTAGCAGGTGCCGTCAGTGACCTACGGCGTCACGCATATTAGTACTGGCACTTCAAAGCGGCGTCGCCACCCGTGTAGACCTCGGTGTCACTGACATCGCCCGCGCAGGAGACGAGTTAATGCAAGCGATGTGCAGAAAATTTTAACCTACAAAAGATAATTACACTCAAAGACCGACTACCATTCGCCGTGACCTCATCGACCAATCCTGGTTTTTACTTGAAGTGAAAACCAGGCGCCCATCGGGGACGCAGGGAAGCGCGCGGGGCAGACCGACGACGTGGGGGAAGGACAGGACATTTTCTTTCGTTTTGTTTGAGCCATTTTCAGCAGCAACCACCATCTTGCCTCCTGTGGCATTCTGTTGCAGTGAGTGCCGATGTAGATTGCCCTTGGCCATGACTATACAAGAAGCGCGTAAAGATGGGCTGGTTGCTTCAGCATAATTTGGAAGGAAAAGCCAGCATACCAGGACGCGGATGAAGAAAAAAAGGCATACACACAGACACACCACCGCCGGTGACGATGTGTCTGTGTTTGTGCCTTTTTTAAATGCGAAGCATTTCTTAGCAAACTTCGGTAACTTTGAGCGTATCTATCTATCTATCTATCTATCTATCTATCTATCTATCTATCTATCTATCTATCTATCTATCTATCTATCTATCTATCTAGCCGCCTACGACTTTTCGCTCTCCTGGCCATTTCGTTAATGTGATGTACACGAAAATTGGTATGCCATAACATGACTGCATGACGAACATAAATGACAGGTCATAACACGAAAATCATGACATGCATGTCATGAGCAGCATGATTTACATGCCAGGGTCATGGTGCTCTCCTGGCCGTTTCGTTAATGGGATGTATACGACAACTGGTATGCAATAACATGACTGCATGACGAACATAAATGACAGGTCATAACATGAAAATCATGACATGCATGTCATGAGCGGTATGATTTACACGCCACGGTCATGGTGCTCTCCAGGCCTTTCGTTAATGAGATGTATACGAAAATTGGTATGCCACAACATGACTGCATGATGAACATAAATGACAGGTCATAACTTGAATATCATAACATGCATGTCATGAGCGGCATGATTTACGTGCTACGGTCTTGGTGCTATTGCGGCCGTTTCGATAACTTTATATATACCAAAACTGCTATGGCGAGACAACAATGTATGTCGACCATGGGTGACACGTTCTAAGAACATGAAAATCGTGACATGCATGTCATAAGCGGCATGATTTACATGCCACGCGTTTCGTTAATGGGATGTACACCGAAATTTGTATGCCACAACATGACTGCATGACGAACGTAAATGACAGGTCATAACATTACAATCATGACATGCGTGTCATGAGCGGCATGGTTTACATGCTACAGTCTTGGTGCTCTTGCGGCCGTTTCGTCAACTTCATAAGTACCAAAATCGGTATAGAGGGAGACAATGCAGATCCATTTTACGTTCCCGATGCGTGCTTCGCATTTCCTTGATTCCCACTGCACGTGGAATCTGCCCATTTTTCTTCGTCCGTGTCCTGGTATGCTGGCTTTTCCTTGAAAATAATCATGGCTATATACCACCGATGATTAAACCGGCTGAATGCAAGGTAAATGGAAACATCGCATGCCTGTACGTTTAGTCCAATATTCAGCTTGTGCTCCACCAAACAATACGACTGGAACGTAGTTGAAGAATGGCGTGCAGTGAAGGTTAATTTATTGTTCATTTATACTCGCGCACCGAAAGAGTTCTGCGTTCGAGGTATAAATCATTCGACATGTTGCATTCATTCTTTCTTTCTGTACACCTCAATGTCATTTCGCGATTACATGAAAGTGTGGCGTTATACAAACTGAACGAAGAAACATATTCCTAATACGCCAAGAAAAAAAAAAGAAGATGATCCCACGCTATAAAGTTCGTCGGTAAACTCAGTAGAAGTAATGTTGTTCAAACTCTTCACACCGCGACATGCATTGGGCACTGTCATAAATAATAACGAAAGAACAGTATCACAAGTGCATAAATATTATGAGAACTAAGTCAATCAACACTTCTGGAGTGGTCACTTAGTCTATCCAAACGCTAACGAGGTTATACTAATTCTCAGCGGAAGATTTATAATCGGTGATGTTGATAGCATATCGGGAATATTTCTCCAGTATTAATCGCGTGGGTCAAGCACAAGCTATTATACTGTAAGACGCAGTTTAAGAAAACTCTTTAATGAGTTAAGGTAAATTGGACAAACTTGTCTACAGGAAGCAAACGGCTTAGCAAGAGTCAGTGCACAGTCCCTGTCGAGGACACCGTCTGCGCGAGCTCTGCGCCTCGTCTTCCTGTCTTTTCGTCCCTCTCGGATCGGATAGCGCGCGCCTGCCGTGCATGCACGTGCTACGCAGATAAGTGGGAGAGAAAGAGAGAATAACTTTATTCAAGATATCCTGAGGAGGCTGACCTGGGACCGTGAGGGCCCTAAGCCAACGTGGTGGCTCGGCCCAGGACGTCGCTGGCAGATGAAGGCTTGTAGCAATGTCCTGGGCCCTCTGGACCGCCTGTAGTTGTATTTTGTAGTCACTGCTCGTGAGGAATTCCCGACAAGCCTCTTGGGTGCTGAGTTGCGTTGCGCTGTGGGTAGGACACAGCCAGAGCATGTGTTCAAGCCCATTTGAGCTCGTCCCACAAGCTGGCCTGTGGGGCAGCGGGCAGGCCCTGTGTTATCTCGGATATCAGGGGCCAAGAGAAAGCGGCGTAATGAGTCAAGGCCGGTTAGCGCTCTCTTAGTACGCCGATCCGCCATTCCTTTGCAGCATCCTCACAGGTGCCTTTACTCCTGTCTGCGTGTCGTCGCGCTAGCTATAACGTCACGGGGACGAGCTCTGATTGGCCCCCGGCAGCGGCCCTTCTTCATGTGGCACCGATAGCACGAGGTAAGATCGCTTTTGCGCAGCTCTGCAGTCGGTCACCGGGAGCGATTCCTTCTTAGGGCCTCCCAATGGTGATCAATGCTCGGAATGGCATCATAGTCCTGGCCCAGCCAGTCTTCGGCTTTCTCAGCTGTTTGAGACGAACGCGGAGCAAGTGCCATGGCCGCTCCGACGCGCTGTCTTCGCTCGCTTGCCTGTCTTTGTGCCGAGCACAGCCGAGTGCCGAAACCACCTCATCACAGCCTACCCGCATAGATGTTAGCACGCCCCGCCACGGTGGTCTAGTGGCTAAGGTACTCGGCTGCTGATCCAAGGGTCGCGGGATCGAATCCCGGCCGCGGCGGCTGCATTTCGATGGAGGCGAAATGTTGAGGCCCGTGTGCTGTGCGATGTCAGCGCACGTTAAAGAACCCCAGGTGGTCGAAATTTCCGGAGACCTCCACTACGGCGTCTCTCATAATCAGAGCTGGTTTTGGGACGTTAAACCCCACAAAACAACAACATAGATGTTAGCACAAATGCGCTCGCTGGACCCCATTTGTACCGAACGTCATTCACTACTGCGCCAAAGCTTTTCGCTTCTTACTAGAGAGTTTTAGCAGTGCTGGTTACCGTACGGTAATGCCGTACGGTCGTGGTCGGCGCGTCGCTATTTTAGTTGAAAACACCTTCACTAGTTGCTAGGGGAGTACCGTAACGTCATCGGATGATAAAACTTGCCGGTAAAGTTCTCACAAGCTCAATTTTCTGCGTGCGGACCACGACGGTACGGCATTACCGTATACGTAGGGTTGTTCGTTTTCGGGTTTTATATTTTTTCAAATTCGGGGGGTAAAAATCGGGCGGTATTTTTCAAACTGATATTCGGGGAAAAATCGGTTTTTTTGCGAAACCATTCCTTACTTCGGGTTTTTTCGGGTTAAATATACGGTTGTACTTATCAGAACTTACACTGAGCTTATCAAAACGTATCACGGGCTTTTTAAGTATAACACGTTAAATTTGGTGTTTCAAGCTGGTAATTGGGACAGACACCAGAGTATTATAGCAAATACAGTATACTACCCGAAATTTTGTGTTTGTTTGAAAATGAATCAGTGGTGTTTGAAAATGAATGAATCAGTAAACATTGACTCTTAGAAATTATACATTTTATTCTCGAAAATCTGGTCATCGATTTTTTACACGTCCTTGTTGACATACATTATCATCTGCATGCGCAACATGTCAGTCTCCATTCGAGATCTGTCCGGTCGTTGAACATATCTCAGCTGGGAGAAAGTTCTCTCCACATCACAGCTACCATTAGCTAGGCACAACAATGTCAGTGCAGCTTTTGCAAGCCTTGGGTAGCGAGAAGTAGAGTCATGCCAATACTCGATTAGTTCGACAGCTGGGTTTGTGGGGCTCGCTTCCAGCAAATACTGGTTGAACTCGTCATTAAGGGAATCTACATTGTCGGTTACGGACATGAACAGAGGTCGGTAGTCCTCAAATGACTGCCCCAGCAGACGCTTCTGAAACGGATCAAGGACGGCTCCCAACTTCCACAAAGTTAGCTGGTTTTCCTCTTTTTCTGAGACGTTCCGTCCAAGAGTGCAGCGCCATTTTGTGGCGAGTTTCGTGCAGAACTCTTCAGAACATGTTTTTACTAAATTAGCGCTGCGCTTGGGTAACATAGACAAAACAGCTTTGGCCTGATCGCTTTTACCGATCATCGCCGAAAGCTCCCCGACAATCTGCTGCAGCTTCACGTTTACCAGGTGATCAAAGCTGGGCATCAAAAGCTTCCCACTTTCAAGCGTTTTCTGGGCTTCCAAAAGTGGGCCGAGTGCATCTCTCATCAAGATTGCCTTCGCATAAACAACTTCTTTTTCAGAAAGTATCCCTCGAATAGCTTCCGCTTTGCTGCTATCATGCGAGCTTTCAGCAAGTTCTGTTAACGAGCTCCACATTTCTACGACTACCACAAGTGCCTTGTAGAAGCTTTGCCATCGATTCGGGACAACAGAAGGTGGCTTCTTAATGTCAGGTCCAAAGAGGCCATTAGAAGAACAAATTTCAGTGTACTTTTGGTAAAGCTTGTTAGCGTGCTTAAATAACGCTCCAAACTTGATCACTACGGATCGAACATCAGACATGCATGGTAAAGAAATGGCATGGTCAACACTCACATGAATAAGGTGTGCTATATCTTTCACATGCAAGATTTGGATCCCTTCAGCCTGACAGATTTCTCGAACCATCTTTCGCATGTACTCCGCTGAGTCTGTGGCTACTGCCACAACGTCTTTCCACGTCTTGCCAACCGTCAGGAGTGCCTTGCTAACTGCGCTGGCCACCGTGTAACTGTTCGATGCATTTACCCTGTCGACGTCGACCAGAACAACGTGCTTCTTCACGTTTTTCTGGCTATAGTAGCACAGGAGAGTGTTGATGGTAGGCACACCAGTGATGTCTGGGGATTCATCGACGATGACGCTCACTTTCACATCTCGCATATCATCGCGGATTTTCTCCATGTCCTTGTCAAAAGCTTCTTTCAGGTATTTCAGCCGAAGTCTTTGTCCTGTTGGCATGGTCTTCGCGGCCTTGCAGTATTTGCGTGCGAAGTCTCCCAGCGGTCCGTCCGCCTGGTGCATGCTTATTCCGCTGTACGCTAGGGCACGAACAAAGTCATGGATAACGCCGTCCGCTTCAGTTTCTTTCGCACGCTGTCTACAGGACATATCAAAAAGCGTCTGCTGAGACGTTCCCGCAGTCTCAGCTTCCTTGGAAGCCGTCTTGAACTTCTTATGACGAGATGACATTAGATGCTCACGAATTCGGTCGTATAGGGCTTCTTCGCTGGATCGGTGACCATCTCGGTGTTGCAATATTTGCACACTAAAGTGCGGGTGCCTTCACTGTCTTTCGTTGCGATCTGGAGATCTTCATGTTCTTTACACCAGTCATCCAGTGTCTTTCGTTTTCTTCCCATCTCCACGCTGAAGTTTCCGGTGCCGCCTTATGTCCGCGACGGTGGCTTTGCGCTCACAAGACGCGCCTGGTAATGCTAAGTGAGGATGGCGATATGCGTCTCGTCTCGTGTCGCGCGAGAGAGTGAGGGGCGTTCGCGCGGGGTTGGACGCTGGGGGAGGGTATGGCTGGCTTCTTCGTCGCTCAATCTCTCCCCCACCGACTGGTCACCCGTCCCTTCCGCGTGAAATTCTTGGAAGCAGGTGCACATACCCGAGACTAATCTGCAGTGGGCAAAGGGGCAGGTTTCTTTGCTTTTCTTTCACCCTAAATTTGTTCACAATGTACTCGAAGCGTGGCCGGCCTCAAACGTGTTTCCCACTTTCTTCTGCAAGCATTTTTTTAGGGGGGGGGTGCATGTACGCTCTCACGCATGTGCGTGCAGAGGAGAGAGGGGATGTAAAGATTAGAGAGGAGAAAGGGGTGACAAAGGAGACAGGTAGTGGTGAGAAGAGAAGGGGAAGAGCATCAACACGAGTTAGCAGCAACTCACGATTGTGCAGATCGCTACAGGGAGGTTTATTCGGGGAGAAATCGGGTTTAACCCGATTCTCCTGAAACTTGTTCGGGGTGCAAGAATCGGGTAAAATCGGGTTTTACCCGAAAACGAACAACCCTACGTATACGGTAACCAGCAGTGCTAAAGCTCTCTATTATTTATAGGTGCACGCAAACACACGCTCGCGGGCCCATCTTTGCCGCAAGCGGCGTGCGCTTTGGTACACACGCGCTCGCTGGCCCATCTCTATCCTGAGCGTCGGTTATAACGGCACAGTGCGCTTCGGCAGGGCCTCCGCACTCTGCTCCCGGCGTGAGCTTGCTCGCTGGCCTCTCCTTGTCTCAAGCGCAGTTCAACATGCGGCGCGTCGCAGCTCAGCTTCCTCTCTGCTTAGCATATGGCGCAACATCGCTCGCTGGCTCCTCCAGGGCCCAAGCGCAACGGTTTGACAATGTCGATCGGCAGCCTCCGTGCTTATCCGACAGCGTCACCGCGTTTCCCGACGAACACTTGCCTCATGCGCATTTAGGCGACACCTTCGTCAAGCGTGAGCTACAGGGAGCCTACATGACCGGCTCTCATGTAGGCAACACTGCAGGCAACACCGCACTTGTAGTACTGCACGCAACAGCGGCGCGGCTCCTACAAGTCCTGTTGGAAGCGGCATGCTCGCAGTCTTGTGCTCTAAAAGGAAAATCCCAGTCCCCTCAGCCAAGTGTACCGAGCAGTTTTAGGGTATACATCTTCCAGCGTTCAGCGGTTATTCCGACAGCATGAGTGCTATGGAGTAACCTCGAGGCGCTGCACCGCTGCAGGCAATGCGGCTGGACGACGGCGTGATGCTGACCACAGCTTTGCCCGTCTTGCTAAAAGCCCAAGCGGCACGGTTGTACCGACTCGTCGGCTGCCAAGCTCGTTCGATGGAGGAGCTCAGAACGCTCTTCCGGAGCGAATTACTCCCTCCTGACTATGAGCGCCACATGCGTCGTGACTTAAAGCTCCGGACTCAACACCCTGACGAATCTCTTCTTCGGCAAGGAGCTTTACCTCCTTGCCGATCCCATGGCACCCGACGCTAAGAAGGCAGAGAGGGCCATACGCGAAGCTCATTCAACCTTCGCCACTTACCTTCGGAGAGCCCGTTATCGTAACCTGAACGATTTGGACTACGACGCGAAATGGCGAGATTTTCGCAGCGCAGACCTACAGGCCGCCGCCAACGCACTCCGCCTTTCTCGGACCCCTTGTGCGTGCGCTGGAGGTGGCTGGTCGCCGCGCATTCCCCCCAAATATGAGGTGGCTTCGGCCGCGAGAGAGCACCGAGATGTGCAGGTCCTTTCTGACCGCGCTCTCGATCCGTACACGTTCGCCCGGGCATGCCCTTCATTTGCCCCCAACGGCCAACGAGAACGGGACCCTCGTGCCCCAATGCACGCCCCAGTGCTATAGCGAACGGAAAACAATCAACTCTCGCGACATGTCGAGTCCCCCCAACTTGGACAAAGGCGTCGTCTGCTGTCACTGCCATGAACACGGCCACCTTGCGCGATCATGCAGCTCACGCCGCCAGGCGCTTGGGCCTCCTCGCCTGTCAGGAAACGGCGCGAGCCGTCGGTGATCTCATCGTCTCCGGCGGCAGCGGCAACAGGAGAACATGGTGATGGTGGAACGCAACCTCGGGCTCCGATGGCGCGCGTTGCGCTGGATCCGAATTTCCCACCACGCCTGCTTGCGGCGTTGCTGTGTGGCGGGGCCTCGCTCTCGTTGTTCGGCGATGAGGTACTGGCTCATCTGCGTCGACGCTCTGTCCACATGCGAGCCTGCGACACTGCCTTCCATATCGCGAGCGGCATCGATACCTCGTGTGGCGCCGCGCGGTTGATTCTGCGAGGGGAGAAGAGCGTGCACCACTAGCGCAATTTATGCACCTTCCTTGCCTTTCCGTGCCTGTGATTCTTGGTCGCGACTTCCTCGCGCGTACGGGCCTTGTTACTGACGTCGCAAGCGGAGGCTATAGGAGAGGCCCCTTCAGAGAAGCCAATTTAGCAATTTTCCGCTAAATCAAGCCAATTTTATTTTATTCTAAGGGGAAAAACTTAGTCTAGCGGCTAGCGTTTCTGCTTCCTTTTTTTTTTTTTTTGACGAGCCATTTTCATACAAGACGGATTTATGGAGGATGCCTCAAGCAGTGCACCGATTCCTAATCGTTCTGCAAAAAACAATTTCCATGTCCTCTAAAAATGCAGAAATTGTTTAACTTTGGCAGGGTTAGGAGGGCTCCTGGTCACTTGCTGCACCCGTCTCAGATAAACAAATCCGTGAGTCTTCAAAGCGGCGATCAATTTCTAGACAAGACAAAAAGGACAAGCTGCGATGCACCCAAGCTGTGGATGCACCCAGACCAGGGAACGCATCCAAGCCATGGAATGCCGTTGAAAGCAGAACTGCTCTGTTTATCGCCAAACATTGTTCAATTATGACTGCCGATTACTTGTGTCAACAGTCGTTTCCTGACAGCGAAGCTGCAAGAGCGTATCAAATGCGCCGCTCCAAGTGCGCTTCCATGATTAAGAACGTTCTTGGCCCACACTTCAAAGCGGATCTGGCACAGGACATTCGGGGCAGCTATTACAGCTTGATCATTGATGAGTCGACCAACGTCAGTGACACAAAATTCCTTCCCATTTCTATCATCTGTCACAGTGTCATGAGTCAACGGTCGTCACCGGCTTCCTTAACCGCCTTCCTTAATGCTTCCTCTGTAACAGCCACATTGTCTGCTACGGCGGAAAAATTGTCGAGAAACGTATGGAATACCTATATATAATAAGCGAAATGTGCAACTGGTTCGCAAGATCCCCTGCCCGGCATATTGCATACAAGAAGCTCTACGGTCTGGTGAATGACGGCGATGAACCACTTAAGACTGCAAGCTTGCACGACGCGGTGGCTATCTCTCGAAATACCTGTATCAAGGATCGTAAACAGTGGACCGAATTGAAGACGCACTTCGAGATTGCGAGGCGCACTGAAAAGTGCTATGCGGCAGAGGTGCAGTATGGCATGTACTTAAAGCAGATCAATCTGGAGTACTTGCTTTTTTTTTTTTTTTTAGACCGATTCTGACAGATGTTCAAAATGTTGGAGTTCGAGGAGAAAATGTGGATCAAACAATGCTGACGAAAGACCTCATGACTTTGCTTTCGAGCTTGGTTCAAAAAGTAATTCCTACAGAGCAAATGGACGTTCTGACGTCCAGATTTGAAGACCACTTGAACCCCAAGCCATATCTGGGCTACCTCTTTGAGACGGACGTTGACAACATGAAGGCTGAGAACACCGACAAGCTCTCTCTCGCAGATGAAGCTGTGATGCGAGAATGCTGCATAAGGTTTGTTACCAAGCTAGTAGATCAAATCAGACAGCGACTTCCCAACAACATCACAGTTCTCCAGAAGACATCGCTTTTATCGGTCGAAAACGAGTCAGCCCACCTGTCGTCGCTGCTGACTCGTTTCAGCGAGATGTTCACTGCCCGGGTTGCACCTCTCTTGTGCGACATCGGATTGACACAGGCAACGCACTGCCGAGGAAATGCAATCCTCGCCCTGGCGCTCTCAATTTCGCCTAAATTGGGGCTCTGTATATATAGAAAATGAGGAAGGGTGGATAACCGTGCCAGTTGGTATAAATTCATGGTGATAAGTGCGCAAACAAAACACCGGACGAAGTGAGGAAACACAAAGGAGCGCAGCGCTCCTTTGTGTTTCCTCACTTCGTCCGGACTTTTTCAACAGTGCGGTCAAGGGCGCTTGGAGACTTCGTCACACTTACCGCCATGAGTCTGTTCAACGTCCTAACAAGTTTTCAGCCTGTGATAGTCAATGATTTTAAGAGAGGATGCCGCGAAAGTACCGTGGTGCCGTATATTTACGGCGAGCTCTTTCTGTTTGCAAAGCGCACACACGTTTCCACGCGTTCTGGCCGAGCAGGATCACCCTTTGGGGATACAATGAACTTTTTTTTCCTCTTAGTTGTATTCTTGCGAGGGGGCGGGGCGGGGGTGAATGCGGCCGTAGGCGAGACATGCAGGGACCCGCCTTTTCTTCTTCTTTTTTTTTTTTTTTACCGTACCTAACACTAAAGGTAGCTGCAGTTCCTGCCTCCTCTGAGGCAGATCACGGCACTCGATATCAAGCAGTGCGCGCCCGTGCTCAAACCTATGATCAGCCTCGGAAGTGAGCTGTGTGTTTTTTTGTTCTCGTCTATTCAATGTACTGTTGCAAAGTTCACTCTGTGAAGGGCAAAGCTAAGTTGAAGCTGCTGAAGAAACACTATTCGATAATTAAAAAATACGTGCTCTCCGTTTTTCTTACTTCGCCGAGCTGGCTGATCCTTGCGGGACTTGTCGGGCAGGCTCCTTGCGGTCATAGCCGAGGTTGTGCATCGGTGTGTTCGCCAGAAATTATAAGGCTCCAATATTCCCGAGAACTTCTCGGTGTACAGAGCTTTCCCGTTTAAGCATGTGATCCATGTATACCGCTGCTCCTTGTCAAGAGGAAATGTAATTTAAGGAGAGGTTGGCGCCGCACATGGGCACCAACCTCTTCTTAAATTACGTTTATTAAAAAAAAACGATACAACTTGAAAAGTACCCTTGAAATGTACAAACTTGTGCCTTTTAGTAGCTTTAGCAAGTATAAAACACATTTACGTTTTAAAATTGTTTGTAGCCAGTGCATTGTAAGCATGTGCGATGCATATTTTTATTCCCGACTATTTTCGCCCAATCAGAATCGACAGTGTAGCCAGCACAGGAGCGTCACATCCACTCCAAGAAGCTGTTGATGCACGACGCTGCCGTCGGTGCGGAAGCCGACTTCATGTACAAATTAAAATTCTATAATCGCTTTGACTTCGCCACTTTCATTGGTGCTACGGTCATCATTGAGTCTCGCGTCAACCAAACGTACAGTAAAAACGACGTGCGTAACCTGCGTTTCAAGGCGCTTTTTCAAATGTTGTACTGCTCTGCCACCTGGCCGGCATGAAGGGTGACTGACGCTCATTCCGCGTTTGCCAATGCGTGAAAGCTCGCGCAGGCAAACACCCCGCGTTCGTGCAACCGATCCACAGTCAAGAACCGTGGCTACTGACGGCCTGTGACATTATCGGACCCATTGCCCCGAAGCCGTCCAGATCGCGTTTATCTCCTGGCTGTAACGGATCACTTCACGAAATGGGTCGAACTTTACCCCCTTCGGAAGTTAACGGCTGACAGACAGACAGACAATGAACTTTAATAATATAGTCCTGAGGAGCACCGCGGCCGTTCAAGGCGGTAGCGCCGCGGGCCGCTTCCACGTGGACGGGGAGGCCGAGCCTCACAGCCGCGTCGTGGGCCCTCTGAACGGCCCTTAGCTGGTGTAGCAGATTAGAGCTCCTTAGCTCGGAGCACCACTCTTCTTCAGTGATGCGTCGAGGGCCCCGTGAGGTGGGACACCGCCAGAGCATGTGATCTAAATTGCTTCGCTCGCCACAATCGGGGCAGTCCGGCTCAAATGTGTCCGCGTAAAAGCTTAGGGTCGACAGACTAGGATAAGATTTTGTCTGCAGCATTCGAAGCGTTGCAGCATGCGGCCCGGAGAGTTTCTTGTGCGGAAGAGGAAATGTTCGCCTAGACAGCTGTGGTAGTGCTTAGAAACCTCATTGAACGTGAATAAAGGATCTCGAAAGACCTCCCGACTAATCTCCGAGGTACCACATCCGTTCGACCCGGCGCGGTGGGTTAGCTCGCGCGCGCGGGTGTGGGCGACCTCGTTGAGGTTAGTCAGAGAGGACAAGTGCGACCCGAGATGAGCAGGAAACCACGTGATGGTGTGGGAGGAAATGTTATACTGGCTCGCTGCTCCTTAGTAAGGCTAAACTTTCGTTCTTCCTCCAGATATGGATTACAGCCCAGAACCGCCGTGCAGAAAAATTGACCGAAGTCTTCTCCAGCTTTGCTTTCGCGCGGATTTGATCACGGACAATGAGTCCTATTTCACGGCCAATGTGTTCGTGGATGTGTGTACCGCCTTTGGCATAAAGCACCGCAAGACAACCACTCATCACCAACAGACCAACCCGACAGGGCGGATTAACCGTAACATCAAGCCCTCGCTGACGGCCTTTGCCCAGCAACAGAGGATTGGGACGCCTGTCTTAACGAGATAGGTTTCTCCTTGCGGTCAACGGTTAACCGTTCAACTTCGGTGGCAGCCCTCTACCGAAGTTGAGAAATGCGGTTATACACGCCCGCATTTCTCAACTTCGGTTGAGGGCTGCCAAACCCCGGGACCGCGTTCTGCGGACCGACGGCGGGGCGTGCGCCACCAAAGTCGGCTTTTCTGGCTATGTGGCGGAACTGCGCTCACGGACGTGGCCCTTGACTTGACCCATTCCAACCTGGCGAAGGTGCGAGCTGGACAAAATGCTCAGTACGACCGGTCGCATAGACTTGCACTACAATGTCGGCGACCTCGTCCCCAGGCGCTACCACGTCTTGAGTGACGCGGCCAAAAGCATCTATGCCTCCCTGTCGGCCAGGTGGTTGGGCCCATGCCGAGTGTAGACCAAAATGCCACCTCTGGTATACAAGCTGGCTGACATCAAGGAAAATTAGTCGGCGGTCCAGTTCACATCTCCGACCTCAAACCCTTTGTCGCCAGCAGCAGCGACTGGAGAGAGGGGGAGGCGGTCAGCGAACCGCAGGAGAACCGTGAGTCGGCTGCCCCAGGCCACGCCACCGGTACGACCTGCGCACATAAGCGGTTTTTTCTCCCGCTGCAGAGAGCCGGAATCCATTCCCTATATATTCTGCGGTAGCGAACGGAGAGAAGCAGCTGAGGTGCCAGGGCACGCAAAGAAGCGATTAGCGGCTTTTTCATGGCTCAATTTACCCATAGCGCCGACCTAACATATTAGTAACACTCTAGTGAAATTTCTCTTCTGCAAGAGGCAGCTTCACCTTTATTTCCCGCCGACGCGCTAGAGAAAAACGAACACTGCGAATACGGCCACCGAAGCGGCGGCGAACCCTTGGCTTCATATCAGAGGCAACGATTAATGTGCGAGCTTTCTTCGCGTAAACGCCGCTGAAGCACTGCGGTAATGGAGTGGCGCCTCGCAATCTGCATGTGTTGCTCGCCGCTCAAGGGCAAAAAGAGTCCTCGCTCTCCTTGACGGCGCCTCTAACCAGGCAGCAGGGCGTACCTCCGTACGACGCGCGGAAGCAGCTTTTTCTGACGCTAATAGATAGCCGCACTTATTTCCTATCTTCATAGCAACGGAGAGAAGGACCTAGTGTGCTCAGGCACACATCTCGTGATGTGGTGACAGGCCCTCTTGGTCGAATGTATCCCCTGATGTGCTGTCAGAGCTCGCATATGTGCTTGTTTTATTAGCAATACAGCCATGCAGGCAACCTTCTTGGCAAGCCGCTTATGCCGGGGGGCCTTCCTGCCCTCTCCTGCGTCGTCCAGTATTCCCGTGCCCAGCTCTATACCGTGTCACCAGCCTATTGCGGTTCCTGCGGCCTGCTGTCCCGAGTCCTCCTTGCTGCGGCTTGGCTCCTACCCCTAGTTCTGCAAACAGCACCTGTCAGCGTGACCTTCCTTGCCTCATTGGCAGTCGCTTTCGGCGGTTGGTCGTTCCACTCGAGCTCGGTCCCGTGGCCCGAGCGTAGTCGCTCCGGCTCCCGTTTCTGGCTGTCTGCTGTTTCGGGCAGCCATTCCTGTCAGCGCACAACCCAGCGAGTGACCTCGGCGGCTGCTGTACAAAAATTTCAGCCACGCACCAACCGCATGTGGGCTGCTGACCTCTCCGGCTGTGAGCTCTCACTGGTGTGTGTGACTTTCTGCGACAAAGGCAAAATATGAACTCGCGTGAAGGACTGCGACAACTTTGCTTTTCCTTGCTGTGTGTCACTGTTTCCCAAGACCAGGCCTGGTTGAAGACGACGCTACCATTTGGAACATTGCCCCTTTGCTTAGCTCCGTTGTGGTTTTGTCAACCATGCCACGTGCCCTCGGTCAGCCTCCTTTGCAGGCCGGCCATGGTCCTTACGAGGGGGGGGGGGGGGAATGTGGGAATCGAGACGGCACCCATTTGCACCTCCTCCCCAGAGCTGGCCTGTGGCGCAGGCCCTGTGTTATCTCCGATGTCAGGGGCTGCGAGGACGCGGCGTAATGAGTCAAGGTTAGCGCTCTCTGAGATGATGATGATGGTTCGATTAGGGGAAGGACGCCAATTTCTGCAGCCCATGTCAGGAGCACGGCTAGGCGTCCGTGGGAGAAAGAGAAAGGGACTGAAAGAGGCAGGAAGGAGAGAAAAGCCGTAGTGGAGGGCTCCGGAAATTTTGACCACCTGGAGTTCTTTATCGTGCTCTGACAACGAGCATTACATGGGCCTCTGGCATTTTCAATTCCATGGAAAGTGCGACCTCCGCGGCCGGAATCGAACCCGCGATATATATATATATATATATATATATATATATATATATATATATATATATATATATATATATATATATATATATCTTTCCTGGTGGCAGCGCGCCGATCAGCCGTTCCTTTGCAGCATCCTCTCAGGTGCTCTTACTCCTGGTTCCGTGTCGTCACGCTAGCTAACGTCATCGGGACGAGCTCCGATTGGCCCCCGACGGCGGCCCCACTCCACGTGAGCTTTCACGCGCTTCGCGCCCCTCGGACGCGCTTGCGCCTGCTTGCGCCAGATGATGCTCGTGGGACCCGCGATGAGTCGGTTGTGCGAAGTCTCTGGCACGCTGCATCTCGTTCGTGCGCTTGGCGGACCCTTGCCAATGGGCACCTTTGGTTAGCCATAAGCGCTACGGCACGCGTATTCGGCACTGCGGTAAGCCCCTTTGCCCGCAAGACGTGACTGTCGCCCAGTGCTGCATCGCGGATTAATAATGCCCTCGTTTTCTGACGAGGCTTGGTGGCGCCTCGTCTGCGCCGTGCCGGCGACTCAACGAACCCGGTGGAGAAGCGGAGGAGCGTCGCGTCTCGGACCGCGCTCGCAGGGTAAGCCGTGGGGGCCAAACCCATCTCCACAACCTGTAATAGACTATCACCAAAGTTGCGGACGTGCACGGGCTATGCTCGGTGCCCCCTGAAAATATTCGTCTAGGAGTGTTTCTTTGGATATTTCTTATCTCCAGATTATATTTTTTTCTTTTCTCCAGCTGCCGGTAATGTTCCGATTCGTACAATTTGCGTAGTTCTATGTGAGTTGTAAAGTGTTCACTTCATTTCGCCTCAGGATTATCTGACGTTATTTTCAATTTTAAAATTCAAATGTAACATTATATGTAACGACACATTCCAGTGCTCGAAATGTAACTGGAGCGAGTTCCTTACGCATTGAAGGAACTTGTAACGGGAACTCGATGCAAAATTGGGAGGGAACGAGGAACGACCTTTCGTTCCTGTTTCGGAGGGACGTGTACAACACTGCATTCGCTCCCGCATGAGTTCTAGCGCGTCCCCGTCGTAACGCAGCCGACCCGCGCGTTCTCCAGTTTGAGGAAACAGGCCGGTACAAAGCAGCAGCGCTACCCGCATACACCGAACCACAAACATCAATGCCAACCCTGTATGACTCAAACTGATTTACGTCAAAATTAAAAAAAAAAAAAGAAAGCACTTAGCGACTTCGCAAATGCTTTGTGTTTCACATACATACAGTAGTTTATGGAAAACTCTGTGAGAAAACATCAAGGTAAGCACATTGGCATTGGCGTTTAAAAAGCAGCAAGAAATATAGCAAGTACACTGGTATCGCGCGCGGCCTCTGACATATATGTGGTGTACACAAACTCGAGATCACCCTCATGACATGAGGCGTATTACAACCGGAAATCAGATTACAGTAAAATATGCTAAGTCGGTGGAAAAGAAGTACTTCAAGTTAATTAACTTTGCTTGCCATCGTTTGTATTATTTGCTCCACAGAAAACATCGACAGGATCGCGTAATATATTGTGAAATTGCAGACGTTGTTTGTTGTTTTCGCGGTGTCAAAAAAAAAAAAAGAAAAGAAAAGAAAGAAAGTTAGAAAAGGCGTGCTTTTATTTTCCAGTACTTTCTGTTTCCATGTGGACTTTACACGTCTAAATTAACGAAAACCTGTTGTTTTGCTTCACATTACAGAAATAGCCGCGAAAAACGGAGTCTTCCATTTTCGCATGCAGAAAAGGAGAAGAGGTTCCATCTTTGTTCACTGTTTTGCATTTTGCAAGTACGCCTCATGTATATATAACGATACATATATGCCAGCAGATTTATGTTAGTTGGTTAGCATAATCGTATAATCAAGTCACTTTTTTCACAATCGATGACACCTGCCCTTCGCCACTATACAATAGTCTGTTGCATGTAATCAGATGTACAGAAAAGGCAGGGTGACTAAAAGTAGCAGCAGCTTTTATGCCTCGTATCGTGCGTGTGAAGCATACGCACAGAACAGGGCAAGTTTGAGAAAATACGAGAAAACAAGACGGTCACATGGTACTTCACTCTGCATTGTTTCACACCATGCACATACCCGCGCGCATTACGATAGCCACTCGCCCAACTACCGTCACCTTTGCTGAACTTCCACCTTAAATTTGCGAAGGGTGATTTTTGCAGATATACTGCAGTGCGGCATTACGTATGCCGTTCCTTGTTTATCTGCTTCTTCGTAAATGTTGAAACTGCAGATTCTGATTTGTTTTCCTTCTGCTCATTTCGTCTATCCACCAGTTATGATTCTGTAGGTGGTTCTGCCCCGTATAAAACCGCTACCACCTTACAGCTAAGCGCCTGCCCGCGTGCTTTGTCATCATATTTATTCTTAGTCTAATACTATAATTCGCCACTTCTATGTTGTGCTTCGCAGCTTTCATGCTGAAACATTTCGTTGAAGTTGAAAAAGGGGCGGGAGCTGTCAGAACATGTCGGGCCTCCCCCTTCGCGAAACACTCAACGCTGTTGAAGCTGATCTTCGATTAATGGTATATTTATCGTAAATGTGTCCGCCGCGGTGGTGTAGTAGGTGATCGGCCGCCACCCAAAAAACGCGGGTTCTATCCCGGCCGCGGCGGTCGCATTTTCGGTGGAGGCGAAAATACCAGAGTCTCGTTATACTGTGCACAGACAACGCACCACCTGCTTTAACGTGCACTGAAAACGCAGCGTTGTCAGTGCACGCTAAAGCAGGTGGTCAAAATTTCCGGAACCCTCCACTACGGCTTTTCCCTTCTATCTCATTCAGTCCCTTCCCCTTACCCCCGCGGACGCTTAGCCGTGCTCCCGACATGGGCTGCAGAAAAAAAAAAAACCGCGTCATAAAACCGCGTCCAGCCCTCACAGCTACTAAATTCAATTAAATAAGCGCAAGGCTATTTGTTCATAAGGGCTGTTTTCATTGCATCATCGAATCGATTCCGAAACGGATCACCATGCAGCACGAACTTTCCACAGTTTCGGGTGGACCTCACAACTTCTTTTCTATACGGCGGCAGGTGAGTGGGGAGGGGGCTCAGATAAGTTCGGGAAGGGGGTGGGAAGGTGGGGTTGAACGCCTCTTCCCCCCCCCCCCCCCCCGTCTCTCTCTCTCTCTCTCTCAGTACACGCCATATATCGAAAAATAAAACAAATTGTTGGAAGCTATAGCGTCCGCATCGGTCCTTTCTTTCCTTTTTCGGCTAAATGCGCTATACAATAGTTGACATATCGAAATATAACTGCACAAATAATGCACAAATAACAGCACGCCTATGCTTTTTCTCTTTGTCCTTTCGGAGTCGATGCATTGCAGGCGACGCGACCAGAAAGGGGTCATCCTGCTGGCGCCATTTTATGGAGCTCCCCGCTTTCAAGACGTGGCGGCGCCACAATATAACGTATTTGACTAGAGAATTTTTGTTAAACTGCTTTACTGGCGATGTACCCACAGTCTCAGGATGCCGATGGCGTTGCTCAGCCTTTCTTTTTTGCTCGTTTCGTAGTCGGCACTGTTGGTGTTTGAGAAAGCAACCGTTCTAGACCGCAAGTTAAATTTTGCTGTCGCTGAAAGTTCTACAAATTTGGCACCTTGAAGTAAGATACGTGGCGTGTAGACTATGGGATCTTACGGGAGGGTCAAGCGTTGCTCTGCTGCAGCGGCCAGACAGCGCGAGCCCATGCGCTCCACCTGCCCCGGGGCGGATATATGACAGACGGTCTCCCGCGCCTACACTCATAAAAAAAAAAGTATTACTACTTGCTACTTTGGGGTAGTAACAGCTTATGTTACTACTCTTGCTGTTAGTAACCGCAAAGTATAACGTCGAGGGCAGTAACTGTTACCAACTTCGCCGTTACTACCAGCGGTTAGCAAATGTTATACTTCCCTGCTGTTACAAAGAACGAGTTAGTGCTAACCCTTACCGCTATTAAATGCAATTGAATAAGCGCAAGGCTATTTGTTCGTAAGGGCTGTTTTCATTGCATCATCGAGTCGATTCTATTTTGAAGTATATAGTACAAAACAAAAATAAAATGGCGGGGCATTGCCCTGACAAAATAATTAACAATCGCTAATTACATCGCATAATTACATTTGTGAATACAGTGCGCAATGACATATTCAGGTCACAATAAATATGTCCGAACATTAAACTAGAGCACACACTCATGCACACAAATAACGCCGAGCCTTATACACGACACGCAGTACAACTGCAGCTTCAAGGCTATATATGCACGGTCCTGCACTTGGGTAGTGTAGGACCGGTGGGCAGATGGGAATTTAGGCACATAAATTAATCGACGTTTTGGACTGAAGTTCTTATACCTTTCTGCTTACATATGCATGTGCCGTGGCACAAGATTGTTATTGCAACATATTCAAGAGTAATCCGTGTTTGTCTGAATTTTCCAAAGTACTGCAACATATTTAATTACCTTTTAGTCCTCCATTTTTATGATAACAGAAGGATGCTTTGGCAATGTTGCGGTAATTGCTTAACCATAACAAAAAGATATGCTTTTCTACTTGATCCAGTGGACATGTCCTTCGTCAGGGTTCCTTAAAAAATGATATTTCAATCGATATGGTTTCCGTTACTGACTTAGCAGGCTAGGTAGTAACGACAAACAAGTAGCAAAAAGTTGGTAATGGTTCAAGCGAGGTAGAATAACCGTTGCAGCAATACTACCCCTTTGCACGCAGCTATATAGTAACTGTTTACTATATAACGTTGATAGTAAAAAGGTAGAGAAAAATTCGGAAAGACTAAAAAAAAAAGTAGTAACCGCTGCAGTTATTACCTATTTCTTTGCTGTTACTATCTTCTTACTATTTTTTAAAGATTGCATATGTATGCACGCGTACGTCGGCGCGGCGGTTCCTTGGACTATCTCCAGAATAGTCGGGAGCTCGCAGTCAACGTTTTCAGCTAATCTAAAAACGCTGCTCGCAGTTTGTCATTCTATCTTCAGTGTATAATCACTTCTTCACGTTTATCCCGGCCGCGGCGGCTGCATTTCGATGGAGGCGAAATGTTGAGGCCCGTGTGCTGTGCGATGTCAGTGCACGTTAAAGAACCCCAGGTGGTCGAAATTTCCGGAGCCCTCCACTACGGCGTCTCTCATAACCAGAACTGGTTTTGGGACGTAAAACCCCACAAAACAACAACAAACAACTTCTTCACGTTTAAAGAACTATCGCGATATAACGAACCCCTCTATATGGCTTTCATAGACCACGACAAGGCTTTTGAATCGGTAGAGATACCAGTTCCGGAGGCATTGCGCCGTCAAGGTATATGTGATAGTTACGTAAATATAATAGCCAGCATCTATAAAGATTCTACAGCCACCCTACTCCTTCGTAGGAAAAGCAGGCAAATCCCAATACAGAAAGGTGCCAGACAAAGAGCTACGATTTATCCAATGCTATTTACTGCATGCTTGGAAGAAATTTTGAAGACTAGACTGGAACGAAACAGGACTAATGATTAACGGCGAATATTTGGGTAACTTACGCTTCGCCGACGACTCTTCAGCGATGATGGCGGCGAACTATACAAGACGATTGTAGACTTAAGCCGGAAAAGCGCTAAGGTAGGATTAAAGATGAACATGCAGAAAACAAAGGTAATGCTAGGTGTCACGGCGAAAAAGCGTGTCTTCACGATTGAGAACCAGACATTAGAAGTCTTGCAAGAATACAAATATCTATAGGACAGCTACTGACAGGAGAACCCACTCATGTAAAAGAAGTACACCGAAGAATAAGCATGGGATGGCTTGCATGCGGGAGACATTCCCAACTCATAAACGGTAACTTACCATTCTCACTCAAGCGGAAATTATACAACTACTACATTTTGCCAGTACTGACATATACAGGGCAGAACGTTGGAAAATTACAAAGAAGCTCGAGAGGAAGTTTAGAACCACACAACGGGCGATGGAACGAAAGGAATTGCATTAAGAGATAGGAAGACAGCCGAGTGGGTCAAGGAACAGACAGGGGTAGCCGACATAATAATCGAAGTTAAGAAGAAAAAATGGACATGGGCAGGTCACGCGATGAGAAGGCTAGACAACTGATGGACAGTTAGAACGACGGAATGGATACCAAAAGAGCGTAAGCGCAACCGTGGACGACGAAAAGTAAGAAGATGGAGTGACGAAATTAAGAAATTCGCAGGCACCAAATGGAATCAGCTCGCGCAGGACAGGAAAAGTTGGAGAGCAATAGGAGAGGCCTTCGTCCTGCAGTGGACATAAGATTGGATTATTATTATTATTATTATTATTATTATTATTATTATTATTATTATTATTATTATTATTATTATTATTATTATTATTATACTGTCAGCTCTTTCAGTAGTCCCTCTATATCTAAGGGCGCAGCCTGTCGAAATAAACGTTTCAAAATCAATTAAGCAAGTCTTGAATCTTTCAGATATAACCATTACGCCGAGTTACTCTGAAGACTTTTCTCTAGGACTATTTAAGCATGCTTTCATAAATTCTGATTTCCAGGTGCTGCCTCGAGATGCGCAGTTCTTCGAAATCTACTATGAAGCCATTTTCTTCTTTTCTATTCCTTTTTTCTTTTAGTCAAATTCACCGGCATCGGCTTGGCGCCGCACAGGAATTCGCTGCGGAATTCATCCACCAGAATACTGATGACCACGCGCAACAGACGGACATCAGCTAAAACAAAGGCACGAAACGTTGACTTCCATATGGTCTGTTAGAAAAAAAGATGCAACATGCAAGCACCGTCACCCTAAGTCAATAAATTTTCCATACTTACACCGAGGGTTCCTGATTATTGCATCAATTTTATCATTCCTTTCTTTCGCTTCAGACTCGGCTGCGACCAATAACCCTTGTTGTAGGTCAGCGCTTTGCCTTTGTCCTTCTTTTGCTCCTTCTCCGAGCTCTGCTTCCCACACACGCTATGGCTATTAGACACCAAATCGCCCCGCTTTTTCGACCTTGCATAACTTCCATCCCACACTGGGGAAGGGGTTTTTCTTAGATCTCACTCTTTGTTATTTTTCTTTCACTAAATCTCTATACCTTACAGATGCATAACGAACCTTTTATGAGCGTTTCTTGCTGATTATTTCGACTGCTCGCCAGTTATTATACTTACACTCGCACAGTAGCGCACCCAGGATCTCTGCCGGGGGGGGGGGGGGGGTTCAATTTTTCACGAAGGGCCGGGCATGCGATTACACAGTTGTTGCGTGCGTAAAAAAAAGTAAATAAAATGCCAAATGATAGTAACATCAATGATGATGATTATTTTTATTCTTTTTTTCGGCGTTTTGCAGAGACATTAGCTCCACATTCTTCTAGGGCATAGGAGAAGTTACGGAGTGGGAGGGGGGTTAGCGACCTGAGGGGGGGGGGGTTACAACCCCCCCCCCCCCCCGTCGGTGCGCCACTGCACTCGCACTGAATCTTAGCGTTTCTGCCCCCTCCACTAAGTGCTTGGTGGACTTTTTCCTCGACTGGCTTTCTCATTCGTATTTTTCATTATTTCAATATTAACTCTCTACTATTTCTTTCTATTTATTTATTTATTTATTTTTGTTACAGTTTAGAGCCCGCTTCCTGAAACTTTTTGTTGGGGACCGGGCCGGTACACTGTCAGAAAACACTGAACCCCCCTCCCTTCCCCCGTAGCTCTCGAAGTTGCCGCTGACCAGAATTCACTTACAACTCATCTCTATCTTCAATCCAACGCCATCTTTCCACATTTTCGGTTGCCATTCACAACTTTTTGTTGCGGTGGCAGACGGGGGACCAACCTGGCAATTTGAAGCTAGGCTGACTTGGCGCGTTGGCTCAAACTACGACAGAGGCCGTCGGCTTGTGACGACATAGTGACGTTAGCGAAAAGAAAACAGGAGGGTCAAGACAACAGTGCATACACCTACTACCTTGGGCGTATCTGTTGGTGCAGACATACACTTCACTTTAAATTTAGTCTACACTGAATTAGCGCGCTGGCCCGATGGTGTCATTTTTATAAAAGCAATATGGAGGATCATGGGCGGTTCGGCTGAATCTGGCAGGGACGGCTGGTGAATTACTTGTTTGCGGGCTTGATTTTGACAATTTTCCTCGACACACTCTTATTCGAGGACTGTGAATAATGGTATGGCAATGCGAATAGATTGGTACGTATTAGCACACCCCTTTTTATTTAAATGGCTCGCATTACACCTTGAAGAAGTACTTGTGCATTGAACTTCCTGCAAGAAAATGCGGCGAAGCTAAACTTTCTCAAGTTCCTATAGCTAGAAAGACATATCTACGGTGTTCCCTTTATTGGCATCATAATGCAAATAATCCAAATAATGTACATCTGTCCATTTAAGATCAATTTTACTTCCTGCTGTGAGGACGATGTAATCATTGACATGCTGTTCGCGCTTATTGACAAGCGTACTGAAGTCGCGGTCGCTTGTAGAAACTTGTTACACGGTTGCGCACACACTCGCGCAAAACATGTACTTCACTAATAAAACCGTCCTCTATATGCTATAGATGCAACAAATAAAGCGAACAAATAAAGTTTTGGAAAAACCTGTTACACGGCGCGTAGTTAGACTTGAGAGCACAGCCTGAAAACCAGTTCAGACTGACTGACTTGATGCCTGCTTATGCTTCGTCCTGACAGAATCATTACTATGTCAGGCCTTGCGAGACATCTTTTTCAATTAGTTCAATGTGTGCGTAGTCAGTTATAACGATACTGTTGGTGTTTTAGCATTTTACATAGGCTCCCCATGGTATCTCTGGGAGTTAGCGCCCCAGGGACGTTAGTAGACGAAATATTTCACAGAACATGCCAAGAACATTGCTGGCAATATTTATGTTTGTTATTGACATATGAACTTTGTTTGCATCGACTTACTCTGCTCTCTTCATCTTCTTCATTTTTTTTTCAGTTCAAAGTAGATATTGCTCAACTCATGCTAGAAGTGACAGCGTCTGTAACCTGTATCTGCTCTGAAAAGTGTGCTTGCATTTTAGGTTATGTTGGCGTTCTCAGCCCATAAGGTTTACTAGATACTTGTTCCTAATTGTTCATGTTTATTGTTATGAGAAGAAAGGTGAACTAAAGCTTTGTAACGTTTGTCAGTATAAATGACCATTGCATTTATTTAGCATTTAGCTGCACCAGGCTGCTATTCTTGTGTGCACAGTTTTTCATTGTGTTACTTCAGTCATGTTTGTGCTGTAAGTGCTTCTTCAAGATCTTGGGACTGGGCACCACGACTATGAACTATCCTTTGGAACACCCTAAACAGACAGAATTGGTGTGTTGTAATGCAAAAGTAGGAAGGAGAAGAAAGTTAGCAACTGTGACATTGATTCTGGAAATAACAGAGGAAAGATGTTAGTATAATTACCAGAAAGAAATCTGATTCATTTAATCAACATTGTGATATCTACCCAAGCTGGGAACCAGTTGAGGGCTGTGTTTGTTCAAGAAGTGTGTGCGAGGAGGCTTCAGAGAGAAATGGCTGCTAAGGTGCTCTGTGAACAATGTGTTATTGAAGCTGGTTGGGAGTCAACGTTGGCTCTGAGATTAACAATTATTTTAAGTGAATCATTCAGAAGCATAGAAATAGGAAGCGGACATGGAAAGGCCCCAATGGAGAAACAAAACACGAAGTAGATTTCACAATGTGTAGGGATCCGAGCATAATACGGAAGATCAAAGCAGCCAGCAAGAAAAAAATGCAGTGGTCACATGGTGGTAAGAGTGAGGATCACTCTTAACCGGCAGAGAATAAGAACAAAATCACTAAAACACAGGCCAGCATAAATATATACAAGGTAAAAACGAACAAATTTGGGATTGCATTGGAGAACAAGTATGACGCTTTAGAACAAGAAGAAGATGATGACATGTGGGTATAAATGAAACCATAGCTAGACTGATTTCTGAAGTGGCAATTGGAAGTTGCAGGCAAAACACCAATACAAGAAGTGAGCAGTCTCTTGCTAGCCACACTTAATAAAGAAACAACAACGGGTTAAGGTAACTACCTCAAAAAATTTGGTGAGCTGCCAAAGCTGATCAACAAAAGTAGACTCAGTGCCATAAATAAAAGACACAGAACTATAATGCCAAGGAAATGGAGACAGCAATAAAAAAGCGATATGAACAGGAAACTCAGTATGTGAAGAGAGACAATGCATGCAGTGAGAGGCAAGCATGGCAATGTTCAAACAAATTAAATGACAGTGAAGGTAGCAAAGGACCTTTATTCAGAACTGTTCTCTTCGAAGTCATGCAGTCTAGAATAAAACCAAAGACTAACAGGACTCTGAAGTTCCATGTTGACTATTGATGAAGTTAAAAGGGCTTTACAAGAGATGTCATGCGGAAAAGCGGCAGAGGAACATGGCGTAACTGCGAGTTTGATCAGCGATGAAGAAGAGTTTATGTTCAAAATAATGCCTCAAAATGCCTCACGTAATGCCTCAAAACTTCAGAAGTGCCAGTGAATCTGAAAAATGCCAATATTTTATTAATGCACAAGATGTGAGATGTAAGAGACTTGAACTGTAGGCCAGTCAGCCAACTTTCAGTGTTCTACAAAATATTCACAAAGGGAATCTCAACCAAGATGAGGGTGACGCTCGACTGACCAACCTTAAGAGCATGCTGGTTTTAAGAAAGTGTACTCTACTAGTAATTACCTTCATGTGGTGAACTAATTGACCCTTTCACTGCCAGATTTTTAGGCAATGCTCCACAATCCCTGCTGGGTTTCTTCTTTTTCATGTTATGTGCACATTTAGAGCTTTCAATGCCATAGGATGCTGTTTGGGGCATGTAAACATGTTTATTGAGGATTATACCATTCAATAAAATGCTTAGCTCATTCCAAGGAAATGAACGATTACCTAATTAACAAGATAATTAGCCACTAATTAGGATACCAAATAGATTTTTCTTTGTTCGTTAAATAGAGCATACATGTGGCATGCACTCTTCTACCATGTCTGTGACTCGTAATTCACTCCGGTTATAACAAACTCATTCAGTGTCTACATGGAAGTCTGTTCTAACAGTATTTGTAATCTACATACACCTTCTACAACAAACCAAAATCTTCTTCTCTATCAAGGTCTGTTGTAATGAGATTAAACTGTATTGCAATGGATATCGATTCCCTGTGTAATTGACCTTAATTTGTCAATTTAGTTTGAGTGTCTGGCTATTTTGGTTCAAAATTTAATTAGTCTAGCTTAGTTAATTACTGTTTAAAATATGAATCCCACTGATTTTGCAGTGTGTGCCACCATGAAAAAAGCAATTCCACAGAAAGGGCACAAATATCTTCCTTTCTGTATATATAAGATTTATGACATATCTTCTGAGACAACCGTGTGTGCTAAGTAGCATACGGCACTTCGTAAGCTCTCATATTTTATGCCTATAATATGTGAAAGGGGATGAGGTTTACCTTATTTATTATACTAACTTTGTGTTTATTTTTGTGTAGTTAACATTTTGAAATATTTGTAAACTATTAAAAACGTATTCTAGATTCAAAGATCGAATTTAATGTGGCACTAATTGATTTGACATTTAAAAATTTGTAATGTCATGCACCCCTGTTCATTTTTAATATTTATTTTTTTAATGCAGCTTTACCTCTATATTGAAAATTTGCTGTAACGAAGTCACCATGTGGCTAAATGTGGTTCCAAACATGGTGTATATACATACCTTCAGAAATGTTATAAGTGTTCTTGGGGGGGGGGGGGGGGGGGGAGGGGGGGGGAATGTTTATCTTAGAAATGGTTCAGAACCACGTCCGACTAAATGAAATCATGGCTTCATATTAAAGCACATATCTGAATATAGGAGCAGAAACTTTCAAGTTTTTTTTAGTTTGCTATTTTCTCATGACTTCTATAAAATCATTTCTGTATCTAGGGTAAACATTTATGGCCTGGATTTTTTGGCATAGAAAAGGCACTCAAATTGCAGTTAGGAGTGCTGGTATGCAAGTTTTCTGGTCGATGAAGAACAGGGAATGTCACTAGAGCCAATGTTTTGACAAGTGGACTTGTCTTTGTCTGGACGGACATTGCCATCTTGAGCGTTTGTTTCTGTATGGTTTTTTTTTTCTTCTTTCTTGCCCCGTCCTTTGCACCTGCCTTCCTTTTCCTCCTCCTCTTCTGAGGACGGCGGAGAAGGTGCAAAACCTATCGAAATGAATGCTTGAGAAGGCAGTTGCCATCTTGATGAAGACAAGTCCACTTGCCAAAACAATGGCTCTAGTGACATTTCCTGTTCACCATTCTTAATGATCTCTTCATCATTTCAAGCTTCCATCTTCCCCTGACTAGTTTGGTATGCAAGCTAAGAACACCCAGAATTGCACACACCATTTCTCTACTCTTGGTAAGAACTGCAGACTAGATTAGGAAAAACAGAAACTGAGTTTCTAGCACAGTGTCTTTATATTTCATGTTTCACAGCAACAAACTCAAACTTGGAAGGTTAAGTCTCTCATTTTGTAACAGTCCACAAAACATTCACCTTTGCTGAGGTTCTTTTCTTTACTTATGCATCTGAATGGGTGCAGTTGCACAATTTTATTTAAGCACTCACCCTCCTTGGACACGTCATGTACCCTGCCTTTCTTTACCTAAAAGGAAAATACATAGTGACATGCTGGCAGGTTTTCTCCAGATGGCCACACGTGACATAGAGATTAAAAGTTCTCTGCAGATTATTCCACTTGGACTCATGAGCTAATATTGGATATGTTGCAAAATCATGGCAACAGGCTCTGCGACGTTTGAACCTTGATAGCTAAAGTTGGTTGTTTTAGCTTCCTGATATTCCTCAAATTTCACAATTAAATAGCAACTCACTCATAACTGCGACCTTCTACAGCCTGACGAGCATACTTGTGTAAATATCAGTGAAAGAGTGTAATTGCCGGGCACTCAGGCACTTGTGAGAGAGGTGCAGTGCTTGCACTGCAGTAATTTACTCACTGTGGTGAAATTTTGCTGCTGGTCATTAAGTTGCACGATTAGTTCTTGGCTTAGCAAGCACTGAGTTTGGGCCCTATTGGTATGGCATATATAGTGCAGAAAGGGCAACTACACTGTTTTTTCACTGTCCACAGATCTCATTGAAATTTTCAATATATGTTCTCCTCGATACTGTAATAATATATGCCAAACCAGGAAGTTGCGAGTCATTGAAATTTCCTGGAAATGAATTTTAAAAATTTTAGTGGATTCCCATGTGGGCCACCCTGTGTTTTTGATGTGATTATCTTCAACGCTGCCTACCTGAGTAGGCGGGTGGTCAAGAACAAAATGGTGATACTTCAGCGCTCATATCATTGCTGCTAAGCTCAGAAAACTTTGTGTTACTCAGTGACACCGCCGCTTTCATTTTTGTGTCACTAGCTCCATATTTCTGATGGCGGGCATGCTGTGACGTCATTGCATATGCTGCGCGAAGCATCCACCCATTTTGGTTTCAGTTTTAACACATCGTTCATTCGCCTGTTTAAAATTATTGGTGAGTGTCCGAGCAAATTGAACCACTCTACATGCTACAGGAATATCAGTGCCATAGGAAAACAGCAACATCAGAATATGGTGTAAAAAACTGCAGGAGTTTTCCTTTAAGCAGCATATTGAGTCACCAATAAATGGAATAAATGGAAGGTACTGCCCAGGATTACATTTATGTTTCAAAATCCTGTGGTAAACAATTAAAGAAAAAGAAGGGTCATGGCCATTCAGATAGGTTTAGGTAAATGATTGTTTACCCCACGTTATTAAGCAAAAGGTTACGTGGAGTTCATTGTTAAACTGCCCTTACGTCCTTCTTGACAGCACTATAAAAGGTTTTTTTTTTTTAAAAAAGAAAGGTTGTGGGGCCTGGTATGCTAGTGATAAACATGGCACAGCGGGGAGAGCGTTGAGTGAATTTTTATTACCTGATGTTCTATAATGTGCTCCCAAAGCATGATGCATGAGCGTTTATCGCATCATTTCCCCCTAGTTACGTGCCATTATGACCGTGAATTGATCCCCTCGGAATGCTCATCAGCATTGTCAGTGAGTCGTTGCAGTGGGAAAGGGAAAGAAATAGAGTTATGTTTAAAGTTTACAGTTGGCTAGTCCGTTGTAGTTTATTTAAAGTAAAGTTTTTTTTAAAGTAAGAAGATGATCTCTACAGTCACTGTTTGATCATAAAAAAACATGCAATATTGTTTCAGATTGTTTCAGTGACATGTTTATTGACAACAGATCTTGATGCTTTTGAAGATAGAACCTGGATGAAATTCCCAATTTGTTCTGGTGCTTTGAATGAAAAAGCTTATTTCACTGTGCTAGAAAAACAAAATATTCCTGCATTTTCTTAATGCTTGAATACTGGTCACATTTCCCCATAACAAATCTTGCACCTCCAGATTGTATATATATATTCAAGGGCATTGTTGTACGCTCTGAAATAAGGACGCCACACAGTACTAGTAAATTCCAGGACGTGCAATACATATATGTGTTTTACACAACCAGATGTCTTCATAATGAAGTACTTGGGACCTTCAAAGGGCTTCTTTATATGAATCATTCATTGTCAAGGTTGTGCAGCATAATGCTCACAGTGTAGCTGAAATGTAAAGAACTCTTCATTATGCAGCTCATTTTCTTGAAGAATTCAGCTGTGCAAGTTTTGTATGTGGCATCTTTTGCAGTATCTTAAATTGCACTGTAAAACGGTGAGAACACCTTACCCTTATTACTAAACTGTTCATCTACCCTTCCTGTGAGTCAATTTGAGACAACCAGGCACACGTTGCGTGCAATTACCCTGACTTCTGTGAGCAACAACTCAGGTGGGTGTGTTGTCATGCTCACATGGTTATGCAAATTTACACTTCCTGAATAGTGATTGATTACATATTCAAAACTGTGTGTATATTGCATTGGTGTGACTGGTAGCTTAAAAGCCGGATTGCTGGTAATCTGCCATAATTATATTATTAGCGTTTATTAGCCATCCAGTGCCCCGAGGTTAAAATAAGTGTGCTTTGTATACTTTATTTCATGGAGGTGTGCGTGTGGGATCATGTCAGCACCTTGAAGTCCAATTAACTGTGTTTCATATTATGGCGAGCCGTCAGCGTCTCGACGACGACAACGATGTTACGCCTTGGCTGCTCTGCACGTTCGAGCTGAGCGCGAGAGCAGAACGGGCAAGACGGCGACACGGCGGCAAGAGCGACAGCGTCTGTGCTAGTGCATAAAAAAATGTGGGCAACCAAATGCCTTACGTCTTCCCACAAGTGGTGACCCCGGACTTCCAACGGCAGCTCACCACCTGCTCGTCTCTCCGCCAACGCACCGAGTGTCTTCGGTGACCACGGTAAACGCCTTTACCGGCTGACGTTCCGGTTCATTCCGACTGACAATGGACACCACATCCAACAACAACGCAGCACCGAATCCAACGGTACCTGACCCTGTCATCGCTACTCTCAAGCTACCGGAGTTTTGGCAGTCGGACTCAGAACTCTGGTTTCTGAGCGTCGAGCCTCTCTTCTGACGACATCGAGTGAGATCGCAAACAGCGAGGTACGACTATGTCATCGGTGCTTTACCACCTGCTGTCATCGCCATCATAAGGGACATTCTGCGCTCTCCGCCTCCTGACACACCCTACAACACTCTTAAGGCAGAGCTCATACGCCGGACAACCGAGTCGGAACAGTGTAGGCTGCAGCAGCTACTCACCGCAGAGGAGTTCGGTGACCGAAAGCCTACGGAGCTCCTGCGTGGCATGTGGCACCTAACTGGGGACCACTCTGCTGCATTGGATGCCTCCATTCTGCGAGAGCTCTTCCTACAGCGACTGCCACATCAGGTGCTAATGATATTGAGCATGCCTCCACAGAAACCCCCGACTCACTGGCGCAGATGGCCAACAAAATTATGGATGTCAGTACCCTGGCCATATCTGGAATCGAGAGACAACGTGACCCTTCCCTCTTTTCGTCGTCCCACGACGACAGCTTGGACCATCTCCTTCAAGCTAACGAGGAGCTCAACCGCAAAGTCGACCAGCTGACCGCTGAACTGAGCTAGCTCGCTCAAAGCAGACCACCGACGCAGTGCGTCACGACGACACCAAAGCCACGACAGATCACCAAGTCTGCCTCGCAGTGCAATCAGCCATGCCAGTTTGCGGGAACCGTACGGGCCACGCACTGACGGCGGCCAGTGTTTCGGGCCCGACATACAGCCGCCTATTCCACGTCACGGACCGCGTCGCGAAAGTGAGTCAGAAGAATACCTCATCAACACAGGTGCCGAAGTGTGTGTTGTTCCTCCTACGCTGGAGGACTGACGACAACGTCAGACCACGCCGCCTCTCACTGCTGTCAATAGTTCAACCATACGGACCTACGGACATAGGTCTGTTATGCTTGACATCGGCTTGAGATGCACGTTTCGATGGATTTTCTTAGTCGCTGATGTGTGTGTACCTATCATCGGTGCAGATTTTCTTTGGCATTTTAAGCTTGTAGTAGACTTACGACATTGCTGTCTTGTGGATTCGGAGACCCACCTAACAGTTCAAGGTGTGACATAAAGTTTACCACCTTTGCGTCTCGTGCAAGCTCATGCCAACGTCTCTCCACCGTGGTCTATGCTCCTGGAAGAATTTTCCGATCTCTTCCGTGCTCCATCTCTTGAAGACCAGGTACCCCACAATGTCGCTCACTACATTGTGACAGTAGGAGCGCCGGTGTTTGCACGTGCTCGTCGTCTTGCTCCTGGCTGTTACAAGATCACAAGGCAAGAATCCGAGCACATGCTTGAGCTCGGATACGTTCACCCCTCTTCTGGTGCCTGGTCATCACCGCTACACATGGTCCCCAAGCCATCAGGAGACTGGAGACCGTGCGGTGACTACTGCACCCTCAACAAAGTGGCTGCACCGAAATGCTGTCCGGTACCACACGTCCAGGAGTTAACGGCATTGCTGCACAGCTGCTCCGTATTCAGTAAAATCGACTTAGTAAAGGCATACCACCAAATACCTGTCGAGCCTTCCGACGTACCGAAGACTGCCATAATAACACCTTTTGCCATGTTTGAATACATACGTATGCCATTCAGTCTACGAAATGCCGCACAAACCTTTCAACGGTTCGTGGATCAGGTTCTTCGTGGTTTGACGTGCTGCTTCGCATACATCGACAACATCCTCGTCTTCAGCACCTCAGAAGCGGATCACGAACTTCATCTGCGTCAGGTTTTCATGCGGCTCCGCAAGTACGGACTAGTCGTCAATGGATTGAAGAGTGAGTTCGGAGTTTCTTCACTTGACTTCTTGCCCATCGCGTGGATTCCCGTGGGATCTCTCCACCAGCCGTGCGCGTGGAAGCTATATCACAGTTTCCACGACCAGCAACTGCGAAGAAACTGCGTGAATTCCTCGGGCTTGCCAACTATTACCGGCGGTTTATTCCCCACTGCGCTGCCATCTTGCAACCGCTCCATGCACTTCTGTCCAGTCAAACGAAGTCGAACGCTTCCATCTCCTGGACAGGTGACGCCGAGACAGCGTTCACTTCCATCAAGGAAGCTCTCGCCAACGCAGCACTTTTCGCGCACCCAAAGTGCGACGCTATCACGTCACTCACCGTGGACGCCTCGTACGTCGCCATTGGAGCAGTCCCGAAGCACTTGGTCGATGGAGTTCGGCAGCCGATCGCTTTCTTCTCCCAGAAGCTCTCACAGACCGAGCGCCATTACAGCACATTCGGCCACGAACTGCTGGCGGCCTATTTGGCTGTCAAGCATTTTTGCCACTTCCTCGAAGGTCGGCAATTCCATATCCTGACCGACCACAAGCCGCTCACGTGTCTTTCGACTGCGAGGAACTCTTCCGACACTCCACGTGAGATCCGCCAACCTCCCTATATATCAGAGTTTACCAGCAACATCCGACACATCAGTGGCCAAGACAATCCTGTTGCTGACACGCTATCCTGAATAGAAATCAACGCAACGGTGGATGAGTGCCCGCCAGTCGATTTTGCAGCCATGGCTACTGCACAATGCGAGGACAGCGAACATCAAGTTCTACGACTCCAAGAGAACTCCCTCAAGTTTGAAGATGTCCATCTTCCAGGCTGTGCAATTCCCCTTATTTGCGACAACTCTACCGGATGTCCTCGCCTGTATGTTCCAGCGCCATTTCGCCGCAGCGGCTTCGACACCTTGCACTCCTTGTCGCACCCTGGCATACGTGCGACTCAACGCCTTGTCACAGCGCAATATCTATGGCCACGAATGAACATTGACGTCCGCCGCTGGACACGTGCTTACCTCAAGTGCCAGCAAACCAAAGTCCAACGCAACACAGTGAGCCCACTGGGTACCTTTCCGCCTCCAGACTCGCGGTTCAGTCACGTGCACCTGGACCTCGTAGGCCCTTTGCCTCCATCGAAAAACAGCCGGTATATGTTAACGTGCGTTGACAGGTTCACGCGGTGGCCTGAGGCATTACCGCTCACCGATATCACGGCAGGGTCAGTCGCCCATGGACTCATCACAGTGTGGATAAGCCACTACGGAGTTCCGAAGACCATCACAACGGATAGAGGTCGTCAGTTTGACTCCGCGCTCTTCAGAACTGTCCCGAATGCTTGGTGTCAACCACATCAAGACGACGGCCTACCACCCGATGTTGAACGGCATGGTTGAGCGATTTCACCACCAACTGAAAGCCTCGCTCATGGCGTCACGCTCACTAATACCCTGGACGGAGTGAGTACCACTCACCCTCCTCGCCCTTCGCAGCACGGTACTTACGGACGCGTCATGCTGCTCAGCTGAGCTTGTTTTTGGCACTACCTTAAAGGAGTACTGACACGAATTTTTGACATTCTCGTGTTGTTGCTGTAAATGAAAGCACTGGCGTGGAAAACCCCAAAAACAGTGTCATGGTGGCCCGCAACACAATGAATATATTTTTAATACGGCTCCCTTAAAAGCTGACTTTCGGTTTCGATTTCGAGGGGGCGGTTTCCTAGTGACGTATCAACATAGTCGGACGACGTCTGAGCCACGTAGGGACAGAAATTCTTCATAGCGTCGCTGCAACTCTGTCGTCTTTGGTCAATTACACCTGAGGCACGCAAACAACGGCAATTTCACGGTCGTCCAGTGACTCTGACCACGATTTCGGCGACTTTTAAGAGCCCGTGTTCATACGTCATCGTAGTGTCCATTGCAATGGGGCTGGCTTGCTGTGCTGGGCGACGCCAACTTTAAAACCAAATTAAAATATTTTTTACGTGTTTCCTGGCTTCCGTGTGCGGAGGGCGTTAACAATACATCGCTAGGAAACGAAAAATGCATATTTTGCGCCGCCGCAAAATCGTGTCAGTACTCCTTTAAGGCTTCCTCGCCAGCTTTTCGACGCGTCACTGGTACCACCACTGGACGTTGCTGATTATTCGAGCCACCTCGGGAATGCCATGAGAGACGCCCATCTTTCACCAGTCATGCTCTCCACGATTGCACACACGTCTTCGTATGGCACGATGCAATCAGACCACCACTGCAGCCGCCTTACGACGGGCCCTTTAAAGTCATCAAGCGTTGCCCAAAGCATTTCATCCTACTTCTTAAGGGGCACTGACACGAAAATTTTCGTCTGCTGTTTTTTCGCTGCAATACGTAGCTGGGGACCTGTTAGCCATAACACGGCACATCATTTGCTCCAGCGCACGTCAGATAATTATTTAAGGCCTGTTTATTACCCACTAGTTTCAGTTTTGGTTTGGGAGCGCTCAAAAAACGACAAGGCACCCAGTGAAACTGGCGCCATCTAGTACTTGCAGTGGAGTAAACGAGTTCGACCACGTGAGCACACATAACTGTGACACACTTCCGCACGACAACCGCCGCGTGCTCGTTTTCTTTCGCCTGTCGCACGTCCTGCGCGTTGTTGTTGCTGTTGCTGTCATCGTTGTTGGTGGCAACTATTTTCTTGAGGTCTGGCGTCGCCGGCAGTCTACTAACGCAGCCACAGCGAATAAGCAATGGCGGCTATGACGTCATCATTGCTAGCTGCACTGTCGGAGCTCGGCTGCCGTGGTGACGTCGCGGAAGTTGGGGGTCCCCTTCAGGTCACCTTTGCTGCCGTCGATGTCGCGATGTACGGCGTCTAGCGCTCGATTGTGCATGCGAACTTCAATATTCATTTAAATTACCTTGGGAGCTGTGTTCACCGTTGAGATTTGGTAGGTGACATCTGTATGTCCACGAAAATCGACCCCACAGGCTATCTTAGCAGCGAAATTTTGGTGTCAGTGCCCCTTTAATGGACGCGAAGACAGTGTCTCCGTTGACCACATAAAGCCGGCCTTCCTCGACACCGACACCGTTCTTGAAGACGACAGGCCATCCACAAGCACCAGATGAACGCGCTTTGCAACAGCAGAACCTATCAGCTGCTCATAGGGATCGCTCCTTCGCACACTGGCTACCTCGCTAGAGGGGGGGCCCTACGGCGAGCCGTCAGCGTCTCGACGACGACGACGATGTTGCGTCTCAGCTGCTCTGCACGTTCGAGCTGAGCGCGAGAGCAGAACGGGCAAGACGGCAACACGGCCGCAAGAGCGACAGCGTCTGTGCTAGGGCATAAATAAATGTGGGCAACCAAATGCCTCATGTCTTCCCACAAAATGTTTTTCTTACCATATGTTTCTTTACCATTTTTCTTATTGTAACTCGTCTATCTGCTTTCCTATTCCTTTGATCTACATTTTTTTGGGGTGTTCACTGGAAAATGAAACATTTACAATGACTGCAGCCCCACCTTAATTAGCTTGCCCTTCTTAATTTTGTACTTGGAATACCATAAGTTACTACTACTGCTGTAACCTAAATTTACTGTGGGAAGGAAAAAAAAAAGATGGCCTCATAGTAATTAAACATTGCACTTGGTTCCCGCATTTAAGATGTGTTTAAGTAAACTTTATATACTGTCAATGTTGTGGCTCTTTCTTTCATGCAGTCCATTACGACGTAGCCACCGTGTGGCACAGGCAGGCCCTGTGCTGCCAATGGCCATGCAGGACCGTGCTTCACCAGCCACAGATGATCGAGCACACTGCTGTGGTCGACGGTTTTGGTTTGTGCGGGACATTTGTGGCATCATCTGTGCTATTATGACATGGCTGTTGGTGCTGTATGCCCAGTATGTGGTGGTCGGCGTTATTCTCTTGCCATCCCTCTACACCTACTATGGCGCCTTTCACTTATTGCTCTTTGAGCTGCTGGCCTTTCTGGCTGTCTTTTCACACATACGCACCATGGTGACAGACCCAGTAAGTTCATCTTGTTTTTCTGTCCTTGCTGGCTTCATTTTATAAATGTGTGCCTGTGCCCATTGTGAGAAAGGCACTTGTTTACAAAAGCAAAGCAAGAGAAACAAACAAAGGAAAACAGTTGCATTTGTGCTTGTTTGTGTAATAAGCGAAAGTGCTCGACATTGACACACCTTTAGCACAAGATCATAGAACAGCATTAGAGGATTGTGAAGTGTATGCATCGAAGAATGTTTTTTAGTATAGGTGGTGTTTTATACATGGTCAAGTGCCTTGCTATAGCAGGTGTGGTATTTATTTATACATTTGATTTTTAATGCCTGTGAATCTCATAAACATGCTCTAATAAGGGAAATGCACTAAATAAACAGCCATACTCATTTACTTTATTGGCTTTCATTAGTGTGTAATGCCCATATTTAATTAAATTGTGTAGATACAAACGTAGTAAATTTTCTTTGGCGGATATTTATTAGTGTATTGCAATTCTGATGTGTTGTAAACACATCACAGATGTGTTACAATGTGGTAAGAAAAGCTTTGGCACTACTTATTACAAGCTGGTAGGCACTTTTGGACAGGCAGTTTTGAGGTGGTCTCATTACCAGAACTTATTCTGTTTGCACTGCAGTTGTCTTTCACAGCTCTCTTTTCTGAACATATACGTCATTTGGAACACTAGTTATTAGGCTGATAGGAACTTAGTGCATTATTGCATTGTGTAACCTGTTTCTTGCTGCAGAAGCTGTCTGCGCAGCATGGCCATAGATGGCCTGCCACTTCAGTACTGTTTGCATGGAATAATATTATCATTCAAGTGGCCTCTGGAACTAACATACTATATGCCTTTCCAATGCTTTAGGCTGTGTGTGCTGTGTGTGGCATTAACAACCACATGGACTGAAATGGCAGCATGGTAATACATGTGACATCCACATGTGCCACAGGGCTGTATGGCAAAATGTTAATGAAATGCCATGTAAAATTATGGTTCATGTGACAAAATTATTGTAACATCCTTCAGAGCTATCTCTCCATTGGCTTTCCAACTGTAGATTGTGAAAATTTGTGGGATTCTCAGCATCTGCTTTGACCTTCTTGAACTTAACCCTTGCCTCCTGCAAATTTCTAAAAGGAATAAATCAAGCTTCTGGATTCCACATTTGCTCATCTTCTCAACTTTTTCTGTTTTCCATGGTGGCATTCATAAGAAGGTAGACAACCTTAACCTGAAGCCAAAGCCACCCTCTGCTCACACTAACAACATGAAAGTTTTTCATGCGTATGTTGAACAGCATAATGTGATGCCTGGTTCTATCCAACATTAGCCGCTACCAGTGTTTTGAAATTCGCTCAAACATTTTCAGGGGCTGTGTAACCAAGAATTGCTTGCATTACATTAACAATTTTCTGCACTTGGTATGTACTTGATTGAATTTTACACTTTCTTTTCTGTTATTTCTACTGCAGAGGACATTCAGTTTTACACCACTCCTAAGGAAACCCACAAAGGCGGCTGCAGTGTTTTGAAACAAAAGGAAAATGAAGTGGCATAACAGAATTTTATGACAAGATTTCTTTCTTTTTTTTGCATATGTGAAAAGTAGTTTAGTTGTTATCCCTATGTGCATCATCATCAAAGCTAATTTGTTCCTGGCATAAGTTGTCTTGTCTATGTGTGCATGTGTGTGAGGACTTTCTTTTTGATGGAAGAGTGACTCATTCTTGCTGGAGCATGTCAAAGGGATACTGAACAAAGGCATGCAAAAAATGACAGAAGTGTCGGAATTAGACCCTAAAGGCACAACTGATCCTATATGCAGTGTTTATTTCATGTATTTTTTAATGGATGGCTGTATATTTAGAGGATTGTGAGCGTGCAGTGGCTGTACGCTAGTGTGCGCACTGATCACCACGACGTCTGTACTGGCACAGCAGAAGCAGCAGACGGGAAGCAGGCCGACGCTTCTGGCTTGATGACTTCTTTCTGCTCCCACTGTGTTGAAAGCAGCATCACACGGCACTGCCCTTTCTGCCCACCTCCACTTGCTACACTGCAATGCTGACTATGTATAGAGAGGCTAGAAGGCTTTGAGTGTGTGCGTGTGCATGCATGTGTGTGTGCTTCTGTGTGTGTGTGTACGTGCATGTATGCACGCATATGTGTCTTCTGCTCCTGTTTATGTCATAGTTTCCCTTCCTTTCTACTGTTTCCTGTATTATCCCTCCTCCAGTGTGTGTTTCTGTGTGTGTTGCGATGCAGATGTCCTCCCAAGAGACAGTCACAGAACACACCCTCCCTGTGTCTCTCTCTCTCCTTTGTTATAGTGTAAGCTGTTATGGGCTCATTACAATGGCCAAAATTCATGGTGATGGTTTCCACCACCACCGCTGATATCCATAACCACTGTCACTCATAATGAGAAAAAACTCTGTGCCTGTGCAGATTTGAAGCCAGTTCACTTGGGGCAGGGCTAAGCATTTCACCACATCGTTGGGCACCTTGTGTTCTCAGCCATGGCTCTGATATTGTAGGAGTACTGTTTGAGTACATTATATGATGTGGTTTAAGGAATGGCGTCAGACAGGGAGACAATATCTCCAGTGTTGTTCACAGCATGTTTACAAGAAGAATTCAGAACACTTTGGCGTAAAGGTTAATGGAGAATACCTTAGTAACCTCATATTTGCTGATGACGTTGCCTTGTTAAGTAGCTTGGGGGACGAACTGCAAAGCATGATTACCGAGCTGGACAGGTAAAGTAGAATGATGGGTCTGAAGATTAATGTGCAGAAAACTAAAGTAATGCTCAATAATAATAATGCCTTAGGAGAGAACATAAGTTTGACATAGGTGGCGAGGAACTGGCAGTGGTAAGCGAATGTGTCTACTTAGGCCAAAAAGTGATGCCTGATCCCAACCATGAGGCTGAAGTGATTAGAAGAATAAGAATTGGGTGGAGGGTGCATTTGGAAGACATTCGCAGGTTAAGAGTGGCAACTTACCATTGTCCCTGAAGAGGGAAGTGTATAGCAGCTGCATCTTACCGGTACTCACCTATAGTGCAGAAACTTGGAGGCTCACTAAAAGGGTTCAGCGTAAATCGGGGACGGCTCAGTGAGCAATGGAACAAAATATGACAGACGTAGCGTTAAGGGACAAGAAAAGAGCAGTGTGAGTTAGGGAACAAACACGTTACAGATATATTAGTAGAAATTAGGAAGAAATGGGCGTGGGCAAAGCACGTAATGCGAAGACCATTGGTCATTGAGGGTAACAGAGT
Source organism: Hyalomma asiaticum (assembly GCA_013339685.2). Classification (NCBI taxonomy): domain Eukaryota; kingdom Metazoa; phylum Arthropoda; class Arachnida; order Ixodida; family Ixodidae; genus Hyalomma; species Hyalomma asiaticum. The sequence continues at coordinate 297,211,230 of CM023481.1, forward strand.
GGATCTTTAGAGAAGGCAAGCGGGGCAGGGGGCGGCAGGAGGTTAGGTGGGCAGTTCAGATCAATAAGTCAGGACCGGGATAATTGGAGATTGATGGGAGAGGCCTTTGCCCTGCAGTAGGTGTAGACAGGCTGCTGCTGATGATGATGTTGTGGTTTCATGTTGTGGGTGTGGTCTCATCAGGGTAGACAAGGAAAGAGCAGGAGGAGGCTGCCAGGTAACATTGGGCTTAACAAACCACTGTGCAGCCACAACAGTGAGGAGAAGAGGAAGAAGAAGAGAAAGAAGAAGAGAAAACACCCCCTTGTAATGGGTGTGATCCACGAGAGCTAGGAGAAGAAGGAGAAGAATACTCATTTAAAAGCTTGCAACAACAACAACAGCAACCAAATCTTATCCGCCAACTTCATGGCCAATCCCCCGTAATGGGAAAGTGCCACTTAACAAGGAACAAGCAAGCAAGCAAGCAAGCAAGCAAGCAAGCAAGCAAGCAAGCAAGCAAGCAAGCAGCCAAATCATTCTGCCTCATGGCGCTTCCTCGCAAGGCATGCACAGCTACTGAGGGTGTAAATGGCACAGCATGATGTACTGCTGTTGCTAGACAGTTTTGGGCACAACAAACCACTCGGCAGCCACAAGACTGAGGAGGAGGGGAATAAGAAGAAGACTCATCAGTATGCCCATGTAATGCAAACCTCATGTAGTGGGCATGTGCCACAAGAGCTGGGAGAGAAAGACTCTTCAATATGCTTATTGTATGTGCCACAATTGAGGGAAACAACAACAACAACACGCTTATATTGGGTGTGTGCCACAGTATTGAGAAGGAGAAGAATAGATACTGACACCCTGCATCCAAAAATAGACTCATCTTGCAACAAACCCATTGCTCATTAGTATTAGAAACAGTTCCTGCGTAAGTTCATGAAGTTCTCTTGAGAGTCTGCTCTTCCAGCATGCGCTATCGCTGTGCTGCGCACTTCATGCAGACCTGGGAGTTTTTTTAAATGAGAATTGCACCAGCACTCACTTTGCTGTCATGTGTAGGAGTGTGTGAGTATGCAGGGTGCAAACGAAAGCAACTGCACAAGTGGCGTCTGTGATTCAGATGTTAAGAGGCCTTCGAACCAGATGCACAAAATATAAGCGTGTGCATATGACGTGGATAATAGGGTGGTTCCCTAAAAAAGGCCACACTGGCATCTGTCACAGACATCACAGAAATGTCGCTTCTTCTGTTCATGGTGTGGGACTTTACACAAAATGCATTAATTTTGTGATTTTCCAGTAGTTTCTGCCCCAAAACGAGGTTGTGTTAGCCTGTCTCAGCAACCAGGCTTTCATTTTCTGAAGACCCTCAGAGGGAAAAGTTTTTGATATCTGTTTAATGACCTTTATTTTACAGCTTTCTTGGACTTGCTTCATTAGTTAAGCACTTATCCTGATAGATGCTGAGATGTATAGGGGCTTTTGTATTGTAATGCTCCAATGACTCCACTCACTTTTTTCTTCTTTTTTTTTTCTTTCCTATTTTTTCTTTTTTTTCTTTCTTTCTTTGTCGCAGCTCTCTGGTTGCTGAATTTGGCTACTTGATTTGACAGTTGTTGGGAAAGAACAGAAAATGGAATGAAATGTTGCCAAATATGACTGCTGCTTTATTTTTATTTTATTTATTTATTTTTATTTTTTGATCACACTGTCAATTCTTTCCTCGGTGTCATCTTGCCAAAAGATTCATTCTGTGTGTAACAGTGTGCGCTTATCAAGTTTCTGTTTTCGCGTAGCTCTGCTTACACAGAGACTGTGACTGTGCAGGGTGCGGTGCCTCGGGGCACAGCCACGCGTGAGGCAGTGGAGCAGCTGGGCCTGAGAGAGGGTCGGCTAGTTTACAAATGTCCCAAGTGCAGTTGCCTCAAGCCTGAGCGGGCGCATCATTGCAGCGTGTGCCAGCGATGTATCCGCAAGATGGACCACCATTGCCCTTGGGTGAACAACTGCATTGGCGAGAACAACCAAAAGTTTTTTGTCCTCTTCACTGTAAGCACTTACCTCAGTAGAAACCCAGTCAGTTCTGATTAGGCAGCCAGCAAAAAATCGGGCCATCTTCAGAAATACGTGAACGTGTTGAACTGTATTGGCATTTCAATGAAGACGGGCGTCGCCATTAGTTGGGCAAATTTGCAGTGCTGAGGAGTGCACTTGCACATTCTGAAAATGTTCTATTGGCATCTTTCAATGACCACCCGCTGTGCAAATGAGCAATCGATAACTTTTTCTTGGGCTAGTTTGTACTTGCTGTATGACATTATTTGTAGCGCAACACTTGGAAAAAAAAAAAGAGGAAGAGAGAAGTCTCTCTTCCTCTTGCACTACAAATAATGTCATAAAACAAGCAATCTTAAAATGCTGGAACTATGAAGATTTGAATTGGAAAACCACGAAGGTACTGCTCGTGTTCCTACAAACAATGAAGCTCGTTGATCTGGATATAATTTCTGGTCAACTTTCCTGCCTCCTGCACAACCTTTCTCTATCTCTCTCTGATCTGAAAGGTCTATTAAACACAATAGTAATAAAATTGTAGCTTGTTCTTGATGTGATTGGAAGTAAAGCAGAAATATCTATATTTATTTCTCACAAAGCTTTTGAGTGTGCTTTTGTGAACCTTGAAATTTGCACCTCAAGGTGCGTAAATGAAAGCAACAATTCACAAATTATAAAACAAAATTGGAAATGCATAAATTGTGTGTTCTCTTTCTGGCTTCCAACTTTTCTAACTTAAAACCTGCAATTGAATTTATGAGCATTTCCTGGCACAAATATTAGCCATAGAATTGCCTAAGGAATGTGGGGAAGCCGTTACTCTACCAGTATGAAAGAAAGGTGTGCACTTAATACGTAGAGTGTAAGGCCAGTTTCGACAGCACCTTCCTTTTGAAGTATTATTTTTTGAAACTACCCATTTTTCCGAACATTGTGAAATCGACTGGAAGTATGAATGCGGTCTTTCTTTCATACTACACACGGCCATTTTTTTAACCTGAATGCGTGAGTGTCGACTGCTGAGCTGATCAGCACCACAGAGCGGAGCGCAGCGCTGAAATAAATGAGAATGTGCGCATGCGTGCTTTGAGCACTCCTGGGCAGTGTCGTCTGCTAGGCTTTTCTGGGAACCGGACACCACGCCCATTTTTTTTTAGCACTGCTAGCGTCATTCTTCCTTTTTTCCATTCTGAGCACTGCCATTCAGTTGTAATGGAAAGGTCAAGTGGTCATGCTTCTGATGGATGAAATATGATTACACCCGCTAACTACGCTGCAGCTGCATCAGCATTTTTACACCAGAGGGGTTAAGCTTTTAGTTATGTCGCGCAGAGTCGACAAGAGATTCATCAGCGGCTGGCGCGCACTCTGGCTCTCTTGGCCTTCTTCTTCATGGTCTTAGTTCACGCTTATTCAAGCCAATTAAGTCTACCCGTTCTAACGTCATCCTAATTAAGCTATTTGATGTCATATACATGCTAGCTAAAATCAAGGGAATGAGGTCATTGCTAATTAGATCAAGTTAATTACAACCTTACTGTTAGATCCTTGCCAATTGTCCCCTGTTAATTAGAACCATGCTAATTAAGGCCTTGCTATCAAGGACCTTGCTATTTCAGAACCTTTTCAATTAAAATCAATGTAATTAAAATTATGCTAATTAGGAACATGTTAATTAAAAGCTTGCTAATAAGCTAGGTGAGCCACACGCTCCACCTTGCAGCACTACTGCAAGCTGCCCATTTTTTTTCTGTGGTTCACGCAGCGCTTTTATGAGGCATAAAAGATATCTGTCACTGCAAGCCGAGCTGATTAGAAACAACCGTCTTCCAAATAGTACAGACGTTTTGTCACTGTCTTACAAGAAACAAGTTTATTGCTTTTCTTGAGAGCAAATAAAAAGGGAAAACAAATCCTCAATAAGGGTGCCCTAGCTGGAAGTGGTGCCGTAACGTATTGGATATTTTTATCATTTCACCTGCTTGAAAAATTGGGGACTCCTTGTCGCAGCTTGCTTGTCTTTCAGTAGCTGCTAAAGGCTCCACCAGCCTAAACAACCACTGCCATGCGTCGCGGAAGAGAGTTGTACAGTGCTGGTATGAGGTCACGGTCCATTTTTAAGAGGTCCCATTCGACTTGAACATTGCACCATAGTTCATTGCAGTTCACGTTGTGAAGCCGTTTTTTGAAAGGTTACTCTTCATTATGCCCCACACGTTTTCAATAATCTTCCTATCCGCTCCCGGTGGCGGCCAGTCAGCAACCATGACATAGAGTTCTTCCAGGCGGTCTTTGACAGCGCGAGACATGTGCACGGGGGACCAGTCCTGCTGCAATATGAAACAGCCATCAGGGAAAGGACCGTCAGGGAAAGGACTGTCAAGGACATGAGGCAGCAGGAGCTCCTGTTCTTTGATGCTTAAGTAGGAGTCTGCACAAAATCGGCCCTCTATTCGGTGTAGTGGTCCAAGACCCTCTTTCGTTACTGCCTCCCGAACGTTGACACTTCTGCGTCCACTGGCTCTTACTTGCTGAACGTATAGGGGGGAATACCTACAAGAGGGGGGAACAATCAGTAAATTAAAACTGTGATAAGTTATATCACGAACGCACTGTGAAAATATCAATAATAAAAAAGACTTGAATAATACCGTGAAAGCTGAAACGACCAGAAACTAACCACATATTTATAATAGGAAGAAACGAACCTTGTCAGGCCTGGTCTGTATACTCTGTGGTGTTGGTCCCACTGCGTGCAGATTGTAGACTCATCGGTGAAAACGACATAGCGCAATTCATCTACCGTCCAGTGAAGATGAGCCTGGGCAAAAGCCAGTCTTTTCGCTGTTGCTGCGTCCGAAAGAAGCGGCTTTCGGGCAGCACATCGACTTTTCAGACCGCCTTCCAAGAGCCTGGATGTCACTGACATCCAGGCCAACCACATCTCTAATCTGTCCAGTAGTCATGAATGGATTAGCCTCGGCTACTTGGACCAAGGCAGCATCCTCTTCTGCTGTCGTCTCCCGCACGCGGTTTTTTGCCGCATCACATATGCGCCCTTCATGTCTCAACCAAATTATTCTGTTTACAGTAGTTAGATGCAAATCCAAAACCCTCGCGATATTTGCTTGGGATGTGGCACTCAAAGACATCCATATTACAGCTACTCTCTTTTCCTCATGGACCCAAGCTGGCATCGTTAATACTATGCAAACCACATTCTCGAGAAGGCAGGTGAAGGGCGTTATAACCGTGAAGTGCGACATACCCATGACGTCTCATCGGAATATCTCACTTATCAGCTCACGCCTGTCAGCAAACAAAGCAAAGGAAGGTTGTATCATGTTGCACTTTCCATTCTTTTTCAGCTGTATTTAGAAGACAGCAAAAAGCGATAATGGATGAAAAAATGTAAGCAGCTCACACTAGTGCTGCAAGATGGGAAACCACGGAGCTTGTGGTTCACCTAACTTATTAGCAAGCTTCTAAATAATATGATCCTAATTAGCATGAATTGAGAAGGTCTCAAATAGCAAGGTCTTCGTTAGCAATGACCTAATTTACGATGACCTCGTTACTGTGATTTTAAATAGCATTTATATGATGTCAGATGCCTTAATTAGCATGACCTTAGAATGGGTAGGCTTAATTGGCTTGAATAAGCATGAACTAAGACCATGAAGAAGAAGGCGAAGAGAGCCAGAGCGCGCGCCAGCCGCTGATGATTTTCTTGTCGACTCCGCACGACATAACTAAAAGCTTAACCACTCCAGTGTAAAAATGCTGACGGGGATGCAGCGTAGTTAGTGGGTGTAATCATATTTCATCCATCAGAAACACGACCAGTTGACCTTTCCGTTACAACAGAATAGCAGCGTTCAGAATAGAAAAAAAAAACAATGACACTAGCGGTGCTCAAAAAGAGCGGGCATGGTGTCCGGTTCCCGGAAAAGCCTAGCATATGACAGCTGCTTAGGACTGCTCAAAGTGCGCATGCACATATTCTCGTTCATTTCAACGCCGTGCTCCGCTCTGTGGCGCTGATCAGCTTGGCGGTCGACGCTCGCGTGTTCAGGTTAAAGAAATGGGCGGGTGTACATGTCAACGGTATTACGTTGAAAAGCAGTTAAGAAGATTTATTTATTTCCTTTGGTCTAGTAACAAAAGAGTGTCTAAGTGCTTGGCATGTTTCGTGCAGTACCGACATGGCTGAGAAATTTTTATGGTGGCCTTAAAGTCTGATGGGGGGTACACATAATTCTTTGTTTTCTGTTGCAGTTGTACATAGCAGTGATCTCCTGCCACGCCTTTTTCCTGGCAGTCAATCATTTCGTCGGGTGCATCAATAGTGAATGGAGCAGTGAGTTATTTTTATGCTTTCTGGTTGCATTGAGTACCACTAAAAAAAAATAAATAAAAAGGAAAGAGAGAAAGACAAAACATGTGCCAGCAAAGCCAAAGCTGCCTGGCTAGGGTTTATGCAGATGTATTACTGTGTCAAGTAGTTAGTTGTACAGGCAGCTTTTGTTTCACTGATGTGTCCAGCATGCTTCTTTTTTAGGTGCGTGCATGGTGCCTACCAAATTGGACAACTGGGAATTCTCAGGGAATTTGTCTACTCTGAAAATACAGTGCAGTCTCGTTGGTACAATTTTCACGGGAACAGGAAAACAAGGTTTCACTGTACTCTAGGAATTTGTGCTCGTGTCAGGGAGGATCGGCTGTAATGTTTTTTAGAAGGAATGAAAGTTGTGATATTCTGGCTTGAGTTACAGAGGACGCATCTTAATACAGCTACATTCAGAGCGCATTCTCACCACAGCCATTTCTGGGTTCCTGCACTTTGCTATCTAGAGAGAGCACCAGCAAAGCAGCAAGAAGCATTACTGTATATCTAGCGCTGTGGCACTTCAAATTTAGAATTGAATAGAAAACAGACACTTCCCAACACCGTCATTGATGATGCCATTCCAGGTGGAAAGGATTTCCATTCCCAGCTGGATTATGAAACTGGAAATTTTCTTAGCAGGGGGGGGGGGGGGAATGGAAAAATTTCTTGTCTGGATCGTATTTCCAGCCGGGAAAAATATCCATTGTCATAATCCAGCTGAATTGGAAATTTTTCCATTTGGAGTCTTCTACTTCAAGCTGGGAATGCAGCAAACACATTAAAACAAGCGGAATCGCTAGGCTCAGTGGCAAGCATTTATTAACACTGCCTGTAGTTTTACATATTCCCTTTTGAGATCTTTGTCAGGTGCCAATCCCTTTTTCCAGGGCTTTTGGTCAACCCACCTCTACCGAGGTCGTCCGTAGGAAGAAGTGGTTATCAAAACCTGGACATCGAAAGTGCACACATATATAGAAGCACACAATAGCAGTGATGCTAGCTTGAATCTAAAATTGTCCTCAGCTCAGTGTAACATGGGAGTACTTAGTTAAAGAAAAGAGATAAACAATGCAGTGATACAACAAGTAAACCACATAAGGACAGATGTGATATATATGCTAGCTAAAACCAATTTACCGTAATTAAAGGCAATGTGCTGATATGACAGAACATTTAGACACTACATATTACGACACAACAACATGAAGCTAGGTACAAAATGTATATGGCAACACTTTACTCATTAGGCCTGCACAGTACATACAATATTTGGGCCAGTAAAAGTGTGCGTACCCTCAGGATTTAAAAAAATTACACTGCACTAGAACCATAAATAAGGGGAATGGCTACCTGATAAAGTAGAATCAAGGCCAGGGAAGACAGCACACGTCCAGCACCACTGATCAAGCCTTAAAGTCAACAAAGCCACAATGTATGGGGTTTATAACACTTTTATTTGTCTTATTCTATAGTTCACACTGTCGAAACATACACTGCTGCATGAATATGTTTCCGTAGGCAACAACACTGAGTAACACCACAGATTTGCCTTAAAAACACATAGTTCATGCATGAACACACACACTCCTTGCCTTGACAAGCCACCTGCTAATGTACACATGTTCTGAGAAGCAGAGTTAGCCACCGTGATAAAGGCCACTAGGCAGTTGGCATTTTTTCTTCTGGCTGATTTCTCTAGTACAGGGGTGTGTGATATAGTTGAGAATACTATTCTTTATCGTCAGAGGCACCATCATGCTAATCATGTCTACGTAGGCATGCAGCTTCTTATTGGTTGACCAGGTTGATGCAGGAATGCCGTGCAGTCCTCTTCACCCTTTCCGCACGCCATAGTATCTTGGAAATCGCCACTTTTTAAATGTAGCGATTCTTTCATTTACAAGATGTGGACTGAACTGTAATATGTTTTGGGGGTGATGTGGCATTCGTGGTGAAAAGGAAAAAGCACAGTCAATGGTCAGACGTCATCAGAACCCGAGATTTTCTCTGGTGGCTGCAAATCATTGTGAGTGACAACCGAGGGAAGTCAATGAGCGCCATTGCAAAGGAGCTCCAAGTTGCAGAGTCGACTGTCAGGCTCAGTGTGCTTGAGGACTTGAGGCGCCATTCCCATGTGATGAAGAGTGGGCAGTTGTCCGATAATGCTTGGGAGAATTGTCATGGTCTGGTCCAAACATTTGCTAAGCAAGCTGAGGAGACCCGAGGAGCCTGGAATGCTCTGGCTGTTTTTTACAGTTAAAAACATTGATGAAGACCAAACAGCTAACTGCCTTAATGACAGGTGGCTTTGTACAAGTGCTGATGAGGTTCCTACACTGACACACACAAAGTATCCGTCTGTGATCGTGTTAGCCATTGGTAGCAGGGAGACTGATGCTATGCCACCACACTTTTTTATGAGGTGGTGAGCTTAGAACACCAGCTGTTTTTTCAATGAATAGCTAATTCTGGTAAAAATGCAAGAAAAATTGTCTCCGTGCAGGTGCACGGTATATGCAAGCGTGTGAACACAAGCGTGTGAATTCTGTATTCACATTCGAGTGCGATCAGTTATTGTTGATCGAATAAATAAATAAATATAGACAGAACAGCGCTCACAAAATTGCTAATTATTCACCAAATTTCAGCCTCGCAAGAAATAGGCATCAAGCGAGGTTAGCAGTATCTAATAATACCGTATTTACTCGAGTCTAACGGCCACCTTTTTTCCGATAAAGCAGGTCCAAAAATCGCATGTGCGTTAGACTCGAGTGCAAACGAACGACACCGTTACCATATCGCCATCGGCATCAGAATGGCCGCCTCCTACGAAGTTCGGGCGCTGTCGAACGGTCACCAGCGAAAAAACGAACTAGCAGCGTGGCGGTCTTTGGCGCGCATACTTTCTGTAGTTTCCATGTTGCAGCCGGACCCGCGCTGAACGACGCCACGACGCACATGATGCGTAAGCTGATTATACTTGCTGCACCATCTTGGCTGTCTTGCCGCCAAACAAAGTCGCTACGTCGACGGTGCAATCTCTGAGACGCCCAGCCGCACCAGCTTTCGGTAGCGTTCGCGAGTAGCCGTAACGGGAGATGATTCCCATCACCGCATGCAGAACAGCTCACCATCGCATTTCTCCCTCATATCTGCGCTGAGCCTGAGCCACCTGAGCGTCTCAGTTGTGTGCGCTGCATGACGTCCGAGATTGCATCGCAGCAATCTCGGAGACCACGCCACGACCATGCTTAGGCTTATCTGCGCCAGCCTGCGCAGCACGCATGGCAGCACGCTGTAGCAGGCATGAGGGGACTGCGACAGCATGGAGGAATGCAGCACTGCAAGTAAATGATATTATCGTCGCTTGGACACGGCTACGCCCGGCAACGTGTGGCAGTTTTATCGGGACACAGGAGTTATGAATCGGCGTGCTGAACGTGTCTGAGACACCGTGGAACGAGTGAAGCGGAAAAGCCATAGCACGGCCGTTCGAGGTACTGCGCGGGTTCAAAGCTCTCGCGAATGCGTTCATTACGCGAGTACAGCATTTGTTTTTATAAATGTGCGAAGGTTGATTACTAAGGACCTTTTCATTCCGTGTCACGAAAAATGGGAGCGCGTTACAATCGATGTCTCACTTTTTTTTTTTGTCGCGGGTGCGCGTTAGAATCGATTAAATACGGTGAATGTTGTCTAACAGACCAGCAAAAATAAATTGGTTTATAAGGAACATATCATTATACGATGGAACGGTTCTCAATAGACTGAGAGTATATGGGTATATCAGTCCAGGAAAAGAAATTTGTGTTTGGCTGATTAGAAATTTGTATTAGGTAGTCTAAGAAGACTTTCAATTAAAGCAGAACTGTGTAAGAGTAGTGCAAATCTTTTTTTCTTTTTTCTTTCTTGCTACCAATATGTTCTGTTATTCTTCAATAAAATAACAAGCCTTAATTATGAGTGCACATGCATCCTGTATAAGTGCTATTCCATGACTTGTACGCAGAGCAGCCTTTCAGCAGCTGGATTTGGTTTTTAAAAAACATCACACATCACACTTGAAACAGGAAAATTTCTTACAGAACAAACAATTTCCCTCCTGACACAGGAAAAATTTCCAGCTGCACATATGATTCCCCAACTGGAAGTGGAAAACTTTCAGCTCAAAATGATGCTCCATCTGAGAATGATTTCCATTCTCAGTGGGAAATGACATTTCCTGCTCCTGGGAATGGAAAATTTCCAGCCTGGAGAGCTGTTTCCAGCTAAAAGCCAGGGTGGAAATTTATGCTTAATTTTATGTGGGATGGAATGCAGGGAGGCACATTGTACAACTTGCATATGAGAGCTTTTATGGCCGCTGCCATTCGTTCTCCTTTGTCCCTTGTGATTCCCAAACTAAAGGTGGCAGAAAACCATGCAGAAAATGCTGCGGCCTGGTACAACACTACCTATGCCATCCATCTGAATGAACCCTTCTTGTGTCTACAGCAGAGACCATTTATAACGTAACCGCTTATAGTGCAGGACCGGCTATAATGCGGTTTTTTCTGACCCCCGTTTACCCTCCCATAGAACTGAATGTATAGGCATACAGCTTACTCTGCAGCTCCGTGAGATGAAAGACCGGTTATAATGCGGCTGCCGGGAAATCAGCAGGCAATTGAGGTAGCCAGCAGGCGTCACAATGGAAGTGCGCTGCCCGAGAAGAGCGCAACGTATCGCCATGGAGGAGGAATAAGTGCGGAACGAATGAATGAGGAGCGGAGGGAAGAATAAAAAAAGGACGCGGCATCAGCGCATCGCGGGCATGCCCTGTGAGGATAGGATTGCCAAGGCGACGGAGAATGCTGCTACGGCCGTTTGTCAGCTCCTAACGTGCGCTCCGCGCTGAACACGTGCACGCGATCGCATGATGTCCGTGTTGCCGGTGTTTATCCCCAGACTTTTTTTTTTTTAATCGTTTCACGCGCACTGCCCTTGAATCACCCCGCAAGCGCGATTCCTTGTGCACCCACTCCCTGTGTTGTCAAGGGCAAGCTACCCATGCGGCACGCCGCCTACGACCCCACAAACTAGGCCTAACGAGCGCTACCTTTTCGTTGCTGGCTGCAGATAGGGTGCCGCGGGCGACTGTGGTTCATGGCGGCCGTGTTTAAAACGCATACGAATCACTTCAACGGAAGCGAAGGTATGGATGGCAGGTGCACCACTTGAATGGCGGTTTACAGTCGCTACGTTCTTGCTATCGCTCATGCGTCAGAGGAAATGAAGGATAGCACGTGCAGTAATCGGTTCCCATTTCTGCGCAGTCTGGTTCCGCGGGAAGTCCACACTTTTCTTCTTTGCACAGTGTGGCCGCGGACTTAAATCTTTGAAATATCAAAGTTTTTCCTTTTCTTTTTTTTTTTTAAGCGGATGAAAGAAGCCTGGTTGCGCGCTTCGAATGTCTAACACGCGTCGCTACTTGTTCGACAGTTTTTACACACCTGTAGACTTTAAAAAATGTTGTTTTGATTATAGTGCGGTACCGCTTATAGTGCAGGTATTCGCGATTCCGGCGACTTATAAGTGGTCTATGCTGTATTCGAATTCACTTTGCACTCAGAATTTTGCTATTTGCACAGCTCTAATATATATATATATATATATATATATATATATATATATATATATATATATATATATATATTACTTAATAGTGGGCCTATTCTCTCAGTTCTATGTTTTTCTGCAACCTACTAGGCTCCACATGCTGACGTGCACCATACATTGCGGTGATATTTCTTTGGGAAGCGATATACAGTATACATACTCCCTTTAAGATGAACTCGAAGAGACCATGTAAACTTGTTCCTTTTATCAAAAGTTCATCTTATCAGAAATGCCTAAAGAAAGAAGTGGCAAGCTGGTGGGTGCATCCTCATGTATGTTGACTAGACACAGCCCTGAATTAAGTACGGGGTTTACAATGGGTAGCTAATTGTAGAAGGAATATTTATTTTGTCTCTGCATGATAGAAAATGATGGCTTCAAGCATTCTTATCTGGTTTTATCCAGTCCGCAATGGTGTTTTGCTGCAGAAAAAAATCGGTGTGCTATTATCAATGAAGATTTCTCCATATGCAAAGTGTCAGGATGATTTGGGCAGAGTGTTATTGGTCTGGCAGCTTTCAGGAACTTACAATGGTTCCAGCACGTGCGACAATGCCATTTCCTGTCAGGACCAGAAGTGGCTGGCTTCCATCTGGCCACCATAACTTTGAAGATAAGAAAAGCCCATTGTTGACTGTCAATACAGAAGTCTGTCTTGACTACAAAGCAGCAGAATTTGTTCTTATTGAGCCGATTTTCTTACATTGTGGCTACGGAAGACCAACTGAATGCTTCTACATTGTTCACAGAATCCAAAAATTCATCATAAGAGAGTTCGTCTTGACAGGAGTTTACTGTAATATGTTGTATACAGTAAAACCTCGTTATAACAAAGTTGAAGGTGGAGTGGTAATTACTTCGGTATAACCATTAGTTCGTTATACCCAATATCAATTTCATCTATAGGAATTTCAAGGGGAATTGCGATTACTTCGTTATATCCGGGTTCGTTATAACGAGGTTCTACTGTATTTTGAAGTAGCTTAGGGAACGTTTTTTTTTAACGCAAGCAGTTTTGTTTTGGGCAACTGTTGGCAACCATGCAGGTACTTCACGATCAGAAATTCTATGCAAAGGCAACAAGCCATCTCATAACTTTTCATTGCATACATGGTTGATGCTCTTGTTTGTCCACTTCTAAGGGTACTTTAACTTTCACAGTATTTTGGCAGGGGATGTGTGGGCATTGGCAACAGCAATATTTGCTCTGGTCAGTCAGGGGGTGCATCTTGTGTTCGGGATTCCAAGAAGGAGAGATGTTCTCCATACCATCCATGGTCAAGCATGCTGTTTTTGTGTATGCTTTCAATGGTATTATACCGTATTTACCCACATAATTTGCACCCTCGCATAATTTACGCACCCCTGATATTTAGCCAGCTTTACAAAAAGTAAAATTCCTCGCATATTTTGTGCTCCCGAGCCAGCCCGCCAGCACGCGCGCACTGACAGACTTTGGACAGCCACGCGGCCGCGCCCCTCGCTGCACAGGCGAGCGCAGCCATACGCAAAAGGGGCTGCGAGTGCGATGTCCCTTTTTCCGGTTCTTTTCTCGGGAAGCCCCCGGAGCCAAAAGTATGGTCACTGGAATAAAAGCATGCGAGTTGGGGCAACGAAAATGGCTGAAGCAGAGATCAAACGAGCCTGGCCCATCCTCATCGCCCAGAGGGCACATGCGATAACATCGCCCCGATCGGGACACCCTCCCCCGCCTTTAGTGGGCATGAAAAGATAAGGAAGGGGGGGTTCGCTTGTCTGCCGAGATAGCGCTGGCGCACGCGCTATCTCGGCTCGTAAACCCTTCTACGTGCTGCGCTCTCAATGCAAAGAGACTGCGAAACGCGTCCCTGGAGCAGCCGTATTCTCCTACACCAGCGTTTTGGTGTGTTACGTGAGATCGTATCCAAAAGAGTTACCATTGTGGGCATTTACTATGCACTACTTCCTCATCTGTACATAATCATCATCATCCTGCTGTGGTTGAGCTTCATCTTCGGTGCCTCGGCATCATCATTATCGTGTGTGGGCCTTGGCTCGTTCGCTGCTGAGTGTGCGGTCCTAATAAACGTCGTTGCTACCGAGACGTCATACTTGGTGGAGGTGGTTCTTCGATCCTCAGTCCTCTGTCCAGTCAGTCTCCCACCTGGAGCTTCGCTCGGGTCGCCGCTTGCGCTCACTGTCCGCCAGCATGGATCACGACTCCCCACCCTCCACTTCTGCCGCTACCGCTTCTGTGACACGTCAAGCCACACCTTACGTTGTCAGCAGCCACCAGCGTGACCCCCACCTCTTCGCTGGTCTTCGTGGGGAAGATGTCGAGGACTGGCTGGACGACTACGAGCGAGTCAGTTCTGCTAATCATTGGGACAACCCTCTCAAGCTCAGCCATATCTCCTTCTACCTGACGGGCGTGGCGAAGACATGGTTCTTCAATCACGAGGTAGACTTGACTGACTGGCCTACTTTTAAGGAGCATTTTCGCCAAGTCTTCGGTACACCGGCGGTTCGTTCAACAATCGCAAAGAAAACCCTCGATAATCGCCAGCAACAACCAGGCGAGTCTTACACATCGTACATGGAGGATGTTCTTGCCCTCTGCCGCCGTGTGAATGCATCTATGTTGGAGTCGGACAAAGTACGCCACATCATAAAAGGCATCCGAACCGTCGCCTTCAATGCCCTGGCAGTCAAGAACCCAGCTACAACCGCTGACATCGTCACAACGTGTCAGCGCCTGGACGAACTCGAGTCTGTTCGCCTTCAGTCTGACGCCGGGGAAGTCGGGGAATATTCCGACGGATCCACACCTGCGCGTCATGATACGGGCGATGATACGCGAGGAATTACAATCGATGGGCTTGACATCGCCATCGGTTTGTCACAGTCAGCCTTCTGGAACTGGCTTGCGTGAAGTCATCAGAGAGGAACTGGCGTCCTTGACCTGCACTTCGCACGTGCAGCCCTCAGTCTCTCGCCCCCTAGCACCGTACGCGCAAGTCGCTGGCTCCCCAACGGGCCACGCCAACCCAACGGTGCCTGTAACAACCTACGCGTCCGTTGCTGCGGCGTCTCCACCGAACATGCCGTTAACGCCGCCTGAACCTCCATCCGCACACCTCGCAGCACTGGCTCCCGGTGCACCGAGCCCTCTCCATATGCCCACACCATATACCATGCGCAGTACATTACACGTTGTTTCGAATGTGTTCGTGAAATATCCATGTAATTTGTGCACCCCCTTTTCGGAGCTCTAAGATCCTGAAAAAAAGTGTGCAAGTTACGCTAGTAAATACGGTAGATATTAGCACATCTAGTGCCACAGGTGAAGTCTTATGGAGATGATTTTGTCACGTAAGTTGAACCCTGTAATGGTAAAATCACAAAAATACCCCTAGCTGTAAGGTGACCATAATGAAGTATCTTGTGTTGCATACCTCTTCAAGCTGATCATATCAGAGACTGTAGACTATTGAAAGTACTGACCACGTATGCACAGAATTGGTGAAATGGGTCAATTTTTTTTACATACTGCTTCTAGTTGCAGTTTGTCTTTGAAACAGCTGAACTTACAGACTATGGCCGGGTTCCTAGTGTCAAGGTGGCTATTGTGATGAAATATACTACCTTGTGTGGGTGGTACCACTTGTACACTACAGAGCTCCTTTCCTTGCATGTCTGTAACACTCTGCTTTTTTTGTTTGCTCCTATCCAATGAATCTGATCATCTTACAAACACCTGTTCATGCTGGTTATCATTGCCGAGCAATGGTAACGTGACAAAAGCACTTAATTGGTACTCGAATGGCCATGGGTTGCACTGCTTTCTATGCCTTGCTTCTAGATGCTCAGTAGTGCATAAAACAAGCTTTGTGTCACATTTCTTACGTCAGCTCATGAGATAGGCTCAAGCAGCTGCACTGTCTTTTGTGCTCTTATTTGGGGAACTTTCGCACTTTCAGAAGCCATTGAAAAGAGTAAGCTGTGGTAATATTGAAAGTGGGGACCCACTTTTCATCTGTCATAATTTTTCATAACTTTATCTTCCAAAGAAAAAACAAGACTGTAGTAATTATCTGTTCTCCTCCTTGGCTTTTGTTCAACTGCTGTGCATGGGAATGGGCATATGATATTTGGACAGAGTACCACAAGGAATTGCAGCATACATATGTTCCCTGAATGTAGATGCAAAAGGCATCAATCATTGTAGGCTGAGCTTATCACATTTGAGATTTGAGAAATAGTGATGCAAAGCATGTGCCGCATCTAAGAGCAAAGCGTACATATAGAACAGTGTGATCCAAGCCCTGACAGTACAAATTGGGCATTTTTTTCACGATATCATCACTTGGGTGCTTCCGTGACGAGCACAGAAGTGGTGCCTTGCACTTTTCTTTGTGCATGTGCATGTGGTTGAAGTGAGCTAGCATGCAGGCTAGCAGGCAATAAGATGCACGTGGGCTGTTAGCACTCTCAGACTGGACAAACAGCCATCAAATGGTGCAGCAGCGCTGTTTCACCACCACCCCTGTGGTCTCTAGAATTTCGCACATGACTGTACATATTACTAAAGCATATCACCTGCTTTTTACAGGAAGATGACTTTTTTTCCCTCTTTGAAGTTTGTTATTACAGCATAGACCGCTTATAACGTAAGTCGCTGGAATCGCGAATACCCGCGCTATAAGCGGTACCGCACTATAACCAAAACAACATTTTTCAGTCTACACGTGTGTAAAAACTGTCGAACAGGTAGCGGCGCATGTTAAACATTCGAAGCGCGCGACCGGGCTGCTTTTACCTGCTTAAGAAAAAGGAAAAGAAAAAAATGGATATTTCAAAGATTTAAGTGCGGGGCCGCGCAGTGCAAGAAAGGAAAAGAAAAGGCGCTATAGCGACAGCGCCGTTTATGCGGACTTCCCGCGGAACCGGACTGCACAGGAACGGGAACCGATTACTGCACGCGCTATCCTTCGTTTTCTCTGACGCATGCGCGATGGCAAAAACGTAACGACCGCAAACAGCATTTGAGTGGTGCACCTGCCATCCATGCCTTCGCTTCCATTGTCGGGAGTGATTCGTCCACGTTTTAAACGCAGCCGCCATGAACCACAGCCGCCCGCGGCACCCTATCTGCAGCCAGCACCGAAAGGGTAGCGCTCGTTAGGCCTAGTTTGTGGGGTTGCGGGCGGCACGCCGCACGAGAAGCTTGCCCTTGACAACACAGGGATCGGGTTCACAAGAAATGGCGCTCGCGGGGTGATTCAAGGGCAGTGCACGTGAAATTATTAAAAAAAAAAAGAACTGGAAACAAACACCGGTAACGCGGACATCATGCGATCGCGGGTGCGCGTTAGGAGCTGACAAACGGCCGTAGCAGCGTTCTCCATCGCCTTGGCGACCGCGCGCCCGTGCCCGCGACCGGCTGCTGCCGCGGCTTTTTTTTTTTTCTTCCCTCCGCTCCTTGCTCCTTCGTTCCGCGCTTTTTCCTCCTCCATGGCGGTTAGTTGCGCTTTTCTCGGGCAGCGCACTTCCATAGTGAAGCCTGCTCGCTACTTCAATTGTCCGCTGATTTCCCGGCAGCCGCATTATAACCGGTCTTTCATCTCAACGAGCTGCACAATAAGCAGTATGCCTATGCATTAAGTTCTATGGTTGGGGTAAACGGTGGTCAGAAAAAACCGCATTATAGCCGGTCCTGCACTATAAGCGGTGACGTTATAAATGGTTTCTGCTGTATAACTAATGGATCAGCCATATCTGACAGTATTGTGAGGAGAATTTGTCAGAATTTTTCAATACATGGTCGTTATACATGAGTCAAGATGTTTTACTTTGATGTCAAAATAATTATTGAAAATTGCCAGTGGTCTGTAGCACAAATGTACAGGTTGAGCTGGATTACTCCAGGGGGCTGAGAGCACTCACACTGGAAATTGCAGTTAATAATTGAATAATTACCAAAATTTTACAAATAATTGTTAACTACAAATTACTTTAGAGCATAGATTGCAGGGTACAAGTTAACGCTAGCATTTTGGCTAAGTACTAAGTTTAATTGGAGCTCGTTTTGGAACCTGCACCAGCTTTCAGATTGGTGCTGTGAAATGGGTTAAATAAATATATTGGTGTTTTGCTTGCTTTCTTAAAGGGGCCCTGCAACACTTTTTAGACCTAGTCAGAAAACGATGCCAATCAGTCATGAAGGTCTTGTGACCAAGTTATCCAAATGTTATTGCACTGCATGCACCGTGGAATTTGCAGTGTGATTTCAAATACAGCTGGGAAGCGCTGCCTCTTCTGTCGAAAAATGGCGTCAATGGGGGCACCTGCTGCGCTGCATGAGGCAGAAATAGCATTGCTTGACCTCATGATCCTGGAAAGATCTTTTGCAATGCTTTATTTGTTCATTTTGAGTTTAACAAATAAAGAAATATATGTATCGATCTTTATTGGGGCCCTGCAACACTTTTTCGACTGCATTCTGGAGCACTAGAGTATGTATAGCATTGAATACTGAGAAGAATTCAAAAAATAACTATAAGAATTGGCGCATGAAAACTGGAGTTATCAGTTCTCAAAGTTCTAAACACGGAGCAGACGGCCTGAAAGAACGCTCCCTTTCACATTTTGCTTTCCCACTGACATTCATGGTTGTTTCCAGTCAGCACGCGCCTCTTAGACAGAGATACCACAAGTTCCTTCTCAAGGTGGCCTGTACAAATTACCTTACCACCGCTCTTTTTGGCAGAGCTGTCATCATGGTCACAACAGGGACAACAAACCGCGTGTGTAAGTCAGGAAAGACAGTCGTTTTTAAACTATGATACTTAAAGATTTCCTTTTGTGTGGCAGGAATGCCTCTGTTGTGTCTCTGGTGAGCCTCCAACACTTTCAATTGCATGGTAACACTGGTGCATCGCTATATAGCATATGCTAATGCTGCTCTCGGCTGGTTTTGGCACCCCTTTCCAACAGGGTGGGGGGTGGGGGGCGGAGACTCTATTCTGGCTGCCACCTCCGTTGAAGGCCTGTTCGAGGCTGCGCTTTTTAAACCACCACGACTAACGCATGTGTTTATGGCCCGAGGACATCCCCAGACATGAACTTTTATATGTATATATATATTTTTTAGCTCAACAGTGTGTCCTAGCAGGGATCAATGAATGTAAAATGCGAATTGGCATGTCAAACGAACCACAATGCACAGTCATGGTCGTCACTACCACATAATCACAAGTTAACTCCTGTAACAAAATTTGCTGTGGTGAGTTGCCACGGTTTCTTTGTTGAAATAAAATAATAACCGCTTTACTTTTGACGCTTCCACTCTCGCTGCGACATCCCTACATGCCGCAGTTCCAGAATAAACAATAAAAACGGTATGCTTAGTTGGTGACGCAGGGCCCTTTTAAGAATACCGAGGAAAGTCAAGTGGCCTAGTTGGTGCTGCTTGTGACATCATTTGTTGAAAGAAGAGCAGGCGATTTGTAGGTGTATTTGAAACGAAATTGCAAATTCCCTGGTGTGTGCAGTGCAATAATATTTGGCTCAAATGTTCACGACAAAGCTTCAACAACTGATTGGCACCATTTTCTGGCTATGTTCAAAAAGTGTTGCAGGGCCTCTTTAACTGACTGATTTTTTATGCTTAGAAGCTAAAAAATTTCTGTAACACCAGTACAAACCTGCGGTGGTAGCTTAGCAGCTGGGGTGTTGGCTTGCTAAGCTTGAGGATCAGGAGCAAGTCCCAGCCTTAGCAGCCATGTTTTGCTGGGGGTGAAGTGTAAAAGCACCTTGTTCTTAAATTTAAGTGCACGTTAAAGAATCTTGGGCAGTCAAAATTACCTTGGAGCCCTCCACTATGAGGCTTGCTCTATAATCATATCATGGTTTTGGCACATAGAACCCCATCCATTGTTAACACTAATATGTTTCATCACAAACTTTTGAAGTTCATATCTTTAAACTAGTGTCATCAAAATTTGTTCCAAGTCAATGTGACTTCCGATGTCACGGGCTACTATTTGTGAATTGTATTGTGTACCATAAAGAAAATTGCTTAAAAGATGACTGGTGAAGAATCAATGACCTCATTAATAAACGTATTGTTTATTTTAATTTAGTTTCACGTGGAAATAATATTTACCTGAAGGAGTAATCTACAAGGGCTATTTTTTCAAGGTCTGATTGGTTGCAAAGTAAATAGCATAGTGAACATCAGTACTATTTTATTTGGAACATTTAAGGTACACTCTCCAGTTACTTCTCTAATAGTTGCCTCTCTGATTGAGGCATTTGTCAGAGCATTGTACTAGATTGCCTATGCCGTCATCAGAAGGCAGCCACCTGTGCCTTCAGCCAATTCTATACACAGCTTGCTGTCTGCAGATTGTTCTCTGTATGTCCTGCTCCATGGTTCCTGCACCATTGCCGCACTTTGTTGTCACTCATGAAATTATTGCCATTCACATTACTCCTTTCTTGACGAATTTTGTCTGCTTGGCATGGCTAAGTATGCAGAAACCGAATGGCATCGTGCACTTCACACTAAGTGGGAGACTGTTGTTAGAGGCATGTTTATGTGCCCACTGCATGCTCAGAATAGACAACATTGACCGACTGTTCACAATTGACGGGCATGGTAGAGATGCTGCGCATTATGTTTCCACACAACATGATCAAGTTGTCACTCTGGCTCCCATTTCATGACCGATGGGACCTTGAAGAAAAAGGAAAATAGCCCTCAGGCGGCTGTCTTCAATGACAAAGACATAGGAAAGTTAGTACCACACTACAAGAATTGTCTCAGTGGGAGGAGTGGCTATGTAGAGATGTAGCTGGAATATGTGTGAAATGTACCAAATAAAACAGCTGTGAATTTCACTATGGTTTTGATTTTGCAACCAAGCAGAGCTTGGAAAGAGATAGTCTTCTTAGGGAAGAAAATATAATTTGGCTATGTGCTGCTGGTTATTTGCAAAATTTCTATGAATGATAAAAAAACACCTGATATGGTTGGTATTTACTTTTTAACTAATACTTACCCCAGTTTCTTGCCTGTTGCTGCCTGATTGAATAGATGAGTGAGATTGTTCAATAGGTGTTTTTTTAGTAAATACTTGAATGACAACTTGTGGCCGGGGTGCTTCATTTGCATTATTGTTCGAAATTTTTTCGTTGTGGGTGTGAATGTCGTCATTACTCTTAACTCTAGTGATGTTTCAGCAGTCGGACCTTCCGTTTTAATATTTATGACGCTTTCTGTGAGTTTAGTGGACTTTAAAAAATATGTACCATGCTAAATCGACGGGACAAAGACAAGACAGAACATACTTGTCTTTGTCCCGTCGATTTAGCACCATACTTATTCTTTCAAGAAATGAACCAACTAGCTCAACAACATGTCATTTTCACTTTAAAGTTGTGAAGTGTACTAAGATTTATCAAAATAATTCAATTCATTCACTGGGGCACCACTCATACCACGCGCTGAATATTACGGTTCTTGTCTGATTCATTCTGTTAAGGTACCTTAAAGGTATGTGCGATTTCATTTGTTACCATTATTTTTTGCTTATGCTGTTGTGATTTTGTGCGTTGTGTCTCAGTATCAAAGTAAACCATTTATACTGGAGTTCAGTTTTTACTTACTCACATACTCAGTTTTGTTTGTTTACTTTGTTGTTTATTCTATTCATCATATATCTGGCTCAAGCGTGAGTAGATAGCAGGGCCAGAGTGGTTTGACAACTTTACTCCAGTGGTATTCCTTTTCATGGACATTTAATGGTCTGGGTGGCCCTACACCTCTGTTATAACCAGGATCAGCTAGTTGTGAGTGGTGGCTGATAAGAAAGAGAAGAGTTAAAGTAAATCTCTCAAGGCACTCTACTGTCATAGGACTGAAAATAAAGTGTGCTTAGCCTTTGCTAGAAAATTCAGTCTGCTTTAAAAAGTATATTGTATTGTTTGCATTAGGGCTCATCATTGCTGAGCATTTATTTTAGTGTAACAAGTGCGTAATCTAATGTAGTTGGACTTTACTGGAAAATGTGGCTGTGTGTTACATAAGGTGGGACTCTTTAGCATAAATTAGCCAATATTGGTATATTACTGTGTGAGGTGCTTTATGATTCTTGGCTAATGCTTTGGGGTACCGGTGTTGGAAGCCCGTGGGATTCCTCATTCTTCAACAGGATGCTCAGCTGGCTCCCCAGCAGTCACAGTCATCCTGCTCATCTTGCTTATCTTCGAGGCGCTGCTGTTTGCCATTTTCACCCTGGTCATGTTTGCTTCCCAGCTGCAAGCCATCTGGAATGATGAGACGGTATGGAAATCAAGTAGCTAACCTTCTTAAAATGGTACTTCTTTCTGTTTCTTGCAAAAGGTTTGCACTGGCTTTGTCAATAGTTCTTAGGTCACTGCATTCAAGAGATGAGTTGCCACTGGTGCGTGTATTATAGCTTCTGTTTTGCTTATTTGCTTACAAATTTGTCTATTTGGAAGACATTGCTAGTTTCCTGCGTGGTCCAGAGTCAGCTGTGACGATGCTCTTACATGAAGGTAGTATGTAAGAAACAGCCAACTATGTTTCACTCGGGTTTCATGAGTGAATATTGTTTCATAATTGATGTACATTATTTTTCATTCCTGACCTTAAAATCTCTTATAAAATCAATCAGAGTGCAGGCTGTAGTTTATATGTACCATTGAGGGCTATAAGTAGAACTTGTGGTAAGCAGCATAGTGTCACTTACATGACCGCGTAAGATGACGTCACAACTAGTAACATGTCCCTGTCAAATTCACACTTGGTTACAGCACAGTCATCACTTACATGACCATGTAAGATGACGTCATGGCTAGTCATACGTCCTTACCAAATTAAAACTTGTTTACAGCATAGTCGTCACTTGCACAACCATGTAAGGTGACATCATGACTAGTCACGTGACCCTGCCAAATTCAAACTAGCCAAGCCAGGACAAGCTAGGTGACCACCAGCTTCTCTGTAACTCAGCCTTGCATGACTTAGTTCAAGCTGTGCTATTTTTTTTTTCGTGAAAACTTGACATTTTTCTCGCTGCTTATCACTGAAGGGACTAGCTTGTGCCATATTGGAAGGGAAAGGAAAGATTTTAAATGGACTGAAGGTCAGTTTGACATTAGTTTTATATTAAAGGGCCCCTAAACAACACCGAGCTCCAAACCTTGTTTTAAAAATACAACTGCGCTCTTGTGCGATGTGAACATGCTCCCACAAGAATTTTGCGAATAGGTGCAATAATAAAGAAGTTACACGGGTGGTCGCGTGCGCCGGTTTCGTTTTCTCGGTCGGGCTCCCCACCCTTCTCTGCCGAGGAGAGGGTAGGCGCGGCATGGTCAAAACTCCACCCACTTTTGACATGTGACATGACGTGAGCAATTGATGTCATTGACACTTGCGCTGCAGTTCCGGTTGCTCCGGCGCTCACGCCAGTGGGATGGCCACAGGATCTGACATAGACCTGGTTTTGACCAATCAACGAACTACAACTGCGCAAAGTTGTTCGCGGTACAACGTGACGACACCTAGGATGCGAGGGCAACTGGTCAATCGCAGGAAAGAGGCGCGGGAATTGTTTTTTGAAATACGGCGTCTGTGTGGCGCGCAGCGCTGTCATATTCGCACAATGTGATCGCCGCAACCTTCTCTATGATTGAGTAAACTTGTTTGGGCAGCTTAAAAAAAAAGTAGGAGCCTGTTTAGTGGCCCTTTAAGTAGTGTTATATCTGTGTGCCTACAAAGCAACCTTCAGAAGCCGTTAAACACTGCACCTAAAAAGCAGTGTTCACTAACACCCTCTAAACAGGATGAAGTGAGTGCACCAAATGTAAGCCCTGTCACAATGCTTGGAAGCCAGATGTTGCAGTGGTGCTTCCCTCTTGATACTTTTGTGTTACATTGACAATATATTGATGCTGAATTATGGGGTTAAACAGTGAAGTATATTGCCTTCAGTAGGCTTCCTCTCTCTCTTTTTTTTTCTTTTTCTTTTTTGTCTTCTATTAAAAAGTCATCCTTTTTCAGACATTCGTATTGTGCATGTGTGTATGTGCATGTTGCATGATGTGGGTGGTGTGAAGCAGCAGAGGTGCTTTTATTAGAAAAAAAGTCATTTCGCCGCAAGGGCAAGCAATGAATGCGATAGCAAGAAACTGTAATGCTATACGAAGTGAGGCTCGCAGCTTCAGGAGCAATATTAAGTGTAGCAAACATGCACTTGCTAAGTGAGCGCCTCCCGTGGGCAGCGCGTGCTGCTACGAAGGGCTTTACACGTTGTGTGTCACAAAGCTACACATACAAAGCTAGGGGAGGTCGCTAAAGGAACAAACAGAAGATGAGCGCGAACTATCAAGTGAAGCACGCACGAAACAAATGCACAGATATACGCCGAACGAGCGCGAATAAGCTGTCACAATGGATACTCTCAGTTTGAACAGCGCTCCTGTTGCAAAGGCGGCTGAAGCAGCGAAGTAAACTAGCGTGCTTCAAGTGTCGAGCTGTGACACTTGATAGTTCGCGCTCATCTTCTGATTGTTCGTTTAGCGGCGTCCCTTGAGCTCGAGTGACTTTTGTACGCTCCCGTAACATCAGCGCGGACATCACGGTCAAAGCTCGAAACATCCCTCTTCCTCTCACCACGAGACAACCGCGTGAGCAAACAGCGGAAGGGCAAGGCCCTGCGCAAATAGAAGAAGCGAGCGAGCTGGCCGACGACTTTTAAATGCGCCTGCTGCGCCACTCGCGCCATCTCGCTGGTAATGAAGAAACGCTTATAAGCGCTTGCCGTCTCCGAGTCCTGCCAGCGGTAAAGGGTGCGTGTATAAGGCTCGCCGTTAGCTCACTGAAGGATCTGCTCTTCGTGGCGTAGTGGTTAGCGCCACGCGCTGCGGAGCGAGAGGTTCCTGGTTCGATTCCCCACTTCAGAAGCATTTATCTGACTTATTTTTCTTTGGGACTTATATATACGGTTCATGACGGCAGCGACGGGGACGGCAAAAACCGGCCAAGACTGTCTATATAATTGCTATCGCAATAATATGGTAGATAGTCCACGAACCTCCGTGTCACAACTCAGCAATAGGCGATGGCACAATACTATGTCGGGGTTTCTTTTAATAGGGGATGTGGTCCAAGGTATTTAAGTTATAAGTACAAATTCTACCTTATTAAATGTGGGCTGCCTGTTTACTTCTGCAATACGGCTAAGTGCTAGATACTACTCTTACTTAATATTCAACTGCTATGGTTCTTGCAGCATGCAGTTAAAGCTCGGCATAATGAGCCTGAATATTGTGGGGTGTTTTCTACTAACTACTAGCTACTACTAGCAATGGCATCACCGCTAGCAACCCCGTGCCATGGGCTCGAGCACTCGACGAGCAGAGAATGTGGCAGTCGTGCTCGCGCGCTCACTATCTCAGCCATGCATCGCCGTGCTGCCGCGCGCGTCAGCCCACGGCCTGTCTCAGGGCAGGACAGCACGAACCATCGCACGTGGCGAAAGAGGAGAACATTAGGCGTAACTCTCCCAGCATGGTAATTTAATAAACACGTTAAATAGTACAAACAAAACAAGGGCTAATTTAACGTCTAATAAAATATAAACGAAGGTTAACAACGATAAACAACACGCAAACACAATAACACAAACATAGGACAATAAACAGTGAACAACACACAAAGACCATGCAGGGGAGAAGCACCTAACCCTGGCCAGCGCACCCGCGATCGTGCGCCCCTAGAAAGAGAAAATAGAAGAAAAATAACATACAGAGATGGGCGACGATCGCAAGCTGCTGCCGGGGTCGCTGGGGCCCGCAAAGGTGCGCAATCCGACTGATGGCCTCGTCGGCCGGAGAGTCACAAAAGTACGTGCGCACCCCTTCGAGTCCCAGTGAGTTCCCCCAAGCATCTCCAAAACCTGAACGCGTGAACATTCCAGAAATTCCTCGCTACCCAATGGCAGCCTAGTTAAGGCCACATGGGCGAAGCGGGCAGCCCCTCGCAGTGATCGGCCGCCGCCCCGTCCAACTGGGAGAGGGGGATGCGAGGACATTCCGCGCAAAACATGGCGTCACGCGGGACGCCGGTCCACACAATATCTATAATTTGCTTATGTCAAAACATTGTTAAAAATACTGAACCTTTCATGTAAAGTGCACAAGTCGCTGATTGATTCATTTCTACATGTATGGTGCTGGAAAAACATAGGACTTCTAGGGCATTATGAAAGGAAGAAAAGCAAATTGCAACAGCAAACAGACTACGAAGGCTGCTGGGCTTGTCAGTTCGTTGGCATTGCAGTAAAGCAGTGCGAACGAAGAAGCAGCAAAAGAACAAACAGGACATAGTGCTGACTATCAACTGTTTCTTTTTTTTTTATTAATCATAAGGCAAAGAAGTGCACAGGCAGAAAACGCAGGAGTAGAAAGACGAGGGGCCACAAATGCTAACTGGTGACTTGGCTGGCTGACATGAGAATCATTTTGGTTATATAATGGGTCATACACAACAATAAAACTACAAAGCGGCTGCGATACTTTGAACAGAACTAAATGTAAAAAACAAGAAATGGAACAGAAACAGGAAAAAGGTTAGCAAACAAATAGCTCATGAAAAAGCAAAGAAGCATGAAAAAGCTTTGTAAGCATGCGACGACAATGCTAAAGTATGCAAAACGGTACAAAACAGAAACAAATGCAAACATGCACTTGATGAGTTGGACATGACCAACGAGATTCGACAGACAGACAGACAGAGTTTATTTTGCATTTCAATTCTTACAAAGAAACAAAGTGCCAGGACTGAAGCAAAAAGCTGCTTTCCAGCAGCTTGACAAGGGCTCCGGCCCTGATTACATCTGGCAGTGAAAATTACAAGCAAGATACATATGACATCGCGACCACCAGCAGCAGTCACGATGATGGTTGCGTTCCACTGAGCATTTCGAAGCAAGGCCATTCACAATACAAAAACGTTAAACCACCGCTTCCATTGCGGCCACTCACTCAGGTTTGTGAAGGGGAATTCTTCCGGAGGCTTGCACTGAAAGCTGGACGTAGCCATTTTTTCTTGTTGGGGTTGTGACTCCTCCATCGGCACTCTTGGAAGGTTCAAAGGTGCACTGCCACCGTGTAGTGTTTGCGAAGGTTGAGAAACCTACAGCCGACACGCATGGCATTCTGTCTCAACGCGTCTTTATTTCTTAGTTCCCCTCCCCCTGCTCGCATGCCCGATAACTCTGTCGTCATGTGGGTGGGGTCTGCTTCCCGGCGGCTCTTCTCCATCAGCTCAGGTTCTCACTGTGTCACAGCACTAAACACACAGCGCACGTCCTTCGACTAGCCAACCAAACCGGTCATCTGCATGACATTGCTTGCTTGTGGCATGGCCCTTCGACAGGAAGAGCATTTGGAAACTTTTTTGGTTTAGTCGCTTCAATTTGCAGCAGTGTGCTTATTTAGAACCATGTAGTAAATTTACACGCTTAACTCAGAGCAGTGATCCAAAGTTCAGATCAATGATCTTTTGATCATTGCTCTGAATGTGCGAATGGTCAGAGGGTTTGTGCTATTGGATCCATGTGATTGTACAAAATCGTCAAAACCAGTTCGTTGTTCCTTGATAACCTGTAGCAGCGTATCCACAGAAAAAGAGAGAAACAGAGCGAAAAGAAAATACTCTTTGATTTGCAGTAAGAGCACATATTAGTTCCAATAGCCTTTGTGCTGGAAATTTACCCTATTATCAGAGAGCGTAGAATAGCTTTCTAGGACTTTGGGGTCATAGAGATGGAGAATGAGCTCTGGGACACCCCAGTACATGTGGTAGCATCCACTTACAGCGTAACTATATATGGCTCGCTTGGAGGAATTTTCTGTGGGTACAGGAAGTGTGAAGGAGTGCAAGGAAGAGTGGTTGCCATGTCAGCAGTAGGAGAGAAGGGTTGAAGGTCAGTGCATGCTCAAAACTGCGAAAGGAATGCTGATATGGTACGTTGTACGAGGTACATATGACGTATCTTGTAGCAGCTCTTGCTGGGCTGTTCTGCATGAGCCTTGATGAACCTTCGATAATCTACAGCTTCACTGCTCATCCACCTTCACAGTGTAGAACGGCTCCCCAATTCTTTTTCTTGCCAACCTCGATCATTTCAAGGATACCAGCCTTGCTGATTACATCCATTTCCTGCACAGTTTAGGTGGCTTGCAAGATAAATGAGGGTTTGTTGCATTTAGTGCTACTACCTTTATGGCTACTCATGCTTCCCACTTGGCAAGTGGTGATAACAAAAGCACCGGATCAGGCTGGTGCATGGCATGGGCAGCATGAAATACAAAACTACGATGGCCTTAGACTGCACAGTACAATAGCCTAAGATACTTGCATGCATGCTTTCCACCCGCCTGTCCCTATCTGCTCTGAAAGCGAGGAGGAGAATGTTCGAGTTCTCTCATTGCCCTCAACTGCTGCCGGAAAAGATGCTCGTCTGCTTCACTGGTTGCTCTCTGTCACACACTGCATGATTTCAAAGATCTGTTTACAAAAACTGCGTATAACTCAACTATTCAACCTCTGACACTGGTATTTCCCCGCAACGGTGGTCTAGTAGCTATGGTACTCGGCTGCTGATCCGAGGGTCGCGGGATCGAATCCCGGCCGCGGCGGGTGCATTTCAATGGAGGTGAAATGTTGAGGCCCGTGTGCTGTGCGATGTCAGTGCATGTTAAAGAACCCCAGGTGGTCGAAGTTTCCGGAGCCCTCCACTACGGCGTCTCTCATAATCAGAACTGGTTTTGGGGCGTTAAACCCCACAAAAACAACAATCTGGCTCTGGTATTTCAATATTACAGGATGTTCCTTTAGATGCTATAAATTTTTAAGAAAAAGGCTGTAACAGGAAGGTGCCTGTCCTCTTTTGCACGCTAACTCTACCCCGAGGTGGAACTACTTGTCCACCGCTGATGTTACATTGAATGGATTAATTAGTAGAGGCTTGTTAATTACCTTATAGTAATTATCAGCGTGAGGGCACTTGTTTATATGGGAAAGTTTTAAGGTGTAATAAACTGCAAATTGTAGAACATCAATTTTTATAAATTCAAGAAATTGTATGTAATTTGAGATGCTGGTCACGAAATTTTAATGGCAATATCGAAACTGAATGCACTAGATGTGCAGAAAATGTGGCTGCTGAGTTATGTCTGACTGAAAATTCGTGTGACGTGGAAATTACAAAGTTTGAAAAAGGTGCTTGACAGCAGAGTGTAGTCCAGAAAAATGGCACATAGTCTAAAATACACAAGTTTACTGCTTATTCTTTGTGTGTGGTGTATGCTCTTTCTTTTTCACAATATAAATAGGCAGTTTTCTTGCGTGCTGTACAAAAGGAACAGATAAACACCAAACATCACATGCAAAAGTGCCAGACCTATTTAGCATCACGTCAAATCTTCTGTTTTATATTTCTGTATTCGTGAGCAGCTCAAAATTTATGTGAGGAAACATTCGGGCCGAGGAAGCAGTGCCCATTTTTGATTTACTTAATGAGAATGTATCAGCTTTCATGTAACGGCAAAAAATCTGTGCAGGTAAACTCAAAAGGACAGAATACTGAATGAGTTGGTAAGGATTCATTACGTAAAGAAAAAGTGTGCAAAACACGGGCACGAGGGAAGAGGAGTGGGCACCACGAATGCCAATGATTACGTTTAAACCACGACAAAGCTCTAGCGTGAAACGTGCACATAGCAATTAATGAGGCTAAAGAAGCAGGATTTTCCAGATAAGAGAACAAGGAAAAGGGCTCAGAGTACTAAAAATCAAGGTTAATTTTGGATAGGAAGCTGAGCGAGTCGCTAAAGATTCACTATGTAAAGAAAAGGTGTGCAAAACATGGACAGAAGGGAAGAGGAGTGGATACCACGAACTCCTTTTTCCTTGTGTCTGTCTTTTGCACACCCTTTTTTTACAGGTAAACTCTACTCCCAAATACGTATTGCTTATTCTGGGTCGCATTGTTTACACACACAGGCATTATATGTTATCACAGTAAGAACTCTGTGATACTAACTTCACAGTGTCACATTAAATATTTGTGGTATCACCAAAAGCTAGTATCATCAAAACATGCACAAGATCAAGAAAAAATTTATTCTTTTGTGGCAGAAAAAAATTCCTAATGTCCATTGGCAGTTTCTTTTTTCCTGAATGGTCAGTGATTGTCTTGTGAAAGGCGTTAACTTGCACACATGTGGCTTTCTGAACATTTTCGCTCGCCACTCCACACTTCAGCTCGTCAATCACAGGGAGTGTTTCGGCTGGTGTAGGCTGCCCATCAATGCTACTGCTGTGATCACAGTCTTCTCCCTCGCTAGTCAAAGATTCGGGCTGTAATGGGAAAAGCTCTTTGGCAGTGTCCCCCATGGTATGTAGATTGCAAGTCACGAGGTCATCACTCGTCATCATCATTAGCCTGTCTACACGCACTGCAGGCCAAAGGCCTCTCACATAGCTTTCCAATTATCCTTGTCCTGTGCTAGTCATCAGTGGCAGTGACAGGTCCATCAGTAGCACTGACTAAATTGTTCCAAAGGCATGTAGTAACTCTGACCTTGCTACAGTATTAAATTCAGACTGCTAGCATTTGCATATGGTCTTCAGATGGCTTGCCAATGCTACATTTCATGAAACATTAAGTGATCATATTCGTCAAGATGAGACCCCAACTGGTCGTGATGAATTGTAATTGTCTTGCCGACTACTGTCGCGATTTCGGTGCGCTGTTGTTGATTGCTAAAATGACTGAAAGTTGTGCACAGAGTGGACAATGCTTAAGCTATCTCCTTAGGAAGGTAAATTTGCTTCTGTTCCAGATATTTGACTGGCAGTTATACACAGAGTGGACAATGCTTAAGCTATCTCCTTGGGGAGGTCAATTCACTTCTATTCCAGATATTTGTCCGCCTTACTCAAAATGTCTAACTTCTCCACGCAGGCTTTCACTGCGTGACATGTTGGCAATGAACCGATCAAACTCTGCAGATGAGCTAGTGGTGTACAAGCACATGAACTACCGAAAGCTAATGAAAAAAAAAGAAAATGGCGGAGTGTTGGCCCAACGTGGCGCGGGGTGAGCCTCTGCGTAACTGAAAACTAACTGACGGGCTGGTTGACATGCTCTCGTGCATACCGAGCATGGTCCTGTTTGCCTGACATGGGAACAAATAAGAGATTGTGCAGCTGCGTAATGTAGCCAGTTGCATGGCAACTGTGGTTGCCGCCCAAACCTTTCTTTGCCAGCTCGCATTTGCTGGACGGTCAGCTGGCCGCCGCCACCTCTTCTATTGCACGTATGTGCACATGATCCGCAGCGGTGCATAAACGTGATAGAAAAGGTGCATGTTTTTCACACTGGAGGTGGTGCATTTTGGTTAGGGAATGTTAAGAATTCGTATCGCACCGAAATTTGCACCAGCCGTTACAAATAAAGACAACAAAGGGGTGCCAGCATGAGCAGCGGCCGCGGGCGCTGGTTTGTTCAGTTTGTTCGACCATTGGGGGGGAAGGGGGCCCCCTAAACAACCCCAAGGTCCAAAATTTGTTTTAAAGATGTAACTGCGCTCCTGTGCGACGTGAACGTGCTTCTGCAAGAATTTTGCGAATAGGTGCCATAATAAAGAAGTTATACGGGTTTAAGTGGCCGCTTGCGTCGGTTTCATTTTCTCGGTCGGCCTCCCCACCCTTCTCTGCCGAGGAGAGGGTAGGCGCGGCACGCCATCGAGACTCTGCCCACTTTTGACACATGACATGACATGAGCATTTGACGTCATTGATGCTTGCGCTGCAGTTCCGGTTGCTCCTGCGCTCACGCCGGTGGGATGGCCACAGGATCTGACATAGACCTGGTTTCGACCAATCAACGAGTTACGACTGCGCAAAGTTGTTCGCGGTAGAACGTGACAACACCTAGGATGCGAGGGTGACTGGTCAATTGCAGGAAAGCGGCATGGGAATTGTTTTTTGAAATATGGCGTCTGTGTGGCGCGCAGCGCTGTCAAAATCGCAGAATGTGATTGCCGCAACCTTATCTATGATTGAGTTAGCTTGTTTGGGCGGCTTAAAAAAAAGCAGGAGCCTGTTTAGTGGCCCTTTAACCTACAAATAGGCCAGATGTTCGGATCTAGCTCTCATTCTTCATATTTATTGCATTCGCTCTGGTGTCGTAACCTGCCTGGTTGTTTGACCCCTGACTTTTGGCTATGGACCAACTCTGCGCAAGCCAGTGCTTCGTTCGAACCATCATTACCCGTGGTGCTGCCATGGTCAACACCATGCTGGCAGATCTGACCACCCCAGCAGGCATGCTCGGAGACCACATCTAATTCATCCTGGCGAGGCAAGCACAACTAATGAAGTTCGACAACAAAGTCCAGGCCACCATCTATGGCGCTGACCTGGTGGCTGACATGACCACAGCCTTTCACTATGATCAGACGGTGAGTTTCGCAAAAACTTGAGCTTTGAACAAATAATAAACTGAACTGAACTGAACCGAGCAAGGGCCGCCAACCTTACCTGTCTCCTTCACCTCAGCCACAAGGGAGCACTAGTCGTGTCGTTTGCATTGCCACTGCAGCACACCCATATTTGCGCATCACAATGCCTTTTGACCCCAGCAACGACCTTCTCCCGCATTGTCCAAGCTGCGACGCCTCGGGATGCAGACGTAACCTCCCATAATTCTGATGCCATATTGAAGAAGTTGCAGCCAGCGTAGCTCTACCTAGTGCCATTCAACCATACCACATTCACACAGCCTGCTGTTCTGACCAGCAAGGATGATTCAGTGCTCTAAACCTCTTGTGTGATGTCAACAGTGCGACAACAAATGCATATCATTAGGTTTTCATTATTTACCGTGCCTGCTGCAGTAGTTTATGCTGCGACACCACCACCCGCGCCTGTGTCCATTCATGTTCTGTCTTCACTTGTTCCTTTGCACATTGCTCACAAAGATTGTAACCGACCTTCTCCGCTGTGCCTCCAAATATTGAGGAGGACAGTGAGAAGAAGCACCCACCAACTTTGTTTGGCTTTTCGAAGTGCATTGCCAGGTCTCACTTGTCAAACAGTAAGAAACGAAATTCAATGTCCAAGTATGGCTGGACGAAGCTAGACTCTTTGGATCACAAGCAGCAAGACAAAAAGCACGAGCACTACAAAGACATTGAGATGCTTGGTTGGAAGCTGACAAGTAACACCAAGGAAGGACACATGCACACCAAGCCTCTGCAGAAGAAGCTGGCAACTTCAAGGAACGTGGCGGCCAAGCCCTCCGGACTCGGCCTGCAGCTACAAGGACTGCTTTCGACACTGTGGCAATGGGTTACATTGCCAAAGTGTTGAAAGTTAGGCATTCAAGCAAGTGTCTTACAAGTTTGTTGGCTGGCACAAGGATTGCTTCTTGCATCTACAGTCCACCCTTAAAGCGTCAACAAACCTCTTAGGAAGACTGAGGTGGATACCACACCCTGAAGTTTGATGACGATTGCTCTAATCTGAATGCTGTCATGTGACGGAAGTGCTTCCTGGTTGCAACGGCGTCGCTTGGGTGGGCCTGAGGGTGGCATTCAATTTGGTCATTGAGTGTCCTGTGTTTTAACATTTGTGCTCTTGAGGCACGCGTCATTTAGCAATTTTTTCACCCATGGGAGTATCTTACAAATAAAAGTGACGAAAGGGCACCTGTCATGAGCAGCAGCCATGGGCGCTGGCTCGTTCAGTTTGTTCAGCCATTACCTTCGAATAGGCGAGACGTCTGGGTCCAGTTCTCATTGTTCCATATTTTCAACACTAGCTGTGATCGTATCATCAAGGTTTTGCTGGGATTTTTCTATGGTTTGTATGCTACTGTTTGAAACCTGATGAGATGACCGAAGCAGGGACTCCGGAACATTTCTGGAAGTGAGGGGGGTGAGGCCGGGGGGAGGGAGCATGGCAAGCATTGTTGTCTTTGCATGTTTTGTTTATTATTTATTTATGTTGCATAGTATTACATTAATAATAAGTAGTTTTATTATATCAAAATAATAATGTTTGAGTTCATTTAGTTATAATAAATGTTATATATTTGCATCCTCACTTATTTTACATTGGTATACAGTTTAAAGATTGTTGTAAATTTCGGAAGTGCTGAAAACCTGTGCAGACCGCACAACCCGAGTGGTTGTGTGGTCCAATTGAGTGGAGCACTGAGTGGAACAACTGAGCAACCACTGAGTTGAGCACAGGAGCACACAACCACCAGCTTGAAAATTCTTGTCAAAAATCTGATTTCAGCATAAATGGTCGGAAAGTGTCAGTGGGCCCTGCCCTCTCTGGAAAAATGTTAGGGGGCGACTGCGCCCCCCCCCCCCCCCCCGGTTCCGGAGTCCCTGGACCGAATGAAATAATGGTTTTGAGGAGAATATTTATAAGGCAATCTGTATGCGTTGGGCCTGCCCTCATACAGTGGTGCACCGACGGGGGGGGGGGGAGGGGGTGTTTCGGGGGTTGTAACCCCCTCCCACTAAGTAACTGCTCTTATGTCCTAGAAGAATGTGGTACTAATGTCTCTGCAAAACGTCGAAAAAAATAATAAATATCATCATCATCATTGATGTTACTATTATTTGGCATTTTATTTACTTTTTTTTACACACGCAACAACTGTGTAATCGCATGCCCAGCCCTTCGTGAAAAATTGAACCCCCCCCCCCCCTGGCAGAGATCCTGGGTGCGCTACTGCCCTCATAAATAACAGCAGGGAAGCTCATGCACTGTGCACTATCCACAACCAGTGCATTGTTGAATGCTCTTGCGATTGCTGTATGCATGAATGGAGAAATGGCCGCATTTATTGAAAATAGCTATGCATTGCTTGACTGTGCTCATTCATGGTGTGCATCATGAAAAATTGTGTGCACAAACTGTGGTTGAATACAGTACTGTCTCAGTGGTTCAAGTGCATATGCAAGTGCTGTTTTCGAATCACTTGCCTCAAATTTAATATGAAAGCTGGAAAGGCTGCATATAAAATCGGTGCTAATGGCTTATGCCTAAACAGAGACATAATATAAAGCAGAGCACAGTGACATTGTTTTCTTCACTGCAGTTGCAGTCAAGCACTTGGAACTTTTAAATTAAAACAAATTCTTGTGTCATTTGCCTAAATGAAACTTCACATAGACAGAGCACTTCCTTCTGTCCCTCTGATTTTCGTTTTAAGCAGATTATTCTGGACCATATCAGGCAAAAGCATCAGGCCATCATTGAGGGTTGTATGCAAAGATGGGATATTTATGGCATCATAAATTGTATTCATGGTATGTTGTGGCAGAAGGGCTAGTTATAGCCAAAGAGTGTGAAGTTGCATAGATAATAAGAACAATGTTTGTTTGACCATAGCATAAAAGAGTGTAGCTTGATGTGATTGGTCAAGGACAACTGGCAATGGTAGACTCACCGTGTGTTGAAGCCCACATAGTGAGCTATGGCTATAGCTGGGAGCATGTAATAAAAAACTTACTGGCACATATGTGCACATAATGAAAGGTCAGTTTCCTAGTAGCAGGCTACCTAAAGCTACATTACAGTCAGGATACTTGTCAGTATTGTTGAGATCGAGACTTCCTGTAAGTACCTGTATACCAGTCAAAGAGAAATTGAGGGCTTGTTCCTGGTGCACATTTGCCAACTGCCAAGCAGCATGTATACACATTGTGCAAAAACAACACAGATTCTATCTCTCTGTGCAGGGCATAGAGCAGTTGAAGAAGGAAGTGGCCAGATGGCAGAAACGCTCTCCATGGCGGAGCATGCGGGCTGTCTTTGGGCGCTTCTCTCTCTCCTGGTTTTCACCCTTCACATCTGCTGGAGACGCACCACTTCTTCCAGGTTACCTGTATGCCGTTTAGCACGATTTCTCGAAGTGATGTGACTGAAAACGTGGTGAACATTGCACACCTCACTGATGAACCCAGTTCTGCTGTTTGAGCTTAGGTCATACCTAGTGTTTTGCATGACATGCATCTAAATCTTTGTATGGAGGAACCTGACACAGTACTACAAGCCATTCGTTGTGAAAGCACTGTAATCTGCTGAAAACAAAAATGTGTGGGAAGATACTGGAAGCTACACGAGGGTCCACTTCTAGAAGGCACTGGCACCCCATGATAAGTTGACTTGCCTTTTTTTATGTTCCTGTATGGTGGAAATTTCCATGGTTTTATGAAGACTGAAGAAGGCCAGAATGCAAGTGTCCATTTTATTTTGAATGAGAAGTGACACAGGTGGTGTTTGTGCCCCTGCATCTAATGTTGTGCACTAATTGGAGATGTGTATATGTGTATATTAGTACATGAACTGCTAGACTTGCAAGCTGTGGAACAGTAAGTA
The DNA here is from genome assembly GCA_013339685.2 of Hyalomma asiaticum. Taxonomy (NCBI): domain Eukaryota; kingdom Metazoa; phylum Arthropoda; class Arachnida; order Ixodida; family Ixodidae; genus Hyalomma; species Hyalomma asiaticum. The sequence goes on from CM023481.1 coordinate 297,247,805, forward strand.
GCACGCTTGAGGTTACTATTTTTACTACATGTTTTTTGTACCATCTGATTGTTCAAGCCTGGGGTGGTGTTCTCGGGTGTCAGATTTGGTCATACTTGAACTGTGCTGAGTGCCTTGTCTTAGCACAGTGCCGAAATACTGTTGCCTAGATGTTCTGGCATTCTACGTGCTATTTGCACAAAGTCTCGTAAAAGTATCCCCAGAATATCAATGAAAGGCAGCAGTCGGAGGAGGCTTAAGAACAAATTTAATGGCAATTTCATAGTACTTTTAATGGCATTGACTTATGATTACCTTTTCGAAAACAGCTGCTGTGTTACATAAGAGCTTTCAAGCTACTTTTTTCCCATGATTTTAGTGTTCCAAGTTTTAAAAAGTCAGAATTACTCATGCAGCTTTTGCTTACACAAGCCTGCTTTTATTGAAAGCAGGAAATGTAGTGATCTGAAATGTTCATGGTGATATAGTTGTGTAAAAATGGAGTAATATGGGGTGCATAGCTGAATGGCTTTGGAACTTGATGTTATAGGCAACCATTGATTCATTTGCTTTGTTACCTTGTACTGTATTGAATGCCTGTATGATAGTGTTGTTTATATGAAGTAGGTAATATAACAACTAAGCACTTTGCAAGGCTAGAGTAGCAGCAGCATAAAAATGCACAAAGTCTTTGAAGGTCTGCTTTTTAACTTGTCGAGAGTGCAACTTATTGAAAGGCTATTTTATGGAAGTGGAAGGAAACATATATGACCGAAAATTCTTGAAGCTGTAGCACCTATATTTTGTAGACCTGTATATGTAATGGCGATCTATGTTATGTTTTGAAACAGTGTCAGACTGTGCGAGATCGCAAATGAAGCAGTGTACATGGAAAACTGCTTGTACAGCAAATTAAGAGTTTGCCACGAATATATGGTTCATTTGAATGTTGTGTAATATGTGTGTGCTTTACACCTTTACTGTGAAAATTTTACAGCATTGTTGTACATGAACACACTGTCACACGTGTTGTTTGAAAACTGCACTATTTATTTTTTCAAAATCTGGTCACCAGATATGTACCACTGTAAGGGCACTTTGTTCTCACTTGGATATTGAGCTGAAAATTTGTTTTTTTGCATCTGTAGGTTATGTAAAAACAACACAAATGCCATAACACATGTTATGACATTTGTACAAACTTCTCTAAAAGCTTGGTAAACATGCTTGGTATGCCTCCTTAACTAAATCCCAGTTATGAATTGGCTAAAGTTGCGTGGGACACTTTTTTGTTGCTAACTTGGAAAGAACCAAACAAAAAGACAGTTTATAATATGGATAAATGTTGTCCCATCTGTACTTTAACCATTGTGCTTTGCTGTCCTTCTATGTCGCTAACACATATAGCATTTGTTTTGTGTTATAGTCATTCTGAGTGTGCCAGTCTGTGTTAACTGTTGAATGCAAGAGGGAAGATTGACTAGAGAAGAGACTTTTCTTTTTTCTGCTTATGAATAAGCATTTCCATGCCACTGCCTGATGTTGTTGATTTGCCTATACAGTGTTTTGATTTTGTAGCCATTTTTGCTTGCCTTACATAATTTGCACTTGTGATCCTTTGTTTGGTTGTGAAAAGGCTGTGAATTTGTTTGTAAATCATGATGGCTATGTGATTACAGTCTCTAAGACAGTGATTTTTTTTATCATAAGAGTACAGAGATCTTGTTGGCTGTTTTTCAGGAGGTAGGAAGGCATTGCATGAAACTGATGTTTTATTTTTATGTGTTGTCTGGTAGCTCAGCTGCACTGCAGACCTTTTGCTCCTTTGTTGTAAACGTACAATTATAAGTGCCCTCTACATACATTTCTCTGTGGCTTAAAAGTACTGTGTTTGTTGCTTACGGCAGTACTATTTTTTTCATCCTAAGAAAGGCTGTGCTTTTTGGTGTGAAAATGGAATAAAAAAACTCAAGGATAGCGATAGGAAAGTGCCCTACTTTTGCATATATGCTTGCATTTGCTGTGTCGTGCTAATGGCCATGCCATCTTGTTGCTGCATAACTGAAGTCTGGATTGTCTGGGGACAGTCGAGAGAAGTGTCATGATGTTAGCATTCGCTTTGTACACACATCATGCTTGCTCTTGGGTTTTATCAACATTGTTTTTAAATATATGCAAAATTTGCCCTGGGTGTCCTGAAAACTTCCAAATTGTCATAGTTGTCCAGTTTTTTCATAAATCTTCTACTAATTAAATGGACGTGCTTGTATTCACCGGGCCATTCAACTGCTGGTAAAAATGCATAATAGTCTCACTGGTAATATTTTAGCCTTAGCAGCGATCATTAGCAACTGGTTTTACCTATTTGCCCATGGCATTCAAATGAGTTGCGCCATGAATTGCCTTTTGTTGCATCAAGTTTGCAACTGCACCTGTTGCAGTGGTTCATGATGGGCATGTGTTGACTTTCGGGGCAGCTCTCAAACTGAAAGCATGATCGTGTCCCAAACACACACTTTATGCACTCACCTATGAAATATTAGAGGCTTGCCATAAGTCCATCTAGATAGTGCATCCTGGTATGAAATAATTTGTGTGTTGTATGTACTGTAGTGTGTACAGCACATATAGTACCACAGTGTTGCATATATTGAGCCCATGAGAAAAACAAAAGTAGCACATGTTTGAGTTTCTTACACACTTCTTTTGTGCTTTCATCTGTGCATGATATACACTTGACATGTGTCAGCATACCCTAAGCAACTTCTAAAAATATTGATAAGCATGGATTTATACCAAGTTAAGCCCCGAGGCTGGACACAGTTTCACGCTGAAGTGCAGCTTGAAACCTTTCATTATGTAGCAGAAATGTTGGGTGGTTCTGCGAAAGAAAAACCTTTTAGCAAGCCTTATAAGAATAGGGAATGGCAGTGATGACTTGCACTTAAAGAAAGCATGCAGATTTTTGCTTTATGTCCTTGTAGAAGCATAGATCTTGTCCTCCAACATACTTCAAGACTATCATGAAGAAGAAAAAAAAAAGTATTGACAGATTGAGTAGCCACTCAAGGTACTCCTGACAACCTGTTTCAGTGTTAGGGAATATAACAGTGTTTCTCTTGGTGGGGGGGGCCACAGCATGGTAAACATTCTGATGCTGTCCATCATAGCCCTTGTACATTGTGTTCATTAAACCTAATGTTTTGGTGCGAATAAAAATGAGCTGAACATATTTTGACTCTCCATGCACTACTGAACACATCCCTGTTTTCTCCAGACTTTAGTCACGTTCTTGTGAAGGTTTCCACAACTGTAAGCATCAACTAATTAACACAAGAAAAAAAAAATAATAGGTCACACTCGTGTGTTTTTTAAAATGCCCTACATTAGGTTTTGCCATTGCAAAAGAAGAATCCTAGGTTTAGGTGATGCAGTGACAGCATGTGTGTGTGATATGCACAGCACAAAAACAGTCGCGACTCAAACCTTGTACGCCCTGCAGTAGCCAGTCTACTTGACAGTAAGAGACATGCATCATAGCTGTCAAGTCACAGATCCCACCTGTGTAGTCAGCAGTAACACAAAACTCTAGCTTTTGGGGCAGAACCACTACTAGTAACACAAAACTCTAGCCTCTGGGGCAAAACCACTACTGGACCTTCATCACTTAGCAAAATAAGAGACAGCACTATAACAGGAGGTGGCACTTGCGAGACATAATGCGTGCTTTCAGCTCCTGTGCTGGAAATTACGAGGAAGGAATGTTACCTGTGGAAGCTAGTCAAGGCATTGGAGAGTGTGTGTGTTGCACGGACGGCATTTGCATCCTCACACAATCGCATTTTAACATTTCATTAGCTTCTGTCTTTGCCATTGCTAAATCTGTTAAAAATATTTATGCTCTGTGGGATAAGGCTTGGTGAGGGGCCTTTTAAAAGGGCCCTGCAACCCTTCTTGAGCATAGGTAGAAAATGGTGCCAATCTATCACGGAGGCTCCTGTGAACATGTGATCGAAATGTTATTGCATCACACTCACCATGTAATATTCAGCTTGGTTTCAAATACAGCTAGAAATTGCCTGCTCTTTCCACAAACTATGTCACTTGAGGCAGAACTAGCATAGGCTGATCGTGGAAACGTTCTCACTAATGCTCTATTTTTTTGTTCTGGGTTCAACAAATAAAGAAAATGTATGTGTCATCTTTAAGAATGCCAAAAGAATTCAAGGAATGTAGTCAGCGCTTTGTGCAATGTAATTTTTTAAAAGGAAGAGCGGTTGAGTTACAGCTGTATTTGAAGGCAAACTTCAATTTCTCTGGTGCTTGCACTGCAATAATGTTTAGATCGCATGTTTGCAGGAGCCTCCACAACTGAGCGACACTGTTATGTATGTTAAAAAAAAGTTGTAGTGTCCCTTTTAAGGGGCCCTGCAACACTTTTTGCCAATAATTCATGGAGACTCATGTGAACACGTCAGCCAAATATTGTGTGCTGTGTGCACAAGCAAATTTACAATTTGGAAATCACATGTTCACCTTTCAGCAAACGACGTCACAAGTAGCACAAACTATGTCGCTTAACCGCTTTTGTTGTGCTAAAGGATACATACATTTTCTTTGTTTGTTGAACTCAAAATGAACAAATGAGAATTACCGAGAACATATCTGCAATGATGGAATGACTAAGTCTAGTTCTACTTCGAATGACAGGGTCAATGCTCCTTGTGACATCATTTGTTGAAAGATGAGCAGGCAGTTTCCAGCCATATTTGAAACCAGATTGCAAATTCCCTGGTGCACGCAGCACAATTAATATTTGGCTCACGTGTTCGCAGGAGCCTCCATGACTGATGGGCACCGTTTTCAGAATATGTTTAAAAAGTGTTGCAGTGCCCCTTCAAGTGGAGGTGCGTCATGTCGTAGTAACAAAATCTAATATCTGATGGTTTATGAATGGGAGATTTCATTTCTGGCTACAGTCATATTTTGAAAGGATATTTCAAGTGCTTCTTATTTTGACCGTAATCATGTAACAGACATTTTTATCTTTTCTGTTTAATTACAGAAAAAAATATTGTCGGTGAGAAAACTGGATGTCATCATAATAGGGGTGCTGCTACTTAGTATGAGTGTCCTTTTGAGGACAACCTGTGAAACACTGAAATAGACAGACATCACCACATCTTACATTTTCTATTCAGATAAAAAGTTAACAGTTCAGCAAAGCACAAGTGAAACTACTGAATGTTTTTAGTCACATAGGCATGAGGTGAATGGCAGCACAAGTGCAATTTTCGAATATCTTACACTTGTCATTGCTATTTTCAGTGCAATTTTTAAGTTGAAACCATATTCATTGGCTTAATAACAGGTACAATGGCCATGTTTTGTTGCAAGAACTAAGAACTATGGTCACTGTAGTAATTACCTGAGGATATGCCACCAAAGATGGCATTTAAAGGAACTGTTAAAGAGGACATTTTTGCTGAATAATGTTCAAATAATGCATTTTTATTTTTCATCCAAAAAAGCTTATTTGGAGCAACTTCATAAACTGTTTTATTGTATTTATAATAATCTCATAAAGTTTAAAAACACTCTCAACATCCAAGCTCTTGAACAATACTGGCATTCTTGCAGATTGCAAGAAATGTTTTTTATTGTTGTGCAGCAACAGTGCATGTTTGTGTCAGTCTATGCCTCGCTGCGTTTTACGTTAAAGTATGGGTGAACATTGCATATTCTTGCAGCAGCATTTGTTTGAAAACTTGGCTCTACTTAGTTGGTGATGTACTGTAACTGCACCTTGATACCCAGCATTTCTAAAATGTGTGGGTAAGGGTGGGTGTAGGGGAATGTTGTAGCTGCTAAAATATGGGTATTTGTAAACACATGACCTAAGCACAATAGGCGTACGTCTTCTTGCATATGATTCTTTGTCCATATATGCCCAAAAGCTGGTTGATACTATTAGTATACTTCAGAATGCAGCCTTCATTCTGCATGTGAACTGTAAAAGCCCCCCTCCCCCCCTCCTCTTTATTTTTGCTACTGCTGACGCTTTGCAACAATCTGTGTCATGTTGAAAGCACCCTGTTGTGATTTGTGTTGCCCTCTTGATGACTGTTCTTGATGTGGGAGACTGTGATTTATTTGGTGGTTTGTCAACATTGTGATGTTTATGCTTGTGTAGGACGTGTAATTGAACTGTGTGAATTATGTGCTGCAACACTGACCAAGGTGGGCAGGATAATGGCAGTGGCATAAGTAAAAAAAATTAATGACAAACAAAAGCTGTTCTGTGTTTTACTCTTTCTGAACATATGACGGTGGCATTATGTGCAGAGATGTGTAATAGGGTCGTCACATGTCACCTATGCCGTGTAAAGGCAATGGTTCTTTTTTGAACAGCAAAGCTGTTCCTAGTCGACCCTGGGCAGGTGTTGTTGTCTGTATTGCTTGGTGTTGTGCAAGAGGGCAAAGGCGATCCACCTCTGCCCATGGCCCACTACTACATGGTGGTGGTTATGCGAAACCCGATGTGTGGCATTTGCATACGCACTCTTCTTGCGCTCACTTCACTACTCTATGATAGTGGTTATACGAAGCCCAGTGTGCCATTAAGCGTAGAAAAGGTTTAGCTTGAAGTTGCAGGTTAGATGCCCGCAACCGCGGCTGCAGTCCCGTAGCGTGAATTGAAAAGGCAAAAAAAAAAGGAAAGAAGGAAGAAGCACATGGTGGTATAGTGAAGGATCAGATATGGTTAGTTGATAATGATGAAGGGTCGAATACTGAGGCACCATCAGTTGATAAAGGACATAATGTTTTGGCAGAGTGCGAATGTTGTATGTCTAACATTACTGATAGATCATGCCGTCAGTAACTTGACACGCTTGCTAGTTAAGTCACAACGATAAAGGAACAGCTTGGCTGTCACGATGGTTTTCACAACATGGAAATGGCTTGAATTCTTTCTTTATGAATCACTGGTTTGTAGTCGTTGATTGTTGCTGAGCTGCCTGTAAAAATATTTTCAATTACTTGTTGTCAGCAACTTCTCAAGGCTGCTCGTTCAGTGCTCACTGTAATGTCGACCTGTGTATAGTAAAATATTATACCTTACAGTACAGGTATTTCTGTAGGCTCTGAGACATCTGTTCATGTGAGCTGCCAGTAAGCATTTATTTTGTGTGCCCAGTTCTCGTGCATGGTGGTGCACTGCTTTGACCTAGTTTGCCAGACATGGTGCATCACTTGCTGACATGCTTGATCAGAATTCGAGAAGCTGCAGCTACAGTGTTACACAGGCGAGTGTTCTCTGTGGCTGCCAACGTCAAGTGCACAGAAAACTCCTTAAAGAATACTTGTCTACTCAACCTTCATTGTTTGCATTTGCACGGTTAATACAAAAACGCGGTGATGTATCTGAACAATGGAGCCTTGAATTGAAATCTCTGTCACAAGGAAAGGGGAAAAAATATGGCTGTGCTGAGAACACATACACTATAAGAATCCTCGTATTTCTTAAAGGTAGTGATGCACACGCCCTGTCGAAGGGTCCAAAGAGCAGTGCTAGCAGACGACGCTCCGCTCACTCCCCTGGATTGTGCAGATGCATCAAACAATGCGCTCTTGATCCAGTTATTAACAATATTTGCAGTAGAAACTTCATACGACAGAGACAATAACTTGCGCAGGCTGGGAGGTTTTAAAATATAAGAAAACGTGCATTTTCGAAGCAGCAGCTCATTTTTGTGAACAGTTTTGTAGGGTTTGTAGGACGTTGGTCAGTGCCGCCTCTATTTTTCAGTGCCCGGCAGTTCGATCGCTCCCCGAGCGTCGTCGCAGTGCCTCCTCTCCCACCGCTCGCGGCAGCCACGCGGGGGAGCCACGTGTCGCTGGCTCCCTCGATGCGCGCGCTTGCGCGCAAGACTGCGACGACGTTCTTGCCCTTTTCTCATTGCCATAGTGTTTGTTCTTTTTTGTTAGTGCACCTGGGTGCTTCTTTCTGTATGAGTGCGTTTAAGCTGAAATGACATACTGCTTTGCGCTTCTGCGCAAGTCTGACTAAAGGGGACTGTTGCAAACAATGCGCTGCCACGTTTCCCCCCTTCTCCCCACTTCGTGTTTCTGTTGGTGCCTGTACAGATTGCAGTCTACGCCCCTGTTTTCCCCTCCCCCTCTTTCCTTGGTTGCGCTATAAAATAAGCTTTCACGGTGGAATAAACGTTCATTCTTTGCCTAGCCTCCGGCTGTCTGCGTACGCTTGCCGCGGCTGAATGTCCGGCGATGTAACAGGGACATAAGCAGATTTTATATCCTTACGCACCCCCTCGTTTTTCTGAAGGCAACCTCCACACCCCGCCTGCTTTATAATAATTTTTGCTTGCGACAAGAAAATTTCAGGAAACTAGAGCCAGAAGATGGACATGTGTTAGGTTTGTGCTTACACACAGTTGACATTTTTTGTTGCGTGTAGCTGTCATAAATTATATTCATTAATTCAGTCTCGTGACTTCGGTACGCTTCTAAATGTGACCCGATTCCTCTCGTAAAGTAAGATGCTAATTTTTCGCAATCTTTGTCATGTGTAGGAGCTACAACTGTTGCTTGTACTTGTGCAAATTAAAAAAAGAAAATGCGAGGTAACTACACCCCTTTATGAGAATGCACTTAGGCAGAAACATGAAAAAAAAAAGACTTAGAAGAAAGGAAGAGGAAGCAGCAGGTCCCATCTTTTCACACGCAGGCACAAACCCTAATTCCAGAGAAACGTACTCTCGTTACCACATATTCACCTAGAGGCGAGCAGCGACCCACATCCTTACGGATGTCGTCCACAACAGGACACTCTTCGCACAGCCCTTTCAGGACTTGAGGAAGTGATCAACGAACGCATCGAGTCTTGTGTCAAATGCACTTCCGAACGTTGGTTACTGGGAGCCTACAGGAATGTGTGCCGATTACAGAGATTCTGGTAGAACAATCCACCCGCTGTCACAAATTTTACGAACCACTGAGTAGAATGACTAGCATGCCGCTGCCTGTATTTGCCCTCCGATCAGATTGCGGTGACATTGCACATTGCAGGTCACACACTGGTAATTGAGCTAATTAAATAAGAAAACTGGTTGTTTGCCCTAAGCCAAATAGCGACTCCTGACAGTCACTAGCTAAGATCGAAGCGGATTGCTTATACTCGAGACCCACCACGGTGGTCTATACATACATGTACAGTTAAACCTCGATGTAACGAACTTCAGTTTAACGAAATCGCCGATGTTATGAAGTGGTTTAGTTTCTGTAACTTCGCGCCCATAGAACACCATGTATATTTAGCCTCCATATAATAAATTTCGCCGGGCTTTCAACGCGGCAAACGCCATTTTTCGAAAACCGCATATTTGGGCTCAGTGTATGATAAACTACCGATTGTATAATTTTCAGCTCCTAATGCATCGTAAAATTGCCTCAAATCATGTAGCCGCGGCAGCCTCTACGCCGGCCAGACCACGCCCCGAAACATCCCAATTTCCAGGGAGCGCTGTTTTCGCGCCATTCAACCTACGGGCGTCATTTTGTTTTGTTTTGTTTTTTTCGTAAATTCCTGCGCTCTTTTATTCCACCGTCGGCCAGAGCGGTGGTGGCATGGTCAAAAGTCGATTCGCTTATGATTGAGAACTCTAGGAGGCTTTCGAGTTTCCTGCGTCTCCGACGGGAAGCCACAATTGGGCCAACTAACCGAGTCAGCTACTTCGTTACCTAAAACATAAAAAAAAATCGCAGCATATCCACGGGGTGAATGATGATGAGTGGGCGAAGCTCCGGAGGGAATCGTGAGTCTTCCGTGCAATTCGCCCAGTCGATCATCGTGTAAAGACGTCTCACGCAGCCCCTTACACAGGCCGGAACGCGCACCGCGTTTGCCGACGCCATCACATGACTGCTGAGAGAGTAAAAGGCGGAGAGGCCTCAGCGTCTTACACCAGCTTCTTACACGGGTCGTAACGCGCTAGCACAAACGCGTTAAAAACGCGCAGTCTTTCGTTAATATTGGGTGTTTACTGTCATCGTGGTGCATGTGTCCATGTGCGCTTGGTGGCGTAGTGGCTAGCGCCGCGCGTTCGGAAGCGAGGGGTCCCTGGTTCGATTCCGCGCTTCGGACACAACGTTCGGGATTTTTTTCTCTTCGTCCATGGTCCATGAAGCGCGATCCGACGCGTATGGCGACGATCCATGAGAATGAGCTCAGGAGCGCTCCCGGCGCAGCCCCGCGCAGCAGCTAATCGGAGATACAGTGCACTAGAATATGGGTAGTGGGTTCAGGAGAGGGCATGCTCCACGCGCCGGCGTGAGGCGGAGAGTGTTGACGGGTCGCGTATGTATGCGGCGGCGCTGCGGTAGCGTGGGCTGTACGCTCGGCGGCTACGCTCAGCAATATCCCCAGCACTCCCGCCTGCTGGAGTAGCAGCGACTTGCGTTTGCTTTTTTTTACTGTCTTGTTTGCGTCGCTGTGTCGTGTGCTGTTGTTCTCCGCTACCTCGAGCGCAGAATGAAGTAACTCGCGTTTCCTTCGCTGTTCTGCAGCTACAGCACAGTCGATGTGATGCTGTTGCGCAAAGCTCATACTCCTTGTTTAGGATGCAGCGAGAACCCCGAAGTGCTTAACCCCGATGCTTACATCCAGAATCGCTAAGTTTGGTGCCGCCAGAAGGCTTCACTTTCTTGTAAAAGGCCTTAACGTGTCGCCGAAACCACCAAAGCAAAAAAAAAAAAAAACTTGCACGCGAAGTTGAGTGAGTGCTCGTAGTTGTTTCTTCGGCCTATGTTCTCAACAACCATGCACAAAGAATTTAATATATCTGACAGCTGGAGCGAAATAGTCTCACATACCTTGTGGGCAGTGATTTGTACTTTCAACCAGTATTTTTTTATCAGTAAGTATCAATCACATATTTTTTACCTACTCAAAATTTTAAATATCGCTTTAATCCCTTATATTTCAGTTAGAAAGTTACAGCTCGGTTCAGATAAACCGGGAATGATTCCCTTCATGCTGAACTTTGTCACGTTTGTTTTTTTTTTTTACCAGTAATGGCAAGCAGCCTTGAAGTATACGTGGAATGCGAAATGAATGCGCGCTGCAGGCGATATTTGACAGTTACATAGCTACATATGATGCATCTCGGAACACGCTTACGCTTATCTCGCTGCCATTTAAGTCGTGACACATTTCGAACCTCCTTGCGTGGCGAAGACATGTACGCTGCGACGACAAACGCACGCAGCCGTGCATTTGCCAAATCATCACTCGGGACGCTTGAGCAGCGGTGCACAAGCACGCGTCTATTTCATTATAACGCGTATTTCGCGATTTTTGTTTCCTTTTCGAAATGCTTGATGTCTGGGTTATCTGAGGCGGACTACTACTTTGCACGGACTTGTTAGCGATTAAAGCAGTATTGATGAAGTCTACTAATTACAAGGAATATTAATTGACACTTAGTCATAAAATGTAGCCGTTGTAAGTACACACGTACGACTACAGCAAGTGTGAATTTAGCTGAGAAATTTTTTCTAGAACTTCTGCCTTTCTCAGAAATTTATTGCATGATGGGACGCCCTATTAATTATGCACTTTCGGGAACGCAAAACACCTGCACGGCTGTAAATAAAGAGTGGGTATGTCATGAAAACATGTCTTTCTTGTACTTCCCTTTTATAGAACACGCAAGTGGCTATTTGTTGCTCACCATTGGTTTCTCCGGAGGGTACGAAGTGATATGTTAAAGCCGCTCAGTAGCCCTCTGCAGCCAGGGAACCTTGCTATTAATCAATGACAGCACCGGACTTTGGGATTAGCTAGAAGGTCGCACCACCAGGTACGTCTGTCCTTTGCGAACCCGGAAACATCATAGGATGCATCGAATGATAAAAATGGTCTATCCGGAAAAAGCTACGAGTTAGGTCTGCCAACCTAACACCTATTTTTGGCGGACTTCTGAAAATCGTGGCCGAAAAGTTGTGCAAAGTTACATATAATCTGGGAATAATCGTTCACGCAAATGATGGTTCGCAATTTTCACTTTTTCAACACCGACATCTCGCGTACGGAATGATGCAAGGTCGAAACTTGTTAGGTAGGGATGCAGCGGCTTCTCCTTTTTATGCCCAGTAAAAATTTTCATGTGCTGACCCCGGCAAGACCGCGCCGAGCTCCCAAAATCAGCTCTCAATCTGTTGACAAACCGTTTATCATAGGAATGTTCTTTATGTAAGTAGATCGTCGTTTAGAGACAGCGCACACTTAAAGACACTGAGCGCCTCTGAGCAAATCCGGTCCCATCGAGCCATGCTGTACGGTTTTACAAGCCACAATATCATTTACGTATGCCATTTAGCCCGGAAATTCTTGCGGGCAGTAGTAACTGTTTCAAGGTACAGGCACTGAAATGCGGAGCAACAATTCCATGCTGCGACGTAACGTACAGCGCGAGTATGGTACGCGAGCCTGCTCGAGCTTCGTACTGCATACAGCCCATGCTCTACTGGCGCCATCTCGTGCCGTCAACGTGAGAAGCGTCACTCCCGGCCGCTCTCTGAGCCCACTACCCGTATATTCTAGTACACTGTATCGGAGAGCAGCGGCACCTCCAGCGCTCATTAAAGAGGGACCTTAGCGCTCATGTACAAGTACCGCCATCTAGCGGACATTCCAAGAACTAAACGAGAGGTGGCTACCTACAACTACATACATCGGGGACGCACGACCCACGCCTTAAAGGGACCGACAACTGACCAGAACCTGCGATTAGATTCTGGCGGAAATAAAAAAACAATGAATTATGGTGACAGATTCAAGCGTACTTAATGAAGTTTGAGTAAAATTTGTATTTTTAAATTGAGTTTGAAAATCACAAAAAACGGGTATGTCGCGCAGCGTAGCCGTAGAGACTTCGTACTGCTATATGGAGTCTTCGGTTTGGTGTGCATAGTCAGATGCTTTTATACGCACCATAATTAGTGCTCAAAGTTAGAGCACGCATATTATTAAGCATTCCCGCTCTCTTCTTCTGTGCTGCCCACGAGGTACGAAACAAATAAGTTGACACTGCATGAGAAGCGGCGCTGCCTTCGCGGCGCAACCGTGGAACGGTCCCTGAAGGCTGCGACGCATGTGCACGCCGTTTTGCTCTCGTGTCTGCGAGACCGGTACCGGAGTGTACAGTGCGAATTCGAGAGTGAGATCGCAAGTCATAGCAACATTGATTTCTTTATATTTAGGGCTTCACTAGTTTCCTTTTCCCATTGCGGCCTTACAATCGCTATCGCCTTCACCTCCCACTGTTTGCAACTCTGGTCTGTAAAGACTCCATAGTCGCCGCAGATGAAAAATTCGGATTTTATATGTTTCGCGGCATTTTCCGCGTTACTACTGGGTGATTAGGCACTCTGACCGGATAAGTTTTCGGTTGCACTGATAAAAGCAGGTACCACAAAATTGGTTTTCGGTCCCTTTAAGGAGCTTCGCCCCTAAAAAGCGCACACGCAGTGCTACGAGCAACGCCGATGTGCTCAGCCGCTGCTGTGAGACCGGTAATCTCATTGTTATCGCAACAGAACCGTGGGATGGTTCCGGGAAACACCTTGACAATCACACAATTGAGCGGTTCGCCAGAAGGCTGAGCAAATCCGTCTCATCGTAGAAACTAAGCATCGTAGAAACTAAGCATGGTCAAGCTTGACCAACCAACCAACCCATTCTTGTTGCTACTATAGCGCTGAGTGTGCGTCTTGTTTTGCCGAGTGCGTGAGTACTGAGAAAGCCAGACTGTCCCCACTCGTACCTGTACTGCTTTCACCACTTCCTACATGCAGAAGAAATAATTAGCACGATAAAGTGGCCCGGAACAGGTGGTTTACCATACGAAGCGCACGCAGAGCAACCCGCTTTGGGGGGTTGGCTCGCGACGCTCTCACGCGGAACATGCCGTCGTGACTCCATTGTACTCGCGGCAGCAGCTCAGGCCGTAAAAGAGAGAGCGAACGCGCGTGTCCGGACCGGCCGTGGAACGGCGCATAATACCGTTGTTGATGGCCAAAAAGACCCTCCCCCCCCCAAAAAAAATATTAAAGTGACTGGTTACTTCAACCGTAAATAAACGTTTTTCCGTGCGTGGCATGCAACCGGAACACGTTCTTGGAATTTTATGTGCTTGTTAAGAGACGAATTTCGACGCAACGAAATTTCAGTCTAACGAATTGCCGATTTTACCGACTTCGTTATATCGAGGTTGAACTGTATACGGCACTCGGCTGCTGATCCGAAGGCTGCAGGATCGAATCCCCGCCCCGCCGCGCAGCACAGTTGTTGCGTGTGTAAAAAAGTAAATAAAATGCAAAATAATAGTAACATCAATAACGATGATTGTTCTTATTATTTTTTCGGCGTTTCGGAGAGAAATTAGCGCCACATTCTTCTAGGACATAGGAGCAGTTACGGAGTGGGAGGGGGGGTTAGGTCGGCCTCAGGGGGGGGGGTTACACCCCCCCCCCCCCCCGGTCGGTGCGCCACTGCGTTAAGGCTTCCGGTCTGTCTCTGAAGAGCGGCCGATTTTTCAACGTTCTCATTCTTCGTTTCATATGCAAAATTACTTCATCTAACAGCTTAATGAGCAAACAGACAATGAAGCCTAGGAAAGCATAGGGGAAGTTATTTGTGGTATTTTAATTGGGGACAAAGTAGAAAGGAAGTAAAGTGGACGAAAAGACAAACCTGCCTTCGGTGGGACCCGAACCCGTGGACGGGGGGACGACCGCCTTTGTAGCTCAGTTGGTAGAGCATCGGACGCGACATCCGAAGGTCGTGGGTTCGGGTCCCACCGAAGGCAGGTTTGTCTTTTCGTCCACTTTACTTCCTTTCTACTTTGTCCACAATTAAAATACCACAAGTAACTTCCCCTATGCTTTCCTAGGCTTCATTGTCTGTTTGCTCATTAAGTTGTTTCTAACAAATAAAGAACGAGCCCATGACCCCTTCCCTTTGGTTATTTCATCTAACAGCATAACTTAATTCGCCCTCCAAGTGCTGCACACCTTGAGTTTTCAGCTTTTACATTTCCAGAACCATTTGGTTCCTTTTTTTACGTTTTTCATTCCTCTCTGCAACATTTTTTTTTTTACTTCGATCAGGATCATTCGGAGATATTTGCAGGCTAAAATTCCCGTGCATTTCTTGTGGTCAAGGGTTCTAACGAAACACACAAACGAAAACTCGATATCCTGTCCCTGAGAATACACGTTCATAATCTTACGAGCCTGGGGAATGAATAGCGAGTTGCGCGTCCAGCCTCGCCAGGCAGTGGGCACAGCCCTTCGTTGTCATTTTTTGGGCACAGTGGGTACAGCCCTTCGCTGTCATGTATAGCAATGGTCAATATGGCGTGACACGAACTTGTTGCTGAAAGGAAGAACGCAATATTGTTCCTGCGCGCGGTCTCTCTGCTCTTTAAAGATTTCATGCATTGTTGAAATACTTCCTCTTTTCGGCACAACGAACACTATACTTATTAGGAGGAAAAACTGAGATATATGTTTGGTATGCGTCTATGATATGATTTGTGCAGCGCTTACAAAAAAAAAGCAAAAAAAAGGACGATGAGTTGGGTACAGGGCCTGTATGCCCGACTGTTTCGTCGTTTTTATGCATTATATTTACACTTTTCGGAGCTAGATATGAAATAGCAACTCACGGCGCGCTGTTACTGTTCAAGGCAGCAACAAATTTGCACAAAAAGAAGGAAAAAAAAAAACACTAGGAGCCACGCGCGCAGATGAGTATACAAGTGCGCATTTCATGGGGCGGCCTCGGGCGGCCTGACGTGTATGCGGGAGAGCGCGCCACCTAGCGGATGCATCGCCAAGTGGCGTCAACGCCTCCCATACGCGCCGCTTGGCGGTAATCACACTTCCCTATTCTAGCCACTGTAGAAGGAGCCTATATTAGCATAGAGTTTAGGTATAGTGCCTAGAATATACTGGCTAGTGTGCTGAGCGGAGGGGGTTCACAATGGGAGGCAGTGGCAGGGTGGGTGATGCCTTCCTACGTTGGCCGGCAGGCGGCGCCGCTGAAGCAAAATACCCATACCCCAAGGTACTTGTATTCGCTTACTTTCGGTATTTCTTGGCCCTGTATGGATACCACCTGGTCGTTGGGACCATTGAATACCATCAATCCACATTTCGTTACACTAAATCCTAGTCCCAGAGCCTCGCCTTCCTTTCCGCATATATTCACCAGCCGTTGCATATCATCTCGACTGTCCCCGAATAAGACAGTATCGTCAGCATAAAATAAACCCGGAAGCATCTGCTCAATCATCACGCCGCCCTGTTTGTGTGACAGATTAAAGCCAGTGTTGCTATCTCGTAGCGCTTTTTCCATTCTAACCATGTACAAGCATGAATAACAGCGGCGACAAAGGACATCCCTGTCTCAGCCCCTTCGTTCTCTATGCTACTGATTCCTTCCCATTCTATGCAAACTGTATTTTCTCGATATATCTCCCTCGATATATCTCCCTCTCTTGTCATTGTGCGACGCCACCTATAGGGTGCCGCTAGAGTTACTGTATAGCCTCCCACAGGGAACATATACAGTGACTCTAGCTACGGCTGCTTGCGTCACATGTGCGTCGGAGAGCGCGTCGCTGTCGTTGCCTTGGAGATGCGGTAGGCGCTGCATCCCCTTCCTATACAACGGGTCTGTCAGATTTCTTCCTTCGCACTTCTTCCTTGGTAGCTTTCTCTATACGCGCTACGCGGCGCTTTTTCCATTTGGGATAGTTGTGAAAATATGTGTGATTCGGGAAAGGAAATGTTTGTAGAGGAAAAAGAAATAAAGCTAGAGCTTGGTGGCCCAGCTACCGCCCCGTTATAAAGGGGACGCTCCTAATATCCATCCATCCATGCAGCAGCTGCGACTCAGGCTAAACACCCAGACAGTAGCCAGATTCAGGTGACTCCAGCTGGAAAACCTCAGCGGGTTATTATAGCTGGCGATTCCAATTTAGTTCGATGCGCCGAGGCACTCAAAGAGAGGGTGAAAGGCGACAAACGAGTATTGGTAGGGACGTTCCCAGGACATAGGCTGGGTTCAGTCATGAGGCAAGCAAGAGAAAAGCTCAGGTCTGGGGCTCACGGACGCAACCTCGTGATGATTGCGGCAGGGCTAAACGACGTCCTCAACAAAGAATCGTCAGGATTAGCGACGACCTTGGCAAAAGGCGTCGATGACATGCGCGCCATCTCCCCCCAGGTGCAGATAGTAGTGTGCACAGTACCGGAAATACCAGTGCGTGACGGCAACCTCCAAAGAGCGGTTGTCGATGCAAACAAAGAGATATGGCGTACGAGTCGAGAGAAGGGTTTCGAAGTAGTGGAAATAAACAGGGAGGTGCATAGGTGGGGGGGTTTCCAAAGAGACAGAATTCACTTCGATAGGAGGCTTGGTCATGAGGTAGGTTGGCGGCTTGCACGACGTGCAGTAGCTTTTTTGGGGGGTACGCGGGCCCTTCGGAGTCCGGGGTAGCAAGGAACAAAGGAAACAACCAGGGGGATTTTCCGGCAGGCAGCACTGAGAAATGGCAGAAAAGAGGTAAAAGGAAGAAAAGAGCGAAGGCACGTGTAGCAATTAGTTACATAAACATGCAGGGTGGCAGAAAAAAGGCAAAATGGTTAGAGATTGAGGAACAGTTAAACAAAGAAAAGATAGGCGTTTATGCGGTTACAGAAACACACCTTAGAGACCTGGAAGAGCCACCACATATTGACAATTATGTTTGGGAAGGGTGCAACAGGATCATATCAAAAAGAAAAGGTGGGGGTGTTGGAATGCTTATTCATAGCGGAGCCAAATGGGAGAGAGTAAAACAAACGTGTTCAGAGCACCTCTGGGTTTCGGGCACGGTAGGTGGAAAGAAAACGTGGCTAGGTGTAGCTTACATGTGGACGGGAAATAACTGTAAGGAAAAGAATCTGGAGATAAAGCATTGCATAAACACCGATATTAAAGAATTTGGTCATGGGGCTGAAATCATCCTCCTAGGGGATATGAATGCCCACATCCATGACCTTGACGGATATACAGACACCAATGGGAGGTTATTGCTCGATCTTTGCGAGCACCATAGTCTCGTGATAGTTAACACAGGGCCCAAGTGTGGTGGACAGATCACGTGGGAGGTCAGAAACAGACAATCGAACATTGATTATTGTCTAATGACGGAAGGAATCTATGAAAAACTGAGAGAAATGAGAATAGACGAGGACGGGATGAACAGCTTGGGTAGTGATCATAAACGCATAACGTTACAACTGGGATATAAAACTGAAAATAATAACGTAGAGTCGAAGTTTGGCAGGTCGTACTTAAATGACAAACAAATAAAAAATATAGCCGCAAGAGTAGAGGAAGAAGTAGGCAAAATACGAGGCAAGGACTGGGGGTATAATGAGCTAGTTCATGCAATGACGAAAGAAATAAGTAAAGAGAAGAAAACTGTTTGCTGGAAAGGAAAGAGAACGCCAAAAAGATGGTGGAACAAGGAAATCCGGGAAGCGATCGAAAATCGACGTAAAGCATCAAGGGAGCACAGGCAGGCAAAAAGGGAGAAGCGGCCGCAAGTCGAAGTCACGGAAAGATGGGAAATATATTTGGAGAAAAAATCTATTGTACAGAAATTGGTCGAGGCAAAAATTAAAGGTGAAAGCGAACGCTGGGTTACAGAAATACATGACAAAAAGAAGGACGCGCCTAGGATATTTTGGAACCACATAAAAGCGCTAGGTAAAAAGTCTGCCACATTGCAACAACATATTGTTGATGAAAGAGGAAATCAATTGGAAGGGTACGAAGCGTTGGGTTACATCCAGAAGGTAACAGCCGATTCGTTTAAAAAGATCGTCCAAGAGATTCCCCCAGTGGATAAAACCATGACGGAGAGCGAAACTAAGGAAGAGCTAGAACTTGAGAATTTCAACTGGAAAAAGGCCGAAGAAAAAATTCCAAAGCGCACTGCTATGGGTTTAGATGGGGTCCCCGTTAGCCTCATTAACGAATTAGGACAGAACACTAAAGAAGCGCTATTGAAAGCCGTAGAAAAATGCTTACAGGAGAGGCAAATACCGGACAGTTGGCGAAAAAGCAGAATGAACTTAATCTATAAAGGCAAGGGGGAAAAGAATAACATTCGCTCGTATAGACCGCTAACCATTACATCGGTACTATACAGGATGGCTATGCAAGCAGTAAAATTAAAAATAGAAGCCTGGGCAGAACGTAACAATATTTTGGGAGAACTTCAGAATGGATTTCGAGTAGACAGGCGTTTAGACGATAACCTATTTGTTCTTACTCAGTGTATAGAAATATCTAAAATAGAAAGGAGGCCGTTGTATGTGGCTTTTCTAGACATCACTGGGGCGTATGACAATGTTAATCAGGAAATATTGTGGGAAATTTTGGAAGGAATGGGCATAGGCGACGATTGTGTACAGCTTTTGAGGGAAATATATCGAGAAAATACAGTTTGCATAGAATGGGAAGGAATAAGTAGCAGAGAGAACGTTGATATTAGCAAGGGGCTGAGACAGGGATGTCCTTTGTCGCCGCTGTTATTCATGCTGTACATGGTTAGAATGGAAAAAGCGCTAGGAGATAGCCACATTGGTTTTAATCTGTCACACAAACAGGGCGGCGTGATGATTGAGCAGATGCTTCCGGGTTTATTTTATGCTGATGATATTGTCGTATTCGCAAACAGTCGAGATGATATACAACGGCTGGTGAATATATGCGGGAAGGAAGGCGAGGATCTAGGACTAGGATTTAGTGTAACAAAATGCGGATTGATGGTATTCAATGATCCCAACGACCAGGCGGTATCCATACAGGGCCAAGAAATACCGAGAGTAAGCGAATACAAGTACCTTGGCGTATGGGTAAATGAGGGCGATAGTACCTGAAGGTACAGGAAAAAGCCTTGGCAGCAAAGGGAAAGAGGAACGCAGGAATAATGAAGCACAGAGCGCTATGGGGACACAATAGGTACGAGGTGCTTAGGGGTCTGTGGAAAGGGGTAATGGTACCGGGGCTTACATTTGGGAACTCAGTGGTGTGCATGAGGCCAGAGATACAATCGGGAATGGATGTGAATCAAAGAACTGTGGGACGCCTCGCGTTGGGTGCTCACGGGAAAACTACAAACGAGGCTGTAAAGGGCGATATGGGATGGGCGAGTTTTGAGGCAAGGGAAGCGCAGAGCAAAATAAGGTTTGAAGAAAGGCTAAGGAATATGAAAGAGGTTAGGTGGGCAGTGAAGGTGTTCCGCTATTTATATAGAAAGAGCGTTGACACGCAGTGGAGAAAGAGAACTAGGAGGCTCACCAGTAAATATACGGCTCTAAGAGAACTGTCAACAAAGAGCGTAAAGGGAAAAGTCAGAGAGGCGGAGAAGATTTACTGGAGGACAGCGATGGAAAAAAAACCGACTCTGAATAACTACCGAGAGGGCAAAAACGAAATAAAGAGGGAGGCATTTTATGATAATTCAAGAGGAAGCGCTTTATTGTTTGAAGCGAGATCGGGCTGCCTTAGAACGCGTGTTTATAAAGCGAAATTCAGTAAAGAAGAAGAAAAATGCACATGCTGTGAGGAAGATAGGGAAACGACAGAGCATGTTCTGATTGAATGCGGAAATATCCACCCAGGTGTACGTTTGGGCACCACCCTACAAGAAGCCTTGGGTTTTAGGGCGAACAACGGGTAGCTGAACATAGCCGCGATTGAAATAAGTAAGAGACGGTTAGAATACTGGTGGCAGAAAACTAGAGAGAACGGACAAAAATAATTGTAGGGAAAAATATGGAATTTCTGCCATAAGGGGCAGGGAACTGGGCTATGAAATTCCGTTTTTGATATGGCATGATCGATTTGATTGAAGTAAATTTAAAAGGCATGAGGAAAATTAAAAGAGAGAAAAAAAAAGTTCTTAAATCTTCTTACGAGCCTGGTGGCGCACATGTCACCGCCCCGTTACAAAGGGGAAGCTCATAGCATCCATCCATCCATCCATGCGGGTCACGTGGTGCAGGTAGTGCCGGCCCGGCGGCGTACGTGTCACCTCGGCCACATTCCAAGAAAAAGGGGGAGGTCCACAACCTTCTTCCCCTTTGGACCCGCAACCTCCGATTGGAAGAAGAAAGCGTCAACTGGGCCCTCCCAAGAAGGCGTCGCCGGACGACGCTGGTTACTTAATCCACGGGAGCACCCCGGGATCGAGGATTCGATCAAGGATTGATTGAGATTCGGCCATAAGCTACCATGTTGTAAATAAATGTAAATATTCTCTTCTCCAAACCAACTCCTCGTACTCTTCCCTCCTGCCCCGTGGACTCCTGGCCTGAAGGCGACACGAGTCCACGACAAATGGTGGCAGCGATGAACCACGACTAGCGGTGGCAGCGGTGAGGTCGCGACAGTGGTGTATGAGAGCACGGAAAATTTCGCGGCGAGGGGGGGGCTGAAGCCCCATAAGTCACCCCCCCCCCCCCGGCTACGCCCCTGAAGGGAGGGTAGCAATGTTAAAGGAAAGCAGGATAGACGAAAGAAGATACAAAGAAGGAAAAGATTAGAAAAGGGAAAAAAAAAAACGAAAAGGAAAAAAAAAAAAAAAGAGAGACAGGCCCTCCAGGATTCGAACTCGGGACCCCTCGCTCTGCTACGAAATCGTGGCCAAGTCGCCTGGGTGGCCGGGTCACCGATGTGTTTAAGAAAAGATTCCTGCCGCCCCGTCTCGCGAACTGTAGTGCGGTGTATTTCAGAATGTCCGCGATGAAGCATTTTTGCTGATTCCGAATACCAGGATGCCATGTCTAATCGCGTCGTCTGCCTCGTGGCATTTTCCGCCGTCCTTGACTCGCCATCTCGCGTAGTTTTGAGAAAACGCGCTTTCCTTTCTCTTTCTTTTCTTTCTTTCTCTCACATGTCAAATTTTTACCGCGTCTCCGAGCTCACATGTCGGCACACCTTATTTATTTATTTATTTATTTATTTATTTATTTATTTATTGAATAAGTAAATCAAGGTTATTTCGGCAGCAGCGCCAGCCACAACGCTACGTTGGCCTCAGTCCAAGTAGTCCAGGCCACGCTACAAGTAAGCATTCGAGTTGACCGTGCTGACGTCTGTACGTCGAACAAGAAGAAGGACAGCCATGGCACAATTGCATTTGAACGGTAAGCACACTGCTTGATACAAGTGGTGCTTTCAGACACAACAACTCGCCATCGGCCATACCATGCTGAATACGCCGGTTCTCGTCCGATCACCGAAGCTAAGCAGCATTGGGCTCGGTCAGTACTTGGGAGGGAGACCACCTGGGAACACCGAGTGCTGATGGCATCTTTCTTTTGCCCTATTTAAGAAAGCACATTTGTCTAATACGTTTATTTATTTCTCTTTTTTTTTTCCTACGGAATTCTAAATTGGCGCACTTGTCAATTTTTTATCGCTGCTCCGAGCTGACATGTCAACTGCGACGGCTTTCCAGAGAGCCCAAGATGCTGAGGTGATGCTTGGACTTCCCGTCCCAACGTGGGAGCGGCCCGCGGCTTCATCATTTCCCTGAAAAGTGGGGCACCGGAGTCTTTCAAGGCCCTTGGTAAAGTTCATTGTCTGTCTGTCTTTTATTGGCAGGCATAGCGCGTGTGTTGTTGTCCGTACTCAATGCTGATTACACAGCCTGCTCGTACAACGTCAAATTTTGCCGTATCGTGCGTGTGCAATTCGCGTAAGGCGTTTCGAACGCACGCAGCACCAGCAAAGGCACGCGTTGAAGGTGCAGGCGCGAACAGAGCCAACGCTGGTATACCATATCGCGCGCTGCAAGGCTTGCGTTTTATTTCTTTTTCACATGCTCTCACCAATCGCTGAGCTAGCTGTTACTCCCGGGCGTCACATATCGTGTGCCGAGTAGTCGTGGCGACATGGTGTCACTGATAGGCGCGTCCATTCTTCGAAAGAACGTATGCAGATAATTCTTCGATCGAACGAATATTACCTATATCGTAAAACGGAATACAGAATAGTGTTCTGTCTTGGTACTCTCGGATTGGTCAGTTCTGCTGGCAGATTTGACCACTCCCTGACCAATATCACAATTCTCTGGTAATTGATAAGTCCCGCCTTGACAAGCACGCGGAACTTACCAATCGGGGAGGACAAAGACGGAATAACGTTCCGCATTCGATTTGCGGTATAACCCCATCCGGACCACCTGGATTGAGACTAGCGCCGCGCGGGATGAAAGATGCTACTGCCAATGTTTATTTATTTATTTATTTATTTATTTATTTATTTATTTATTTATTTATTGAATAAGTAAATCAAGGTTATTTCGGC